>JAPFUP010000098.1:0-51537 GCA_030780425.1 Beauveria varroae | reverse complement strand
CCCCCCCCCCCCCCCGCCCCGAGCTTGGCCCCGCGGTCGTCTCGTCTGACCATGACCACTTTTTATATCCTCCACCACATCATTGAATTCTATGAGCCCGACGCCTGGACCGCCGGCTCTTCTTCTCTTACTTGTGATCAGTATTACTTTGCAAGACCCCAACTCGAGATCAGGGTCTGCCTTTTGCGTTTCTCGCTCATCGTGCAACTGGTCAATCACTGCCTTTAGAGAGTGATGCCCAGGCTTTCTCGCGCAACATTAAAACCCTTAAGACCGGCGTTGTGTAAATTGGTAAGCTGCAGTTTATATTACAAAAAAGAGGTGCCAAAGCTCCGCCACCTCCAGCAGCGCCTTCTATGTCGATGTAGCCTCCTCGTCTGACGCTCTGCCCATATAAAACGTAATATTATAAACTAAATGTACATCATCTTCGAGTTTGCACCCATCAGCGAGACATCAACGCTGTCCGCACTATACCTTCTCCTCATGCTTCTTGACTTCGGTCTCGCATCGCCCGCACAGGCCGTCTTCCTCTTCGGCCTGGTACCGCCAGCATCGCGAGCACTTGGCCTGCGCCGGCGGCAAGACATGCACCTTGCCCCGAGATCCGTCGCCGCCAATGGCTGTGGTGTAGCGCCACGCCGGCTGCTCGGGCAGCGCGCTGTTCACCGAAACCGACGACACCACAAAGAAGGCGTCTAGCTCGTCCTGGTACTCGGCCAGGCACGAGACCAGGCCGGCATCCTCTGTCGTGACGATGACCGAGCACTGCAGCGAGCTGCCTACTTCCTTGGCCAGCCGTGCAGGCTCCAGCCCCGCCTTGACAGCCTCGTGCACGGCAAAGAGTTTGGGAATGTCCTCGCGTAGCTTTTGCTCGCCATACTTCAAGCGCCCAGAGTCAATGACTGGTGACTTGTACAGCTGTTTTGCCGGGTGCACCATCGAGCTGTCCTCGACCATCCAGCTAGGTCTGTTGGCCCAGGCCTCCTCTACCAGCACAGGTGTTACTGGGGCCAGCATCCTCAGCATGCCGACCAGTATGGGCTCGATCGCTCCACCCCCGTCGCCGCAGTATAGTCTATCCTTGAGGGCTTCCAGGTAAAACGCCGACAGGTCCGTGGCGACCCAGCGGTTCAAGATACCTATACCCTTGTGAAACTCGTGGTTGTTGTACGCCGCCCACACCTGCTCCATTGTCGTCGACAGCTGCAGCATGGCAATGTGGTCGAGTCTTGTCAGGGGAGTGTTGCGGCTGGACTCGTGCACTGAACCAAGAAGCATTTTGAGAATCGTCCGGTACCGAACAAGCGCGTTGTGGACGGGCTGCAGAATGCTGGGGCCAATGAGGATATCTGTGGTAAAGTCACAGCTGCCGGCCCACAAGCGTAAAGCATCTGGGCCTAGAGCATCAGGCTGTCCAGCGTCTTTACCTTTGCGCTTCACCGGTGGTAAAAGTGTGCCATTCATAACCTCCTCTGGGGATAGAGTATTGCCCAACGACTTGGACATCTTCTTTCCTTGCGCGTCCAGTGTGAAGCCGTGCGTAATCAGGGTTCGAAACGGAGCAATAATGCTGCCCGCAGGTTTGCCATCAGCCTTTTGCGCCGCCACATAGCTGAGAAGACTGGACTGGAACCATCCGCGATGTTGATCTGAGCCTTCAAGACAGACGTCGACCTGCTTTTCGATTTCGGCCCAGCTAGTGCCACTGTCAAACCAAACGTCCATTGTGCATGAGCCGCGATAGTATTTGCCTTTGAGATGTTCTGGGATCCAAATTGGGTCATCTGGGCTGTCCGAGAACCACGCATCCGATGATCTCTCCTGCATCACATTGATAATATGCTCAATGGTATCTGCGTCCATGATGGCTTCGTGATTACAGTCGTAAAGGGCTGGAATTGGTACACCCCATGAACGCTGTCGCGAAATACACCACTCGGATCTACCCTTGATGAAGCTCTCTAGTCTTGCTCTGCCATTTTCAGGCACAAACTTGACATTTTTGAGAGCATTCAATGCATCATCCTTGATGCTTCCTACGTCAGCAAACCACTGCGGGGTGGCTCGAATGACAACCGGCTTCTTTGATCGCCAGTCATAAGGATACTTGTGCTGAATCTCATGAGTCGCAATCACATCCTCAGCCACGAGTTCGAGAACGAAAGAGCTTCCGCCATCCAATATCGAGGGCGCCGAGGTGAGTACTTTCGAATCGTCGGGGTATGCCTCTTCTGTGAACCGGCCTTTGTGGTCGATGGGCGCAAACGGCTCAATGCCGTGCGCAAGGCAGACCTCGTAGTCATCTTGCCCGTGACCAGGTGCCAGATGCACCAATCCAGTACCCGAGTCAGCGGAGACGAAATCTGCATGGATTATAGGCTGCCAAGGAGCGGTGATGCCTCTTAGCTTGTTGCGATACTCCAGGCCAACCAGCTTCGAACCCGGAATGTTGTCGACTATAATCTCGGCTTCTGGGATGTATTTGCGGATAGCTTCGATTCGACTTGAAGCAACAATAATTCCGTATCCGTTAAGTTGTAGAACAGCATATAGTGTGTCATTGTGAACGCCAATTGCCTTGTTTGCCGGGAGCGTCCACGGCGTCGTCGTCCAGATCGACGCGTACAAAGGACCGTCAAGATCTCGAAGCTCCGGGATGCTGCTGTGGGACCTGATCGGAAACTTGATATAGGCACAGTTTGAGACGTGGTCGTCTTTGTATTCCAGCTCGGCTTCGGCGAGGGCGGTGGCGGATGATGGCGACCAGTATACCGGCTTGTGCTTTCTGTAGATGAGTCCGTGGCGCACCATCTTCTGGAAGACGCGCAGCTGTCGGATCTCGTACGCCCGATCCATGGTTGTCCATTTGTTATCCCACTCTGACATGACGCCAAATGACCGGAACCCCTTCATCTGCTCCGTGACCGTCTTGGTCGCCAACTTGCGCGCCTGCTTTCGCACCTCCACGCTCGTGAGGCCCTTTGTTTCTGTGGTTCCTAGAGCCTTCATCTCAATCGGCAGCCCGTGACAGTCCCAGCCAGGTCGAAAAACGACCCTTCGGCCATTCTGCACCTGTACTCGTACAACCATATCTTTGAGGATCTTGTTGATCGCGTGCCCGGTGTGCAGCGGGCCGTTCGCATATGGAGGGCCATCTTGAAGAATGAAGGGCTCGTCCTGGGACGGTCGCGACGACTGCCAGTTATAGAATTCGTCCGAGCAGCTCAGCAGATGCTGTCGTTGTAGCTTCGGGTTCGGTCGCGCCCTGAATGGAAGAGAGGTTAGGGCGTCGCTTCATTACTGGGGCGCTGGGTCATCCCTGAAAGCTTACGGAAAAGTTGAGCGGGGAAGCCTCAAAGTCGACTTCCACGATTTGGACATCTCGACGTCCAATTTATGTCATAGGGGCTGCCAATGCAGCTGGGCTGGAATCGGCTGGTGCGAGCTTCGGCGTCAAGTTCATATGGATATTTCCTTTGGATGTCGGTGGGTCCCGTGGAGATCCTCAGGCACAATCCTGTCTAGACAGTTGCGGCTTCATCGCGAGATCTTTCGCCAACTGTCATAACTTCATTCTCAGTCGTCAAAAACCTTCATAATCAAGGGTCAATTGACTTTACCACTCGAGCCTCTGTCAATAATACTATACGGCACCCACTCAGTTCATGTATAGAATTGACCCTGACCGTCTCGGACAAAGGCCACATTAGAGTAAAGGCCCTTCTCATACGCAGACCGATCTCCTGTCCGAGAGACTCTACGGGGATTGTTTAAAATCGTTGTAGTGTCAAGGCATAATATGATAGAAGGCACGGAACTTGTTGAGGTTGAGTAGTTTGCAGGCATGTCATACTAACACTGGTGCCAAGATAGCAAAGTCATGATCAACGAGTGCTTCTGAACCATCTGTCGCGCCAATTCTTTCGACCTTTTAAAAAAGGTGGCTTATATGCGTATTGAACTCGAGTCGTTGCCCTGATAAGATTCGTCTTGCCCATTGTCGCAATGATTTCTCACTTCCATCCCTTCAAAGCGCATATGTACGGATACCCTACAATACTAATTGCAACAGTGGGGCCGACAGTGATGTCACCCCGTGCACGGTGAGAGTTTTGGTCATTTCCATCAACATTACATCGTTCCAGCCTACTGGCACAGATAATGCAGTGCAATGGCTCCTGTGCGACGATATCTCAGGATCACAAAATATTCTGTTCTGGAATGCCGGATATATCTCGATAGCCCAGCGCTTGCGCAATCTTGGCTGCTGCATCCGAGGTACCAGACTCTGGCGCGGGTGATAGAAGCTGTGCGCCCACTAGTGTTGCCGAAGCTGCGAGAGGAAAAAGAACGCGAGAGAGCCAAGAAAAAGCCGTCTAAAAAATCTCGAGTGAAGGACGTGATTGTGAAAGGTATACTAGGCTGTTAGGCTATCAAATTACGTGGTTTGACACTGGGCTAACGGCTCGCAGATGACTTTGAAGTATCCATGTTCCTCACCGAAACAAGCACGCGGCATTCGTTGCTTACCAAGAAAAAGCGCTTTAGAGAAAAAGGCCCGTCAATGATGCAGTCGAATGCAACCAAACTTATCGACGAGACAAATGACCAGCCCGTTGGTGTAGACAATGCAGATTTTGCTCCCATACGTATCGAGGAAGACAGCGATGATGAAGAAAACATTGACCTATCGGCCATCCCGACTGCTGAGGCGCAAGGCGGAGCCAAGCGTGGCAGAGGTCTTAGCGAGAATGCTTCGGCACCTGGTGATGGTGAGGCAGAAGGAGTTGCCATAGAGCTGGTTTCCGACGGTGAGGAGCCGCCATCTAAACGACGGCGCGAGATTCCAGGACAGGGATCTGACGAAGATGGCGATGATGACAAGAAGAAAATGGCCATGGACGTTTCATACGAGGGCTTCGCAATCTACGGGCGTGTTCTCTGCTTGGTGGTAAAGAGACGGGATGTCGGGACGAAGTCTAATAAGTCAACGCCGTCTGGCAGCACCGCAACTACTGGGCAAGCGAAAATGGAGAACTGGATCACGTCTACCCAAATGCCCGCTGACGAAGCATGACATAATGGCTGATGATGATGAAACGGCGTCACGAGGCAAGCGATTGCCGAAACCCCTAGGGATGATTTTATGCTTTCACCGAGATTTCAACGTCATACAAACGTTAAGGCCTGTCGAATAACTGCTCTGTTTGGCGAAGATTGACCCTGTATGCATTAGCTTTCGATGCATGGCCATCAGCAGAAATGCACAGTCTTTAACGCGTCTCGCATGAAGCATCATGGGACAGCAGCCCCATGAGTTGTCAGAGTGTCATGCTGGATTAGCGGCTTGTCCTACAGGCAGGCTGGACGCATCATCGTCGAACTGGAGGGGGCGTCGGGCGTCTACAAACAACAAGGTTTGGAGAAATCTTCAACGACAGGGAAAGGGTTGTGACCGTTGGATTGCACCCGCAAACGCCAAGATCAGCACTGACGATTGATGGAGCGGGTTTGCGCATGTAGACGGCCGTTTTGCATTGCATAAGCGCTCAACTGGGAAGGCACAGTCATTGGACAAGCAGAAGAAGATTTTCGTGCCAAGGGTTTATTGCCGCCAGCGAGACCTTTTTTCTTGGATCAGTCCCGGCCGTGCCCCGTTTTGAAATCGATGCTTGCGTTGCGCGATGATGATTTGAAACACCGATTGGTGATTGAGCTGCGCTCGGCGCCGAGAAATAGACAGGGTGAAGAACGCGCAAGGCCGTCCAAGGCCAAATAAAAATAGACTGACTGTTGGGTCGGCGTTGGGAAAGTTAAAAAGTGATGCTAGTGTTTCAAGGTGTCTGCAAGCTTTTCGGGTTCGCTCTATACTGGCCCGATGCGCAGCGTGCAGGATTTCGGTTGCATAGTTTACTGGTGAAGAAACACTAAAACACAACTTTGCAGAGACGATTCGGCATCCGCCAAACATTGATTGCGGCGAGGACTGCATTGCTCAAAGAGACAACAAACACTGCCGGCGTTGCCCCTTCTCGCAGCGCTCGGACTATGCATGCATGTCTTGCGCCGCATGAAAGAGAAGAAAAGGGTCTGCCCACTATGAAGCATGCGGTTTCGCATCTGTTCAATGCGCGCTGATGTATTGAACTTGGTACCGAGGCCTTTTTCACCACAAGATTGTGAATTCCAAGATGATGAGGCACCGGTTTGCTGCATTAAACGCCATCGTACGACGCATATGCTGACATTTGACCGTTTCCGAATGCTTTTCTGGCATGTTTGACACTTCGTCACGCAGCCCGAGTGGCAGATCACCAGACTGTTTGTCGGTGCTTACACTCGATGTCTTGATTGGAAACAAACCAAATCGACATGGAGGGCGGAGAGGTACTTGATGCCAAAGTACCGGCATCAAGGCGTCAGGCAACGCCCCGAAACTGGGCTTTGTGGTACATGATGCGTCGTGCAGATGCCATACTCATATCTCATATCACTTCACCTCTTTTATCATTTACTGCCTGCTCGTCATCACACGGTGCGCCACGAACAAGGGCAATGCGTGCGCGCGCCAACCTCGCCGCCAACTTCAGCTCCTCCCCTGTAAGCAATCGGGCGGTGGCCTGGAACCCCCGCATTCAGCCATACCAAATCATGTCACTGCTGGAAACTTGATTCGATCAAACGTACCATATTTATCTTGCACATCTCACAACATTCAAATTATTGCGGAGCTTCGGGCCGGGGCAGATTGGTGTGCGTAGCGGCCGTCAGATTGCCCAAATTCACCATGTTAGTTACTCGGCCCGCCTGATAAGCATGCCGTTCTTTTTTCCCACATCAGACCACAGGAATGGGCGATCTGTCGGCATCAGCGGCGATGTGAGGGGCGACCTTGCACGTTTGCACGCAATCCAGCAGTAATCATACGAGTTGCGGTGGTACTGCAGATTCCCCCAAAGTCTGCCCCTGCACTATTGGCGAACCCTTGGCTCGGCCGCGGACTTATGATCGCCTTTTGTCTCAGGCCAGTTAAGCAGCCAGTATCTGCGCAGCTAATCCGTACGTGGGCGACGATTCCTGGTCGTGGCTTTGTGGCCGCGGATTCTGGGTAATGATATTGATCACTGCACCGTGAGCTCGAGTGGCCGAGCAAGCAGAGAGGCACACGCCCCTATTTGTTGCCCCTGCGCCATTGTCAGACGGAAAGGTTGAATAGGCGTTCAGACGACGCCTCAGCCGTACTGGTATATAGCGTGCAGCAGCATCGCGCATTACGCGTAATAAGCAGGGCATAATGATGAATATGTAATACTTGGACCCCTGACAACCACGTGGGAAGAACAGCGAGCGACGCCCTCTCTTTGTCCCATGTTCGCCCAGCGCCTCACCCGCCCTGAAATTGGCTACTGCTATTGCTATTTCGAGACGGATAATTAATTTCATCCGTGCTTTGACGACCACTGCGCCACCATCCGTTTGTCGCAGGGTGCCATTGGATGGAATTTGACTTCACAGCGTGAAGCCGACGAAGCCTTGCACCAGGCGGGCAACGCAAGTCGAAGCCATTAATCTGTGGGAAAAAAAAGTCAAACTAATCCCCCCGCCACGGCGAAAACAATAGCCAACGTTGGTGGCTTGCCTGGGCACCCCCTGGCGGCGGCGACGTGGGCAAAGTCATGAATGCCGGAATTCACAATCACCAACCATGAGCATTTGCGACGACCGCAGGCTGAGTCTCGGACTTTTTTCCCGTCGTCGTTGGCTTATTGCGCGGACCCTGGACGAGTTGGGATGCATTATTATCAATTCACCACCGCCGCCGCCTCGCCTGCCGCTCAACTAAGAGCGAAAACTCGACGGCGGCAGTTGGCAGTGGCAGATGCCAAACCCCAGCTAGCTACTCGGCACAGCCGGGGCGCATCATCACGGGCGGCGGCCGAAAGAGGGGACCGGCTGTTTCTCAGATATTCCGCCATTCTTTCTTGCTCGAGGCAGAACAGCCGAAAGCACGCATCATCTAAGGAAAAAAAAGAAGAAAAAAAGAAAAAAAAAAAAAAAAGAAAACAAACCCTTTCCGTGAAAGCCGGGCCCCAGACAAGCTAATCAGGGCCAAGCAGCGAGACACGAGATGCATGTCATGTAAAGCCACGCTTGTTGTAGTTGGCGCTGTCTGTGGGTTGTTGTGGCTTATCTTTCTTCAGTTGGTCATCTGTAAATAGCTACGCGCGGGAGGCGCCATCAATGGCCGAGCTACTAATAGATTGGCAACCATCTTTACAAGTGTCAAGGAGAATTGGGCAGGCGGACGGGCTTATGCCCACCGTGATGGCGCAACAAAGAATTGAGACTACAGCTGTGTATTGGTTCCATCCAAACTGATGAGTAATGCCTGTTCTTTTTGGCTGCGGGAGATTCTCACGACCTTGCGCCGCGGAATGATTTCCATGACTAAAACAAAAGGCGACAGATACATATCTTGGAGCCAGGCCTCGATTGCCAAGAGCTCCAAGTTGCGCCGCAATTTCCGGAAAACCCATTTTGAGAGCTACTTTGCGTCGGTAGACCAGTCCTTCAGATATACTGCTGTATTTATAATAAGTTACGGAACATGTCCATCTGTTTGGACACTCTTTTGTGTATTATCGTCAAGGTTTGGCTCATGTATATGACGCGAGCAGGCATCGTTGCATGGCCCCCCTAGCAAATCGGCAAACCTGCATTCGCGTGGGGAAAGTGTTACGAATCATGAACCAGGAGGGCAAGGTATCAAAGCTGACACATAAATGGTCATGGCGCAACTCACTACCAGAGACAGAGAAAAAAAAAGAAAAAAGGAAGAAAAAAACCTCCGAAATGAGTGGCTTGCATGACTCCTTACCCAGCCCCCAAACTGATTGAGACACTGGTCCAAGCTTGCTGGGAAAAAAAGATGAGATGGTTGGATTGGGGCACTTGATGAACGCCCAGGATTACTTGATCTGCTAGGCAACCAGTTTTGAGCCAGGGGTCAGCATCAGCCAGTATATTGATGCCAGTAAGGTTGAGGCGCAGGGCTTGATTGGTGTAAAATTGGCAGATGCTATCTTGTTGCTCGGCAGAAGCAATCATTACGAGAAAGCCTCTCAACCTCTCGCTGTTGATATGTCGTTGCGCCGTGGCTGGTCGCACCATTGACGGGAAGCTAGAGCGCATGAATCCAGGCTGTTCCTCAGTAATCCGTAACTATAGAGGGAAGAAAATCATGCCGTACTGCCTGGTAATTAATAAGGCCAGCGTTATTGCGTTTCGGTACCATATATTAATCGTGACTCGAGAAGATGACAAGGAAAAGCGTCCAACAGCGCAATTTCGCGAGTACATTAACTTGACCTATCCGAAAATAGCCTTTTCGCATCGAGCGGAATGATTAGTACAGGAGAGTATTGTACAAAGACTGGGGTTACTAGTAAGCCCCCCTGAGGCCAGATTTCGTATTTCCTGCGTCATCGTCGCAGGGGTTTAATGATGTGCTCATTTTTCGACTGCAAGAGCCGCTGTCCACGAGATGCGTTTTTGCGGGCTGTCCATCTAATCACATTTACAACTACACCCCCCCAAAACCCCCCTCGACAAACCGCATGCTGAAGGAGGGGAACTTGTTGCGTGCATGTGTAAGCTCGTCTACTGGTACAAAGGCGTCCTGCAATGCAATGCAGAGACAAGAGCACAATGAGCTTGAATGTGTTGGCAAGAAATCAGGACCGCCCTTCTGGAAGGTTTTGGTCATGGCGCCATTATCTGCCAACTCCTGTTAGCTTCAAAGTGTAAACACTCTTCTTCTTCTCACCGACTCGAACGGTTGACGGGTTCGATGTCGCGGATCGGCAACTAGCTTCTTAGTTACACTTATTGTTCGTTGTTTGGGCATCGACACAGCTTTGCCGATGTTCTAGTGGCTCCATTCGAAACTTTACTTTTGCCTCGTGACGCCAAGTACCTGTCTTCTTCCATTGCCGAGCCCGCCGTGCAAGCATCTCGAAGAAGAATACCTTTCAAAAAAGAAATAAAAGAAATAAATAAATAAAAAAGCCGAATGATAAGCTTCGCAGTGACTCACTAGAAAAATGAGAAGAAGCACACTGCCAACAAATAAAAAGAGGGCTAGCCGGGGCGGGGGGATGAGAGAGGCAGACCGGGGGGAGGGGTGTAACGTGGACCGATACCTGAGAACAAAGTCACTGCGCGTCAACACTTGGTGTGCTCCTGTCAGCCAGCCCTCGACAGTTTTGTTGTAAGTGAAAGACTTTCAGCCTGCGCTTTTTCCCTCGGAGCAAAAAAAAAAAAGAAAAAAAATCCGAGACAAGGACGGGGAATCTTCTGCGCAGCTTACAAGGCAAAAAGTGAGCATCGTAGCTGACAAGTAAGACATTGAATCCTCTGCGCTACAACAAACCCCGGGAACAAGAAGCAAAAGGGCACAGCAGCCTCATTGTACAACGGCGCCGCCGGGTTTACTGAGTATTAGTTGGTGTGTTGCTTCTCCGGCTTGCAACTCGACTAGCAGCAATTTAGTTGGACAAAAGAGTCGAAGAAAAAAAAAATGGTGTCATTGCTGCCAGCAATGCCGCTGGCCGGCGCGCGCGTCCCCCCACGACCAGCCAGCCAAAACACGCGGTAAGGCTGGCCACGCAGCAAAGGCAGCAGCCAGGTGGAGGGGGGGTTTCGCAACCATATCCTACGTGGCTAGGCTGGTGCTCGTTGATGATGGGGGGGCGGCAGCTCTTCTAGCTGCAGCCTGGGCGAGAAACGAAACGAGGCGACGGGTCGAGGAACGGCCACATGGCACATGGTTGGGCGCCGCTGCATGTCAGAAACGGGCCAACCGAACGGCTTTTTTGTCATCTGTACGGATTACAGTTACGGGGGGCCCCAATGATGACGCTGCCGTCGCCGCCGCCGCCTCCGCCTCCGTTCTCCGTCGAGAGAGCAATCATGGGCTTATCAAGTCGTGGTAGGGGGCGTGCGTGTACGTGTGGTTGGTTGTTGAGACTAGCAGGGACTGGGGGACATATGGACGGCATTCTTCTTGGTTCTTTTTTTTTTTTTTCTTCTTTTGTGATGATGGCCGGTCCTTGTCACGATTTTGACTTTTTCGCAATTTTGTCTGCCCTATACATAGAATAGGTTATTAACCATTAACCGGACAAGATAAAGGGGAGTGTGTGTGCGAGTTGGCAGCCTGTTGGTCTTGGCTTTTTCCATGGAGATGCCGAAATTTGTTTGTGGGAATTCCTTTCAACCATGTCCAATTCCGAGATTTCGTTTTTATGCTGCAAATTTTTTTTTTGTTGCAAGGAATCAAAAGGAAAAAGCGCACCGACCGGTCGGCAGTTTTCAAACATGGTCTGAAAGGGTCTGGAATACGGTAAACCACCCCCGTCAATGCTTGAATACTCCAAGGGAAAAGTAAAAAAAAAACAAAGTAGATTGTTGTGCGTGCGGGATATTCGCGGCATCGGCGACGGCGATAATGCGCGAAAAGAGGTAAAAAAAAAAAAAAAAAAGTTGGGCTACCACATCCCGCATTGACAAACGACGACGCCATGCCGGCCGGCCGGCCGTCGGCAAACCCCCAAAGGTTGGACAGTAACCAACGGCTGCCGGTCCTGGGCAAAACCGTGTTTCACGTTCCGCGGGGGCGCGGGGAGGGCGGCAAATGGCACTTTTGGAAAGTGAAAAAAACTCTAAAAAATTCTCTTTGTTGCAGGGTCTAATTGGACCGAGCCGGCTTACTCGAGCCGCATGGAAATAAGGTAATAAGCTCTCCTCCAATGAACAACTCAACAGCCTGCAGCCTTTCTTCATCATCATCCTGTTCGGCATATCCCGCACAAGCAGAGTTTCTGATGCTTGTATCAGTCCTCAATCACTTGACCTGTTTATCAATGCAAACATGTAAGCATCGGTCAAGGGGGAAAAAAAAAAAAGTCAGAAAGGAGACCATGATCAAGTACGCCGTCATAGACTGGGCGCGTGCTGGGGATTATACGAGCTCGTCACTGCACACGCTGCCCGTGCTCCATTACTAAAGCTTGGTTTCGGCTTCATTTCTCAAACAAGAATGGCCAACAGCCGACAAGGTTTCCAAAATCAGGCAAGGAAGAGGGAGCAGAGCCAAAAAGAGCAAGTTGCACCCCGCAATCTCTTGGGGCAATCGAACATGCCCCAGGTATCTGATTGACATTGTACTTTGTAGGCCGACTGATGACACAAGACAAAAGTGATGAAACAAAAACTGACAAACGAGCACTGTCATCAAGGAGGGCAAGGGGGTTTCGCTAATCGTAACCGAGATGCACATCTTCAACCTCTTTTGCTCGCGTAGCCTGAATCCATGCTGGTAGACAATATCTATCCGTCAGCCGCTATTCATTTGCGCCGTAATGAGGTTGTCACTTTTCTTTTTCCTTCTCCCGCCCAGCTGTGCATGGATTGGATTGAACCCCATAACTATGACACTGGCTGATTCAATGAGCCACATGACGACGCTTTTTTTCCCATGCCGGTTCAGGGTGATGATTAGTCGTGGCTGTTGATAATTCCTTTTTTGTCCGTGTGCAGGTACCCGACTTCTCAAGGGGCAAGCCGTCGATCTCGGACCAAACACCAGCGCTGGCCACTAAAGAAAAAGCAAGTCAAGCAAGTTGGAAGAAAGCGATTCGTAACGACACTTCGGCACAATGTGGCTCAATGATGTGGTTGTGTTTTGTCTTAGCTCCAGCTGATCGTTACAGTCAACAAGGACGTCTCATGCGGCAACAATTGAGGTATGCATCAGACACCAACGGTCAAAAGGGCGGGCGCAACGACATCCGAGGCCGAGGCTCTCATGTACTCGGGAGTCGGTACTAACAGAATAGTCAACCAGCCTTGCATGCTGAAATTAGCGTCTCCGTATCGTGAGGGCCAAATGGCTCAACACGTTTTGCGTCACCGGCTACTCACCGACTCATGCAAGCACTCACATCGTACTCAGTACGAAAAGTTTATTATACAATTGAGCGTCGTTGATTACCGACACGGCGGTCACGCAAGTCCCCCCAATCATATAATGCAGACACCTATGTAGCTCGTGCCACAAAGCAAATTACCTTTTTCCCCCACAGGGTGCTTTCATTCGTCTGCCGCCTGCCGCCTGCCGCCCGCCGTCTACCGTCTTCGTCTACGGTACCTATTCGTAGCCTTGCCGGAGGACAATGGGCGCCTCTTTGCTTAGCTGCGTCAGGTTGGGCTGGGCGCCCAGTGGCGGGGTGAATGAACCTAGCAGTCAGAGCCTCACAAGGGAAAAAAAAAAAAGAAAAAACTTCCACGGGCCTTCCATTGAGTGGAGAAGAGAAGCTTCAAAGTGGACTGGCAATCAAACTACTCGCGTGTTGGCAAGGGGTGTGCGCTTGGTTTCCACATGAGGCGCAATTACAGACAGGCGAGCAGGGTCGTCGACCAGAAGTTTGGGACACATAGCCCTGGCTTTGATGCAATTAGTGAGGCAAAAGCCGGTATGTACGGAGAGCAAGGACCCCTTTATCTGGAGGTGAGATGATGAGAGACGTGGTTGTTGGGCGCCCTCCCCACTATTCCGATCTGGCTGGCTGCTTTGACAGCAGGTCGAAATTAACTCCTCTCATGTCTCGTTGCGTCTCTACCAGTAGGCCCGAAGCTTCCTCCTTTTTTAGAGGCCGAGTTGCTGCTTCGGGTGTCGTGGACGGGCGGCGTGAACCGTGCCGGTACCTGAGTCTAAGCCATCTTGGGGCTGGCTGTAGTTCTGGCGCGTAACGCTTTTTGCTGGTCCATGTATGTCTGTGTTTGTGTAGGGCCGAGGGTGAGGCCCTCCTTGCTACAGCCGACGCTCCAGACGTTAGTCCAAGCCCGGGCTGCCTACCTATCCGTACACATATTGTCCCTCGTTGGTCAGTCGGAGGACGAGGGGAAGCCGTATTATCGCCATCAAGCACAGCAATGCGACGTTGGCCATCGACCCCTAGCCCCCTTCTTGCCCGCTGGTTAGTTGTGTGAATGCCCGGCTGCGACTAGTTGGGCCGGCAGGATGGCTGAGAAGTTGATGGTGAGCTTCAATGTATCATTTCGTTGTGACGTGCTGTGCCTGGACGGAATACGGCTGAGCGGGTGGAGAGAGAACAACCGTGCCGACGGAGAGAATCAGAACAGAAATAGAATACGTAGATTCTGATACAAGTGACACACGTCCTTCTGCGCTGCCCGGAGAGTCAAGTTGTTGGGCCGCGTTTGTGTCAAAGGAAACGAGTCACATGGAGCCGGACGTGCGTTTGACAGACAGGATGTACAGCACCGCTCCCACTTCTTGGCATTTTCGTTCGTTTTTTCTTGTTGCTCGTATGATGAAATGTGTATTGCTTTGTCTGAATGCCATGTATAATCTGTTATCTGGTGGCTGCTGCCTCGATGACATGGGCTGATGTGTCTTAGAGATGAGGCGCAATACTTTGTAGTGTGACTAACTATGGCTGGCTGTAGGCGCTTTGTGTAACGGCAGGAAACACGATGAATCAGCAGGTCGGTCAAGGCGGGCGCTGTAACTGACGGGTGAGATTACCACAACAGAAGGAGAGACCCCTGCACGCTTTGTGCAAGTCACGGGCACCGCGTGGTGAGGCGTAGGTAAGACAAGTATGACGATATTTCTTATCCAATTTTTTATGCAATTATTGACTTACTTTTCCAGGCCACGCTGATAATATTGATTTTCTTTTCTTCTTTCCCTTGCGCCGCGTGGTTCTCGTTGACTGCGTTTCTTTTTTCTTGCCTCGTCAGTCTTTTGCCCATGACCCAGGGGTGGGCTGAGTGGGGATAGCGCCTGTTTCAATTTCCTTCTAGGGCTCCACTGGCTCTGAGCACCGCGTCACAGACTCACAGCGAATCTGGGCTGTCGAGCTCTGGAGACGTACTAGTAAGCAGCTGTTGGCGGCTGTTACAGGTGCTTGAGTGCGAGAAAATTACGTGGCTGAGAACCAAGTCATACATACGTCTGTATTACCATTATGCTAGCGATGAAGTCAAGGTGCATATGTACGCATCAGAGCATGATACGACATTGTGCCTATAACGCCAGACTATCAATCGTCGCATAGGTACAAGACGTACGGACCAGACGAGACTGGCAATGGGTACGGCAACGATGCGGCTCGCACGGCAGAGAGTTGTTATGTCTGAATAGCACCTAATATTTCGTATCCGTAGTCGTGGTACAAGAAAGCATGATGTTGTTGTATTAATACTCTACCTGGGTAAATAGTACCCCCAAGAAATAGGGCGAATAGCGTTGAGGGTGTTTGCTGGAGGGAGACAGCCCCGTCGGGGCGCCTGTAAATGATAATGGACGCCCCTCTCTCCGCTGGCCTGTACGCTTGTACGCACCCCTTTCTTGGAGGCGGTCTGGTAGGTACTTGCAGAACCGGTACTCCGTAGTTGAATTACCTACAGTGGGCGTTGGGGGCGCTTTGTCGCACACTCAACAGGTCTTGCTGGCTGTGTCCTATTGACAATGTTCCCCCCTCTTCACTCCCCTACCTCTCCCCCCCAAAACGCCGTACAACCCACTCCGTCATTCCGCACCACTTTACACTCTGTGGTACCTACCTACACCCCCCTCCCCCGCCCCTCCCCCTGTCAGACCACTGGTCACTAACTGCCTTGGCCCTGCCTTTTTCGCCCTTTGGCTCCTTGTGCTCATCTCGCGGCCCTGGTGAATACATAAGGCTTACTTCTCCCTCCTCTTCCGATGTCAGAATTTACCGTCCACGATACAACAATTTTCACAAGCACCTCTTCAAGAGATTACAAGTTCTACTTGCGCTGCTTCTCGCATCCTCAACCAACATCATCAACACTGCTACGCACAAGTACTCTGCTACTTACACTACCACAACTTCCACCTTAACACCTGCGAACCTCCACAACCGGCCGTTCGCAAACAAACAAATCATCGTTACAACACAGCATTTGCATAGACTCGTCAAACCATCTTGCAACATGCCTGCTCAGCGTCCTTCTCACCTTCCTCCCTGCCCTGGGCCTCCTCCCAGCCGCCCTCTGCCACCTCTGCCAAAGTAGACACTCTAGACTGGCTCATCAACACCTCGATACGACTCGATCACTTCGGATATTCGCAACAACGGGCTTTACACTCAAGCCCACAATGCCCACGCCAACATTGTTTGCATATGGACAATCATCTCCGCCTCACGCTTGGTGGCTTGATCAGCCCTCGACTCGACCACTGCATCTGCGGGTCCACACCTGCAGGTCGACATGCACGCCTTCAGCCTGCCTGCTGCGCGGCATCAAAACTCTTCCCTGTTGGCTGCAGGCGCCTCGCTGTCTCTTGTCCTGCATATTTGGTCATCTGCCCTCCCAAGACCACCTCCACAGCCTGACATGGGACTTTTCCTTTTCGTCACGTTCACAGACAATGGTTCCTCGACACGCCTCCCCATTTCTCGTCTTAGCTGCTGGACGCGGAAATATCTGCTTATCGTCTTGGGCAATTCTCTGACCTGGCCCATGTTATGATTTGTCCAGCCGTGCCCTTGAACTCTCATTGAGGACAATTCTTCTGGGACCAAGCAAACCATGTTTTCGTCATGTTTTAATTCAGCATCTTACACCATCTTCGCTGGCTCGAAGCCTTGTTGGCTGTCTTGCATCTCATTTTTGCCCATTTCATTTCTTCATTTTTCTACATACAAGATTGTACAAGGAGCGTGCATAATATACGGAGGAAGTACAGCACGGTCCCCTTTCATTTGCTTTCATTGGACGAGGAGGATTTACACATTATACACTTGTACTATTAGACATCCTGGCGCAGGCTATTTTTTTTTTGTTGCCTTGCAGTCAGGCGTTTACACGATATCGGAGAGCATTCATGATACACACATTCGGGGGGGGCATATAGAGCATGGAAATATCCAACACAATTTCTTCACATAAAGACCTGTTACACTGACTGAGCACTTGGTGTAGACGTTGGTAAGGTACAAGACAATCTGTTGCGCTTCACTTTGTGGCTCCTTCACTTTGTTGCTCCTCTTGGCCGCTGTGTCTTATTTGGAGGCCTAGGTCACTCATCATGTACTTCGTAGTGTTGCAGATGCAGGTCGGTCTTTGGTCGCCTTGGGGGCTTGCAATTGGCGCATTCTGCTGTGAGACAGCGGAACAAAGGACCTCGTGTCTCTCACGACTTACTTGAACAAGTCAGCCTCACCCAGGTGCCAGCCAGCCATTGAGTCTGCCACCCCCGCGAGACGATCAAGCCATGTTTCTGCCCGGTCCGTCTACAGCTGGCCTGCAGCCGCTGGGGCGGGGTACATACGTCTTGCGTCCTCCCTCCCAAACTTGCCGGTTGTTGCTTTTTCATCCTCTTCACGACGTCCCAGCAGGCACACAAAGTTAGCGACCTACTACTCCGTATCCGTAGTTTAGAGTCGCATCTGCGAGGGCAGCAAAACAAAGTTCAGGCCCGTCGATCTATCTGCCCCTCTTCCCGCGCTGTTTTAGGACTGGGGTTTGCCTATGTACCAGTAAGCGTTTTTTTTTTGGCCGAGTTTTTGCCAAGCAGCCCAGCGAAACAACCAAAAAGATGACTGGTCTGAATGATGGACCATTGCAATGCCCATCTTCTCCTCCCACAGAGATACTAGTCGCCGGAAATGGAATAGGATGAAACGTGCGCGCGCGCGCGGGGTGTGAGGCAGCCAGGCCGGCAGCCTACGCCCATCATGATGGAAATCGAATGACTTGGGAGGAGTCGGCAGGATAATATTTGCATCAGACAAACCACGTATCCCGGTCTCGCCGGCTGAGCTGCCTCTTTGGGCGGGACCTGTTCATCCACCAGCGGCCTTTGCAAGCCACTTTACAGCTATTTACAGAGAGAGAGAGAGGGGGGCAATGGCCGCGTGCGTCTCAACGTCACGATGCTAAGGTGGTCATGTAGGCCAAGGAGAGCGGATGAGACCTGCTCTCTTTGGGTTGCGATATATAAAAAAAAAGCCTCACCGGAAAGTGACAATGGCACCTTGCAGGTCCGGCAACGAGATGAGGCTACTGAGTAGAAAGCATGCGGCGCCAGTTCCGCAGCCCTTTTGTCTCTGCTGTGCGGCGCGCGCGCGCGCACACAACGCCCTTTCGTTTGAAACAACGGTCACACGCGCGGCCAGTTCTCTGCTTCAAATCGGTAAAAGAACTGCGGACAGAGGACAAAAGGCCGAGAAAGAGGGAAATTGGTTCGCGCAGCCCATCGGAAAAGCCTGAAAAGGGACTATGCATGCTGTCCTTGGCCAATGGGTTGATGCCGTGGCAAGTGGCTTGCATGCAGTCTCACAGGCGAGGAAAACGGGCATCGCGCATCCATCGGCGCCCGGGTGTTTCAAGTTGAAAACAGAGGACCGACGAAGAGGAAAAAAAAAAAAATCCCGACAGGAGGAAAAAGTGCTTCATCAACCCCCTCCCCTCAACGCCGATCGATGACGTTGTGGTACTGGGCTGCTCATTGGTACCGCTCATTACCAGTTTGTGGTGGCTGATGTACCGGACAGGGGGCCTTGGTGGGATGCTCTTTTTTTTTCTTCTCAATAAGATTTATACTTGCACGTGGGGAAATGACCAGTATTATCGTAATATTTCCTTGCGACATGGGCTTTGACGCAAGCAGTGGCGAAAAAAGGGACATTTCTTCCAGCCATGTTTCGGACTTTTTGTACAAGTGACTAAACTACTGGTAGCAACTACACCGCATTTCTCGTAATTATCACGACCCCTATTACCAGTGTTCGGCCTTCGCTGATTACTTGCGATGCAAGACCTCTCTCCCTGAAATAATATCTATATTATATTACTGCACAACGCCCCGCCGTGATGAATCTGCGTGCTAATCCAAGGGGGAAGAGACTGCATATACCCGATCCTGCCTATATCGTTTATCCGGGATCGTGAGATATGCCGGGAGGTCGTGGCTCCCGAGTTCCAATACAGCAGGTAGTACTCCGTCAAAAGGCAAGGGAAGAAAGACTATCACGATGGCTTTGAGAAAAATTTCAGACATGTTTATGGTAATCTCCTTGCCTGCAGCAATCCACCACGGCGACCGGATCCCTGAAAAAGCCCACATCGGCGACCACGATATCAGACACTGCGGAGAGCAGGGAGGGTGTGCACGGAAACGGCCTGCTGTCGAAACTCTTAATTTCATGACTGCAGAAGACGACAAGCCACTTCTGCAGGTTCTATCTCCTCAGGATTAAGCTATGCAAGAACCAAAAGAAGATACTCCACAAAGCAGCTTCAGTCGTCTTCCAACTTACTTCCCAAGCGTAGCCCGGAACCCCCTGAGATTTGCCACGTCTCCCGACTTGGCTTTCTCTTTAGCCTCCTGTACCTGGTTCGTGTTCCTGGATTGCTTCTACTAGTCTGCGTTGAGGCAAGTGTGCTCGTAACTCGGCCGATTACACTAAGAAAAAATCGCCCCCCACCTCTTCGCTCCTTTTGTCATCTCTCCCTTTTCTTCAACCGATCCAGTTTCAATGGCAATCTACAGACTTTTGACAACTTTATGAACCGGCTCCAGCTGAAAAATAAAAATGGGATGATCATGCATCGATCGAACTATTCTGCCGGTCTAATGAGATTGCTTGGGCGCTGATACTCTGTCGTTGTTGCCAAAAGCATCACGCCACATCACAATAGGTCTCTGGCAACTTGAAGCCCCGAAAACCGTTTGGGGGATGGATTGACAGTGCGCCCTGCCCAAACATGGGTGGCTTGCCCGCCTGACTCGCCCGAACTGGTTCATCCGACGTGTGCCAGGGACTGGGGTCGCATGAATTGTGACGACAGCCACCCGCAGTGTGATGAAGCAAGATACCGATAGAGTTTAATCACGATTAAGCAGGAGAAAAATGGGAAATATATGATTATGAGAAATAAGCAAGACAAACATGCCTCTGATGGACAGGTCATGTGAAGCCGCTACCTGTTCCCCATGGTCTCTGGAGGTCTAGCGGACTTGACTGGTCACCCACCGACCCTCCCTCGCCTGGCAACTCCGAACGCCGCGAGCTGAACAACAGGG
The DNA here is from genome assembly GCA_030780425.1 of Beauveria varroae. Taxonomy (NCBI): domain Eukaryota; kingdom Fungi; phylum Ascomycota; class Sordariomycetes; order Hypocreales; family Cordycipitaceae; genus Beauveria; species Beauveria varroae. The sequence continues at coordinate 31,388 of JAPFUP010000098.1, read as the reverse complement.
CGTACGGTTCTGTGCGGTTTTCCCTTTCGTTGGGCGATAAATTACTCTGGGGAACCGGCCATGACTCGGTGACAGGCCGTTTACTAGTAAATGCTTGGCTGGCTGCCGGGGAAAAAAAAAGATACTTGTCGCCCTTGTACCTCACGGTGAAAGCGAACCTCTTTTATTCGTGCTTTCGCAAGGTGACATACCACCCACCACTGCTTCTGTCTATATGTGGACCAAGATTGCCAAGGTCCTCGGCAAACAGTGCCGTCTTTGTCGCGTCCTCGTGCAACTAGACAGTCCGGATCAGTCGATTAATGAGACGAGAGAATCAGCAAAGCAAAGATGAATGCCGAGACCTTACCTCGATGCTCTCCCACCCAAGAATGAAAATCGACAGCAGCCTGTCCTTTCGCAGCAGACGAACAGCGTGCAGAGAAGAAGGCTCCGTCTCGCCTTTGACAAGTGTCGTGTTGGTCGCGAAGCCCCAGTCGCCGCCGACAAAGCCCAGTATGTCAAAGCAGTCTGTATACAACTTATGCACAGATTCGAGAATGGCATCGTCCAGTACCGGCGTGTGCTGTTCGAATCGTAAAGCCGCCTATCAAACGACGGCCTCTATTATTAGCTACCATCATTGATCGTCGAGGAGCACGCACGGCCCTTGGCTAAAACGGTGCGGCGCGCCAACTGCGCTAAACGTTGAACACGTACCACTTCGCACACGGGAGCATCAAGTCCCGAAAGCAAGTCGTCGTGGTTGCTACCGTTCATCTCGATGGTCACATCGGCAATCTCGCCATCAACGAGCTCCCGGAAGGAATTACGCAGGGGCGTGTCCCATTTAGGTTCCTGCGGCCACTCTTGTCGAGCAAAGAACGGCCAGATAATCAGCACTATTCCTCGTTTTCTCCGTCTTCTGTTTACGGGGAATTAACTGGCAAAATGGGACATGCTACCGCTCCAGATCCACAAAGATGTTACTCACGTATGATCCAGGTAATCTCGTGTCTCCGTTTCCGTGTCCGCATGGGTTTTCGCATCGAGACAGAGTAACCAAAGTACTGGCTGAGAGCGCCGGCTTTCGCCACTGCGTCTCGCAAGTCGTCAAAGGTGCCCACTGAGATGGTAGCATCTGATGGCAGTGTAAATCGTAGGATCTGAGACCTCATATTCTAATCGAGATAGTGTTATTTTGCCGTCGCGCGCGAGAGTACTTGGTCTCTTTAAATTGATGGAACAACAAATGCCCCTTTTGTTGCCGTTTGTTTATCTCAGCGCTTGTCAGTCGGAAAATAAGTTGTGACCGGAAAATCCAGTAGGTCAAAACCGTACAACTTCAATGGTTGATCTAATTGTAATGGAACGTAATATCATAGTCGCCAAAATCTACCCCTCTTCGATCGGCGTGACCATCGCTCAGCCATTAGGCTGCTGTGCTCTCACGGTGGCAGTGCGTCACGTGGAGCAGGAGGTATCGCAGCGGCCATCGCCCTGAAGCGAATAATGAAGATGACTTGTTATTCATCAATTGATACCATATATATTGAAATTTTATAATACCTGTTTCAAATTGCGGTTTCTATAGCCCCCATCAGGCGAGCGAGGGCGTGTAAGTCGTTTTGCTGCGGCTGCGGCTGCAGAATCATGTGGGTGTTGAAAGAAGAAAATAAGGCCCCTCTGATATCGGGACCACTATATAAACAATATTTTAGCCATATAGCCATAATCAGTAATCATTATATGATTATTGACCTTGATGTATAATAATTAGATGCTTGGCTCTTTTGCGGTATAGCAGGGACCTGTAGGCTGTCAGGCGGGGACAGTGGCAAGCCGCCGACAGCGGCAATAGAGCTGTTGCAAAACGCTCGACTTCGAAATTAGATACTGAAAAGGTTCAAGATCAAACTGGGGAGATGATTCTCTCTTCGAAGCAGCCTTATTCTCCAAGTATTCAAAAGACAAGCTTGATGAGGGAAGGGAGCGAGCTGAACAGTTTATGCGCCAGCAAGCATCTTTCAACATCGAGATCGAGGAGCACGCCTAGTCTGATCTGACATGGGGAACAATCTTACTACATGAGACTCATGCAGATTAAACGCCAGAGTCTAATATCTTATCAATACTTATTAGAGGAGAAAAAGTCCCTACGGGGCGACGAGCTCAGACTGCCCAGGCTGCGCGGTCAGCGCAAAATACTTGCCCCGCTAAAATTTATCAAACAGCCAGATCCCCTGTTCACCCATTCGCGCGTATCGAGGGAAGGCTTCATCATCGCACTTGCTTCATTTACGACAGCTGCCAGACTCTCCAGGTCTATAGTGCGTGATGTTGGAGCTACACGTTTGGGGACCCGTTTTCGGAGCCCCCTCTATTGATGCCGAATGCATCGCTGCCATCACATATTTACACAACGCTGCCTGGGATTCTCAGGGTTACCGCATCGTTCCGAGCAACGACACCTCAGTGAGCCCGTCAGGTATGTTCCGTTCATCGGTTTCCCCTTGCATCACGTATATACACACACCCTGTGGGCTTCAACACGTACGCGCCGCCGCCTGCATTACATATCATCATCAATATTCTCCAAGCCTGCTTGCATATATGAAACATTGGAAGAGTTGCCCCTGCTGACCTTGCTGCGCTTCCCCCGCTTTCCAAGGCTTGCTTCCCGCCTTGAACCATGACGGGGTTTGGACGAGCGGCTACGCCGCGATAGTGCGATACCTCAGCTCAAAGGCGCCGGCTGTTGCTCTCGACGGCGACCTGGATGCAACCCAGCGGGCCGAGGTTGCTGCCTACAGCGCCTTTCTCAGCATCCACGCCTCGGCCCTGCTCGACATCTCTCTCTACGTCTCAGCGGCCAACTGGTCCGCCGTAACGCGGCCCGCGTACTCGTCGCTGCTCCGTTTTCCCCTGACGTGGTCCGTGCCGCCGCTGATCCGCGCCGAGGCCATCCAGCGCGTCGAGCATCTCGGCCTCGCAGAGCTCGACACAGACTTTGATCCTCACGGCGGTCTGCATCTCACTGCGGGCAGAGATGCCTTGCCGGAAACGTTTCGCAAGCATCTTCCAGGAACGTCCAAGCACAAAAACACGGTCAAGGAGGAGATGACGCCCGAGCAAGCCGTTGCGATTCGCCTTTTTAGTCTAACCGAAAATTGCTTGGCCACCTTGGAAACTCTGTTATCGAAACCCGAGAGACCGCCGCGCTTCTTCCAAAAGCAAAGCACAAGACAAGGCTTAACCTCGCTGGATTGTCTGGCTTTTGGCTATCTTGTTTTGATGCTGAAGGCCCCTGTGCCACGGGCGTTTCTGAAGGACTGGGTGGCAGAACACGCTCCACACATCACCTCGTTCGTTGAAGATGTACTGGTCAACGCTTTCCCATCAACAAGCAGTATTGTGTGGGCTCCTTCGCCACGGCGCAGCCATCTTTCAGCCGCCGGCAGACTGTTCGATTCTATTGTTCGGCACATGCCCGTTCTCGGCGAGCATTACGCCAGCGAGGTACGCCGTCGCTATGAACGAAAGATTGTCGGCATCGACAGACGGAGCGTGTCGCTAGCGACTGGGCTGCTCTTCAGCGGCGCTGCCTTTGGCTACTTGGTGTATTGGTACCGCAGCCTTGCCCCGTTCGGCGCCCGCTTGCAGATTTGGCGTTCGTATAAATCCGGTAGCTCTCGTCTCAGTCAGTTTGGCGAGCTCGGTTCCATGCTTGATAGTGTCCTTGGACCTGTTCGGCCTGCCGCGAGTCCCATGGCCGCTGGTGCTGGAACAGGTGGTCAGATTGTCGACATTGACTCAGAGGTTGACTGAGCGTGCTGCTTGGATGAAGGATCACACAAAAGTTTTATACCCCTCCTATTTTGTATAATATGTACTGTGAATCAATGTACGGTTTGAATAGACAATGTAGTTGTACTTTTATTAACGCCATTTATGCGCCTATAATCTTACCACTGGATCACGACCCTCGTTATACTATCCATACGCTTGGTCTTGTACATCAATACATTTCTAAACTCTTGTATTCTTGATCAACCTCATCGCTACATTTGCTTTATCTCCTTGCCAATCAAATCAGGTCTCTCAAGGTCGAGCTCGTCTCTCAGCACCGCAAATGCCAAGTCACTGACAAGCAGACTTTGGCCCAAACTCCAAACCAGCGTGATGGCGTAAAAAAAATTGGCGTTGCCGCTGCCCGCATATATCCATAAATGGTAAAAAGCAGGGCCCAAAAACGACGAGTACAACACAATCGCCAAAGCGACAAAGCTGTAGCGCATCAGCGGGAACAGATGGCGATAGAGCGGGAGCATGCCGAGGAACAGCGTCGTGTCCGCAATCGATGGATAAGGCTTGAAGATGGCAAATATTCCCAGGAGCACCGAGAGCGCTGCAAGAGGCTGCTTGCGTAATCTAATCGACAGACCACCGACATAGGCGCCAAGATGCAGCCAAAAGACGCCGAGGAAGAAGGCGCGGAAGGGGTCAAAGATTTCGATGAAAAAGTACCACCATAGACCGACGTTGGGGGTCAGGTCCGAGAGGGTCAGCTGGATGCCATAGGTGCGCGCGAAAAAAGCCCAGGAGTTGCCCGTGAGCGCAAAGCACATGCCGAACAGTATTGCGAGGATGGCGGTTACAGTGCCCAGGCAGGTAGCGGTAAAGGTCGGCGCGCTAGCAATGGCACGCCTCGCGGACTGACGATCGTATGCGAGTATGATGAGCGGCGGGAGAAGAAGAATCGGGTACATTGACAGGTACGAGGCAAATGCTAGAGCGACCATGGCGCTCAAGGGCGAGCCGGTGAGCGCTTTGGCGATGGCGTGGAGGACGGCGCATGCCGTAAAGACGCTGGTCGTGCGGCCGAGGCAGGTAGCGATGGTGAGGGGGTTGAATAAAAATCTGTCTTTGAGATTAATATCTAGCTTCAAGAGCAGAATCCGTCGGACGCGACGCAAAGGCAGAGTGTAAAACGTACGCCGCGGCAATAAACACGCCCGAGGTCGTCTTGGCCCGTCGCGGTGAGGTATAATGTTTTGTTTGGCCGGCTTCGCCCGAGTCTGCAATGGTTGAGAGAGCGCTGGCGCTCAGAAGATCGACGAGGATATATAGAATAGCTGTGAAGACGGGCCACACTCTAACATCGGGGAGCAGCGAAAAGAGCGGAAGCAGCAGAGGCGGCTGGTGAAAGACGCCACCATCGTAAGGATCGACGTTGTGGTTGTATAGAAACAAACCCTCTTGTACTACACCGAGATGGCAAGTTAGCTTCTGCGAGAACAACCGGCAAGGCTTGCGCTCGCGCAATGGATCGAGGTTGCCGGGGGAGGAGAGATACGCACGCCGTCTAAAGCTGGTGACGGGGGTCGAGATCTCGACGCGGCCCGTCAAGAGGTCCGGCAGGCGGGGGAATGCGGTGAACAAGAAAAGTCGCAACAAAGCGGCGCCGACAAAGACGCCTGCCTTGTTCCGTAGAGCCATGGTTGTGGTCATGGCATGATCCCGCGTGGCGTTCAGGTAGTTTGAGCGGACGCGGGAGCAACGGGGAGCAGCTCGAGGTTTGGAGAGCTTGCGCAGAGTGTCAAGGCCACTTGGCCCCTGCCTGTCAACTGTCAGAGGGAGTCGTCGCGCTAGCGGGTCGCGTTAGCCAGTCGGCTGCCAACAAGATGGACGGCCGTTTCCATAACGAAGCGAGATACCCGGGGAAGGTGACGAATGAAAAATCTCACGTGTATTACAGAAGATTGAACAATACATTACAATCTAGATTGCAACGCACCTTTTCGTGATTATACACCGGTGTTCATATCCCAGTAGCTCGTAGGGCCTGTGTCAGTTATATAGCGGGGCATCCATCCCATCGATATACCGATATGGCTGCCATTGGTGACAGTAAACGAAAGCATTGGTTTACATAAACTAATAGAGACAATTCTAAGACAAGTCGACAGTAATGAAACCCCTCTGGCATCCTTCTTATTTCTCCTATACTCGCCAATCCCGAACCGAGGCGGCGCCTCTGCTTCGCTCGCTCCAACAGCGGCCAGAGCAGATCACGCTAGTCCTATCTTGGAAGCATGCCAAGGCGGTGGCAGCCGGCACGAAATTTTCTAGCGAAAAAAAGTTGAACTTTTGAACGGCCGTCGAGCGCAGTCTGCGACTTCTTGCGCCCCGCCAGTTGTAAAATAGGTTGTTCAAGGCAATTCTTCGCAACCACCATCACCACTCACAATGGCTCGCATCAAGAGGAGGGGCGAGACCGGCGCCTCAAAAAACTTTGTCACCCGAAACCAGGCTATTCGAAAACTTCAACTCAGCCTACCCGACTTTCGAAAGCTCTGCATCTGGAAGGGCATCTACCCGCGTGAGCCTCGCAGCAAGAAGAAGGTGTCCAAATCGTCCACGGCGTCAACCACCTTCTACTACCACAAGGACATCCAGTACCTCTTGCACGAGCCTCTTGTGCAAAAGTTTCGCGACACAAAAGCCCTTGAAAAGAAAATCTCCAAGGCCCTCGGTCGTGGCGATGTCGGTGATGCCGCTCGTCTCGACAGCAACGCTGCCCGTCCCGAAAAGACCGGAAAGCCTAATTACACTCTCGACCATGTCGTCCGCGAACGCTACCCTACCTTTGTTGATGCTTTGAGAGACTTGGATGACTGCTTATCCATGCTTTTCCTCTTTGCCAATCTGCCCTCCACTTCCACCGTCCCGGCCAAGATGATTGCCCGATGCGAAAGACTCTGCCTCGAGTTCCAGCACTATCTGATTGTCTCCCGCAGCCTCACCAAGTCGTTTCTCTCTATCAAGGGTATCTACTATCAGGCTAATATTCAGGGCGAAGAGATTCTATGGCTAGTTCCTTACAAGTTTACTCAGCGCGTCGTTGGCGATGTCGACTTCCGCATCATGGGTACCTTTATCGAGTTCTACATGACCCTGCTCGGCTTCATCAACTTCAGACTATACACCTCAGTCGGCCTCAAGTATCCTCCCAAGTTTGATCTGGTCAAGGACGAGAATGCTGCCGAGCTTGGTGCCTTCACCCTCGAGGGCAAGACTCTAGTCGGCGGCGAGGAGCAGAAGCAGCTGGAGGACATTGCCCACCGCCCCGACCCAAAGGTCCAGGCTGCTGTTAACAAGGTTGTCAAGACCCTGACGGCCGGCGAGACCAATGGCGACGGGAATGAAGCTGCCGCCGAGGAGGACGAGGAAGACAACTCTGGGGCTCTCGACAAGTTTGAGCCTGCTGCGCCAGGCGGTGACGTCTTGCCACAGCCCGCTGCTGGTGGCAAGGGTCAAGGGGCCCTCTTCTCAAACTTCACCTTCTACCTCTCTCGCGAGACTCCCCGCCAACCTCTCGAATTCATCCTCAAGGCCTTTGGTTGCAAGCGTGTTGGCTGGGATGCCACTCTTGGCGGCGGCGCTTTCACCACCAACGAGCTGGATCCTTCCATTACTCATCATATTGTCGATAGACCTATTGTGCAGACCGACGTCGACGGCGAAGACAACCAGACCTCTCAAAAACTGACACAAAACCAGCGCGTCCCTGGTCGCATATACGTCCAGCCTCAATGGGTCTGGGATAGCATCAATGATGGCGAGCTCAAAGAGGCGCACTTGTACGCTCCGGGCGCTTCTCTCCCCCCTCACTTGAGTCCGTTTGTGAAGAACGTGCAGGGCGCGTATGACCCCACAGTCCCTCTCGAGGAGCAAGAGCCCGAGAATGAGGCTCTTGAGGCCGATAGCGATGAGGAGGTCGGAGATGCTGATGCTGACGAGACTGCTGAAGGCATGGATATTGCCGATGAGGACGACGAGGATGCCGACGAAGATGACGATGCAGAGGACGACGAAGATGCTGACGAGGACGAGGAAAAAGAAGACGAAGAAGAAGAAGACGAAGCCGCACAGCGTCAAGAGGAGCTGGAAGCCGAGATGAAGGGTACCTCTGTAGACTCCAAGAAGGTCAATGCCAAGGCCAAGGCCAAGGCGGACGCCCGCAAAGCCTACTCCAAGAAGTCGCGTGAAGAAGCCGAGGACCTTGAGCGTGCCAAGGGCATGCTGAGCAAGAAGAAGCGCAAGCTGTTTGAACAGATGCAGTATACGAATAACAAAAAGAGTGTCGCTGATGAGAAGTTGCGAGCAAAGAGAAGAAGACTAGAAAAGGAAAAGGCGAAGAAGGAAGCATCGGCGTAATTTTGGTCTGCATTTTCTTGTGTTGTATAGCAAAATTCATAGATTAAATGTTCTAAATGATACAATCTTTTGATGAAGGATCCCTAGAGTATATCAATACAAGAGTGTTTTGCGAGAGTGTAATGATGGTTAGCCAGTCATGTCTTCAGATTTGGCGGTTGGCATTTCAACATCCAAGACCAAGTTCTTCAACGTGGGGCTGGCAAAACCCGTTGCGCTTTCACTTTGCAACACCACGGGTGTTCACCTCACAGCCACCGCCTGTCACCGGAGAGCTCTTTAAAATGAAGAAATCAAGGATAGAACTCGTCGCATGTACAATCTAAATAAGGTATATACATTTCGACCAGGTTCTGGCGCATGACATTTCCACCTCGCCACGATGTCGCAACACGAGGCCAACTGGGATCTCGACAGCGACGAGATCGCATCGATCGCATCGGAAGAGCTCCACGAAAACAGACCAAACCGCTGGAGAGGATCGAAAGCGACATGGCGCTACGTGACTGAGGAAGAGCGCATGCTTTGGCGCTCAATGAAGCAGTTGCAGGATGAAGATCTGGGCGTGCACCTCTACAATGCCTTTGCGCTGAAGAAACGCGCGACGAATCTAGAGACTGCTAAGGACTTGGCTATGAAAAAAGTATTCCGCTTCCTAGGCAGCCTTGACTTTTGATATCCCCATACTAATTTCCTGGCAGGAGGATGGACAGGAGGATGTCTGGGCGCCGCCAAAGATGTGGACGGCTTGGCCCATGCGGCAGAAGCAGATACCGCCCGCTGGCCTATTCGAAGACGAAGGTGATGGGGATGATCAGTTTACTCTTCGGCGCCAGGAAAAGGTTACGCCAAGCTCTGAATTGAGAGCAGAACTGACAGCCACGATTCTACGGCTCGCCAAGGAGCGCTTTTCCCGTCGTAAGCCGCCTCAGCCAGTAAAGCCGTCCATTGAAAGTCCGGCTTCACCTCGTCTAGGCGACAATGACAGCGAGCCATCTGACGAATCAGAAACTGAACTTTTGCCTCGTCCCACCGTAAGGCAGGCCACTGATGTATCTATCATTGACGATGAGCAGTCCAATTCACGAAGCGGCAGAAAAAGTGCGAACAGAACATACGATCCCGTCGTCTCGACGGATGATGATTTATCGACGTCGCTGCTCAAGCCATCCGTGCAGCACATCCTGACACAAATGGACAAAACCCTCACCATTTTACATAATGCACGCGTGGCTGGTCTCAGCTACCTGTCCGACTCTTCGGAGACGGAGACGGAGGAAGGATCAGACGCAGCCCAAACACCGACTCGAAAGCGCGGTCGTGGCCGTCCGCGACTCCCACCGCAACCTTCTTCTGAAGCCTCTCCAGGCGGTTCGAGATCACGCCGCGGGCGACCTAGGACAGTCCACATGCCCGATCAAGGGGAAACACAGGAGCAAATGGAGCAACGCCTCGCAAAACGCGGCCACAGACGCCAGCCAGCCACCGCAGAGGATCGCGAGGCGGCGTTTGAAGAATGGCTACGGCAGGGTGACGAGCGCGTCGCGCGCGAGCAGCGCAGACTCCAGAGCCGGCCCGTATCCGAAGAGCCGGAATCGCACGATGGCGACGAAAGAGACCGCATGGGCAACGAGGACGATGATGAGGAGGAGGTCAGGACTAATGCAGAGCGCAAGATTCGGCGCTGGGGGCTCCGCGACTGGAGCGACGTGGTGGGTGCCGCCGCGCTCGCCGGGTTCCCACCGCAAGTCATCGCACGCACGACGCAGCGCTGCGCGAATCTTTTCGGGCAGGGCATGACCCTCACGCAGATCGACGAGGCGCCGGCAGCGCGGGCCAGTGCCAGCGTCCGCACCACCACCTACCGGCCAGAACGCATCCGTCTGTCCTCATCCCCCAGCGACAGCGACGACGACAATAGCGACGCGGACAGCGAACCCAGAGCCAGCCTGCGGCAGCGCCGCATCGCGTCCCGACAAGCATCGCTGGCGCGCTTCAGCCGCGAAGTAAGCACGGGTACCCCGCGCCCAGGCCGGCCAGCCGCTGTCGCCACCTCACCGCACAGTCCTCAGCCCGGCGGCTCCTCACGATCCTGCTCGCGGTCGCGGTCGCGGTCGCGCTCGGCGGCAGGAATCCTCTTTTGCCCAGTGGCGTCGTGCGACCGCGCCGCAGCGGGCTTCACGCGGGGGACCAACCTGCGGCGGCACATGCGGCTCGTGCACCCCGAGCGCGACCAGGATGCCGTCGGCGGCGGCCGCGGCGGCGGCGCGGCCGAGGACGAGGACAGCGAGGACGAGACGATGGGTGCGGTGCACGTCGACAGGTTCCTGCGGACCATTAACCCGGGCAGGGGCTGGCGCGGCGAGGACGTGCTGAGCAGGAAGAGGAGGGGCACTGCGCGGTCGCCGACGCCGCCGGGTAACCGTCCGGCCAAGAAGGCGGACATTGCTTCCTCCGGGGACTCTGAGTAGATGAATTACTTGGGTACAAGCCATCTTTTGGATATCAGAAGTTACAGCTTTCAACGGAGCAAATGAAGCCCCCCATCTAAGCGGGCATGCACAGCAAAGTCTGAGAGAAATGATATGAATATATGTACTGTTCGGGCTGTGGCTTCTATCACAAGCACTGCTTTTATCAAACAAAGCCACGTTACACCGCCACGCATGCAGACAGAAAAAGCAACATCCAAAAACGAAAAAACGAAAGGTATAATTAGCCAGTAATGCACATGTGAAGAAAACACGAATGAATGTCTGTAAAAGAACCTTGATAAGGAAAAAAAAGGGGGGGTATCTAAAACAAGCACTGCAACTCGTCCATCCATCCATCACGCGCATGAAATCAACTCGGCTGAAAAATAACCAAAACAAAAACCAAAGAGTGCCAGAAAATGAACCCCATCCCATGAATGTCTCTGTATATGGTAACCACTGCCGAATTGAACAAGAAGCAACTAATTATTTTGGTTCCAATAAAACGCTGCATCTCCCTTCCCTCTCCGCCGGAAAAGAAAGAAGGAAAGAAAAAAACTGACAAGGGAGCTTTTTCTGTCGAAAGCTCTGCCGCCGCTTCGTCGTGAGAATCGGTAAAAAGGATTCAGTCTCGTGTTTCGAATCAATGTGTACAAGTTGTAGAAAGTGTGTTATCGAGATGTCTAGCCCTTTCTTCAAAGAGCTTTGTCGAATGATGATGTTGTTGGTCTCGTCTGATGATAAATTAAGAGTGTTGTTTTATTTAAGTCGTGGGCTCTTTCTTTTGGACCCAGCCGCCGTCAGCGAGGGCGGAACATTCTCTCGTCCCTCCGCCGCGACGCCTGGTCTCTTGACGGCCGCCACGCCGCGCACACTTCTAGTGCTGCGCTTAAACAGAGGCATCGTCGCATTCTCCAGAGGCACGGACGTTGCGCTCGCGCTCGACTCGAACCCCAGCGGCGTCGGTGCCGTCAGGTTCGACGTCACGTTGGGGTTGACTTCGCGCAGGCTCGCGCCGAGCTGGTCATGGTCAGTAACGGGGCCATTGCTGGGGGCCGGGGCCGGGGCCGCCGCTGCTGCCATCTTGGCAGAGGACGGGCGCGGCGAGGAGGAGCTTGCCTTGGTAGGGGGGGGCCGCTGCTGCGACGGCGACGACAGGTCGGCAAAGACAACAGTCTGATCCTGGTCCATCACCAGCGGCGACGCCGGTACACTCTTGTCCTCCTCGTCGACGAGGCCCTCGGCAGCATTCTTGGTCCGCGGCAAGACAGTCGGGTACTGGTAGACAGCTTTTTGAGGCGTGTCGCCCGTTGGCTGGTACTCTTGCAGGGTGGTGTTACAGATGCTTTCACGCAGGTTCGTCAAAGGCTGGCACAACTGCGACTCGAGCGGTTCTAGAGCTTCACGCATATCATTGGTGTCAAGCTCCATTTCCTCGCCAACATTCTTGACCCTGTCGAGCATGGATTTAAAGTGAGACGAGATGTTGCTAAAGGACTGCTCAACAGTGTTGGACAGAGCCTGCACCGACTGTCCGTGGCTCTCGTGTTGTGTCGTATTTTCTGTGCGGGCATGAGTGACAAAGTCATCGAGCGCGTGCATCTTGGCGCCCAAATCGTCAATCTGCTCGTCGACCACACGCACTGTCTCGGCATGCACCGACTTGGCAGTGTTTTGAATCGCAGTGCTCTGTTCGCTGGTAGTGTTCCAATCATCCTTCAGCTTCGTCTTGAGTTGCTCGCGGGATCTTTTGACTTCCTCCAGAAGTTCGCCTTCCCTCTCATCCCATGAGTCCATGCCCTCATTATATTGAGTGACGGCACCTTCCAAGGTGGTACTGGACTCGGTGACTGATTTCTGAATATGCGAGACTTTGTCGGCGAATCTCGTTTCTTGCGTCTCGGCTTGTGTATTAATCAAGGCCGCAATCTGAGCGAGCAGCTTTTGGCGGTCTTCTGCAGCTTGTCGTCTTTCTTCGTCAATGACTTCTTGGATACGTAGCGCGGTGCCAGAGCTCTGCAGAACGGCCGCATTCGTTGCGTTTTGAAGCTGGCGTCGAAGGTTGTCCGACTCACTGCGCTGGGCCGTGATATGTTTAACAAGGTCTTCAAATATGAATTTGAAGTCCTTGCCTAATGAAGAGTAAGAGTTGTGTAGGTGTGTGTGCATGTTACCCATCTCGGCGACGACATCGGCAGCAATCTTCTCGGCAGCGCCAGATATTACCTGCAAGCTCTCGCCCACGCGGTGTTTTACGCTGTCACGAATGACATTAATTTCTTCGAGCACCTCGTCCATCTCATCCTTGGAACTTTGCTTTTGAGCTAGTAAAAGCTTCTTGGAATCGGCAAAGGCGCTGAGTTGTTCGTCGAGGAAAGCCTGTGTAGTCGATAGCTTCTGAAGTTCTTCCTCGACAAACGTCGCCATGCGTGTCGAGATACTGGAGATGTGTTCGCTTTGTTCATCTTGAAAGTCGGCGACGCGGCGCTCAACCATGGACGTGACATCAGAGACCTGAATCTGCGAAGTGCTCCAGGCGGCCCTATTGATAGATTGTAGATCTGATTTTCGCTTGTTCTTTGCGTGTAGTCCACTGACGTCGTGGACTGTTTTTTGGAGCTTATGAATGAGTTCACCGCCAATCTTGGACAACTTTTCTTCCGTAGCCTCGTGGGCTTTGCGTAGCTCAGTCTCCTCTGCAAGGGATTTGCGCGTCATTGTGAGCACCATTTCTGCATCGTGAAGCAGGCCCTTTGTACTATCGAGCTGCGACCGAGTGCCCTCGTGATCCTTCTTCAGTCCCATAAACGAAGTGTTCAAGGAATACAGCTCGTGCGTTTTATTTCGTAGGTTCGTCTCAAGAGTTTCAATCTTGGCGCCTTGCTCCTCGGCCACGATTCTTCGCGACTCGCTTTCCGCCGTCATCTCCTCGTACATTTCATTTGACAGATGAACACCATCGCGCCGCCTTGTAGCGATCAATTCGGTCTTGAGCTTCTCGATTTCGGCGGTGAATTCTTTCAGGAGCATCTTTTTCGGTATGGCGTTGAGTTGTGGTCTGTTTCGAATGTTTTTTGCGCGGAAAGCATATTCGAGCGTTGATATCGTTTCTTCCAAGTTACTTTTCGCGGGAGAGAGCGTAGCAATGATGCAAGTCTTTGTTCGGCCGCCAAGGGAATCTTGGAGAAGTCGGGTGAGTTTTGATTCTCGGTAGGGAATGTGTGCGCTGCGGTCGACGAGGGCGTTGATGACGCGACCAAGAGTCAGCAGCGATTTGTTGATGAGGCCAGCCTCGGCAGCACGCTTGTTTTCAGCACCTGAACGCTGAATGTTTTCGCTACCCGCAAGATCAACGAGATTAAGCTTGCCAGCGCTGATAAGATCCTCGGTACCGTTTTCGTTGACCTTTTTGACATATGCGGTAATGGTAAAAACGGTATGACTTCGTGAACTGAGGTCATTACATTTCGTGGCGGCGACCTGGCGTTTCAAGCTGCCATCCTGTAGCACCTTGATTCCCTCGCTCGGGCCTTTGATGTGTTTTTCCTCCATGCCCTGCACCATGGTGCCGGCATGGCCTTTTCGCGACGCGTCGTCGTATATTTTGAGTTTGGCAGTCTCCTCAACCGAGAGTAGATCGCGCAGCTCTTCGTTGTATAGCTCAATGAATGACACCTTGACGCAGTGCTCGGTCTCGTCAAGCTCGAGCTTTCTGAAGAGCTGTTGCAGCACACGCGGGATGATGCCGGCTTCATCAGACAGCATGCCTAGCGTCTCCGTCATGTCGCCGGACATGGTGTACGTCTTTCCTGTGCCCGTCTGCCCGTACGCGAAAATTGTACAGTTGTAACCGGAGAGCATTTCATCGAGGATTGGTCGAACCGTGTCGTCAAAAATCATTTCCTGGTCTGCGGCGGACGAGAAGACGCGGTCAAAGGAATATGTCTTGTTGCTCAACGAATTGGGGCCCATGGAAAGGTCAACCTGGCTTCCCTTGAGGCCGTCAGCCTTGACGACAACAGCACTGTTCTCCTTGACCTCTCGCGCGCTGCGACCGCGGCAGCGGACCACAACGTTAATGTTGGTCTCCTCGCCGCCAAAGGTACTCATCCGAGAACCAGTGTCCAATTCGTAGTCGCGCTCTTTGCGCTTTGCGCTGGTAGTCATATTCGACATGAGGGAGTCGGCAGGCGATGCTGCGCCGGCGCGGATACCGTGGCGCGCGGTCGACGTTCTCGTCGTCGAGCGAACGGCGGCGCGGCTGGAGACGCGCACGCTCGAGCTCATTGTTGACCGGCTTAGCTCCCGGTCGGAGCGTTGTCGTAGGTGAGCCAGCTTGATCGATTTGTTCGCGTCTGGTCCCGGATTGCGACGCGTCCGGGCCGCCGGAGTGGAGGGCGGAATGGTGGGCAAAGCTATGTTATTTTGTGTCCTGGTACGATTTCCGCCGAGCCAATTATTCGGGATAGTATGCTCGAGATGTTCGCGTTAGATGGAGCATGGATATTATCCCCCCGGTATGCAAAGAGCAAAGTAGGCGTAGGGTCGATTAGTATGTGTGCACTGGCGGGGAGGGGTTCTGTGCAGCAGCCGGATCAAAGGTAATTAGATGTTGTGCTCTTGGGTCGCACCATGTGTATTTCTGCACAAACGGGTCAAGTCAATTGACGATAACTGGCTGCTAGTGTGGAGCCATTCAGCGGATATCAACACGGACTGGCGGCGTCTCCCCAGCAACCGTCCAGAGTCAGCCAGCACCGCAGCGTTATCTGGAACAAGACAGGATTATGACGGCTCGGAATTCCTCATATATTACAAAAAAGCTCAGTTTTGTCAAGTCTGTGCCACTGTCTCTTCGAGATCAAGCAATTGAGTGGCTGTTTTCTACAGAATTTGCGACGCGCCCCACGCGAGCAAGAGTACCCTGCTGTGCCTAGCTACATTCGTCATGTTTATTCGGACATTGAGTTAGCGGTCAAGCGTGGTCGCGATGCAAGGATGAAATACAATTCAGACGGGGAATAGTATACCAAAATGTATGAATATTTACATGTAGTGAAAACGACTCTTGCAAGATCAAAAGCACCGAATCAAATACTCCTATATTTCAATGCATATGCAACATGTCTATACGAATGCACCGAGTTGGGTTCTCGGTGCGGACAAATACGGTTGAGACTCCGAATGCGAGGTCGCATGCAATTCACTTTTCAAATGTCTGCGTTACGGGAGAGAATTCTCCGGTTTCTTCATCGGTCTTCTCCTTCTTTCCCTTGACTTCAGCCGTGAGTGTCTGCAGGCCGGTCTTGTGCTCGGTATGCTGCTTGGACAGGGTATTTTGCTTGATGAGGAAACTGGCGAGGAACCCGAGGAAGCAGCTGCACGTAAAGACGGCAAACATGATCTGGATCGAGTTCCAGTAGGCAGTCTTTACTGTTTGGCGATCATCTACCGGCAGCTCTTTAATACGGTTCACATTGGACGCCGCATCGGTACCTGCAAACAAGCGGGCAACGTCGGCGCCAAGCACGGCCGTCAGGTGGCCTTGCTGAGCTTGCATCCTGTTGGCAATGACGACGCCACCGACAGCGACTGATGTGGCTGTACAGAGCTGGCGCACAAATTGTAGGCTAGACGTGGCGGCGCCAATGTCTCCAGGCGCAACATTAGCCTGTAGAGCGATGAGGGGAGCTTGGAAGTTGGGGCCGATACCCAGGCCAGCGACCATCTGAAAGAGGACAATACGTTCCCAGTGAGGACGATCACCGAGATACGTAAAGAGTCCAAAGCCAAGAGTTGAGCAGGCCAAACCGCTGGTAATGACAATCTTGTATTTGCCAGTCTTGTTGATGAAGAAGCCAATAAAGGCAGACATGAGCGACATGACGGAGACAAAGGGCAGCAGATAGACACCTGAGAGTAGGGAATTGGCGCCGAGGACTGCCTGAAAATACAGAGGCATGTAGTAGCTTCCAGAGATGAAGGTAAAAGCGTGCAACGAGGAGGTGACATAGGTGGCGATGCTAGTTGTAGTGTTGAACAATCGCATAGGAATGACGGGGAACTTGGCGACGCGCGATTCGTAGACGAGGAAAATGCCAATGGTGACGGCACCGGATACAATCAGGCAGATGACCGTGGCCGAGTCCCAAGGAAATTGGCTGCCGCCAAATTCCAGGCCCATGAGCAACATGATGGTGCCGCCAATGATGAGGACATTGCCGATCCAATCAATGGCGGCCAGGCCAGCCCCGACGGGCGTGCGGGGGTTGTGCAGCTTGAGGAAGAAGAGGAGGATAAAGAAGGCGAGGCCGCCGCAGGGCAGGTTGATCCAAAAGCACCAGCGCCAAGAGACTCTCTGAGTGAAAGCGCCGCCGATAATGGGCCCAATGGCCGAGGCAACGGCCCAAATCATGCCGAGAAAGCCAAAGTAGACGCCGCGCTTGCGGGGGGAGAAGAGGTCGGCGACGCAAATGTTGGGCAGGACAATGGTGCCGCCGCCGCCGATGCCCTGGAGGGCGCGGGCGGCAATGAGCATGCCCATGCTGGTGCTGAGGGCGCAAATGAGCGAGCCGACCCAGAAGACGACGACGGCGGTCATGAGGATGGGCTTGCGGCCGAAAATGTCCGACAGCTTGCCCCAGGTGGGCACGAGGGCGGCGCTGCCGAGCATGTAGGCGCTGCCGATCCAGACGTAGCCCGACGTGGACTGGAAGTGGGCGGAGATGGTCGGGACGGCCGTCGTGACAATGGTCATGTCGAGGGCGGCCAGGAACAGGGCGATGCAGAGCGCCACCATGACGAGCGTCGTCTCGAGCTTGGTGCGCTGGGCCTCGGGCGGAGCGGCGGCCTCGGGGAACTTGGCACCGCCGTCGCCGTCGTCTCCTTCGGGAGGCGTCGAGGGCGCCGGCGACGAGCGCTTGGTGGCGGACGCCTCGGCGAGATGCTGGTGCTGCTGGTCTCTAAAGACATTGTCTCGGGTCGGTGACGGGAGAGTAGCGGATGTCTCAAGCGTCGTCGCATAGCCGTCTGCTTCCTTATTTCCGTCTGCTTCCCTATTTACATTGACATTGGTCGTGGTACCGTCTACACTGCGACGGTGGGTTTTGGGCAACATGGCGGCGACTTTTTCGTTTTTTTCTTCTTCCCAAGGTAGAGCCAGTTGTCTCAGCATGCAGTGTTGTGTGCGACCTGCATAGTGCGACAGCAAAAAAGTTCAACTTGTGCAGAGATCAGAGGACGACGAGGAATGCTGAATGAAGGAGTAAAGGCAATAGCCAACCGTCCCATATAGAAGAGGAAAAATCAAGAGCCAGTGACTAACTAGCATGGCAAGCGTTTCGTGGTGGATGCGCCGTGGGGGGCAGGATTAATAACTTTTTCACTTGGCAGGACCAAGTCGCCGTCTTGTCTTTTCTACATCCGTACTGCCAACGGAGTGGGATCTCCGACGTCCGACGTCTTGCGAAGTCTCTTTTTTAAAGCACTTTTCTGGCATTTATACTCGAGAAAATCCATGTTACTTAAAACAGCGATGTAGACCGTGTCAAGATATTCCCTACAGTGTTGTGTCACCTCGTAAGAATTCATCATCATCCTTCGTCACTTCGCGCTGATGGCAGCAACCGTTGTGGATATCGACTATACCGAGTAGGTAGCTAAGTTACAAACGGCGGTGGGCCGCTGCCGGAGCTCTAGCAGTCTAACGAGGCAAAAAATCAGACAATGACCAAGGCCACGGGCTCATACGATTCCGCCAATATGAGATATAGATTCCGCCATTTCTTCCCATTTATCCGCCCCGAGTCTGGAGTCGAAAGTCTCCGAGTCTGCTCGCTGCCCTTAGTCATGAGCTGTCGTGACGATCGACTTCTGCAAGCCACCGCCGACGACGGCCGGAAAAAGTACCCACGTTCTCCCGTCGGAGGTAATAAAGCCGGAGCAAGCCCCTCAGCTGCCTAATGCGGCAGTCCCGATGCTATTACCCTTCAAAAGCCACCTACGGTGAAATGCAGCGACATGCAGCCAAGGAGAAAACACCTGACATGAATACGTTGCAACTATCAATGCAAAGAATTGATGTTGCCGCAGTTGAACTGAAACGCTCAGTCTCAACTCGGTCGACCACATCGTATTGCATGATATGCCAAGGTGCCCAGTCCGATCAGGTGGCTTTCCCCACAATGCATCCCTAGCCTCAACACAGCCCAATCGCCCGAATCAACTGTCAAAATATGATATATTCATGCCAATCTTCCATGTCTGTCTGTACCACAGATCTAATGGGTAAAAAATACCTCAACGCCAGATCAAAACGCTAAGCAAGACAAAAAAACCTCAAATCCAAACGACAGGACAAGGCAAAATGCTCGCATGCATACCCAACCCCGCAAACAGCCCTACAGCCTCATCAAATCAGAAAATCGTCACCGTATTAATGTATCCATTCTTCAACACCTCAAATACCAGCCCAGGAAACCCGTACAGCGTCGTCGTCGAGTCGCTGTTCGTCTCGGCGCGCCGTGCGCCGCTTTCTTCCCACCCGCCCAGAAACTCGCAGCTGCTGCCCGGACTGTTGCCCCAGCCCCGGTTAAGGGCCATACCCCGCTGTCGCGCCTGGGACTTGCTCTTCAGGAGCTCGCTCGCCCACGTCTCGTTCATCAACGCCTCGACGTGCTCAAACTCCATCTCCGACGTTACGACCTGGTCCTCCCGGCCGGGGTAGACAATCTCCCAGCGACAGCGCCCGTGACGGTTGAACTCGTACGACCCGGGAATGTTTCCGTGCAGCACAATCTTGGTCGCTACCAGCCGATCGGCGTGGTGCATCTTGACCGCCATGGGATCCAAAAGTCCATTTGGCTGGCCAGGTGCGGCCTTGGATGGCTCTGTTGGCTTGGAAAGCAGCACATCAAAACCCATGTAAAAGTAGTTGTAAAAGCATTCCCCCGAAGGATTGACTGCGCTGTCTTCATTGACGGCTCGCTCGTCGTCGGAATCGTCCGAGCCCGTGTTCATCGACGACTGGTCCGTGTCCGTCATGGTCTCTTCCACGCGACCCACATCAGCACCATCGCTTCTGCCTCTCGCCGTTCCTGCTACCCGTCCCTGGTGAACATCCATCTTCTCGTCATTCTTCCGGTAGATGGCGTTTGGGGGTCCCAGCTCCATAACCAGGTCTTGAGGGGTAGTCTGACCCAACTGGATGCAAAAACCGCTATTGGTCCACTTGCGGAACATTTGCAGCCTGCCTCCTCCATGGATTCGAACTAGTGATACCTCGTCGGGGTAAATGTCTTTGGTCCTTGGAAAGACTGTGGTCGATTTGACGCTGGGCAGCACTTCCGTCCACAGCGTGGGCCGAGCATCAGCCCAAGATTCTCCGCTGAACACGGCCATGGACGTTGCAACTTGACTAGACGACGCTGAAAGCAACGTAACAACGTCCTTATCGGGGGAGTATGCGGAAGCTGCCATGGGAAAATTGAAAGCCACTCCGGGATACGACAGCACGTAGATGCCCATGCCCTGCCTGCTACTCGACGACGGGATGAACTCGCCGGCATAGGTAGGGCCTAGCAGGCGCTGATATATGTGTCGAAATGTCGGTCCTGAAGAGGACTCGCCAGGGATAGGCGACCCCGGATCCGAAGTGCTGTTGGGAAGTCGCACCAGGTCGCGGTCTTTGAATGTAATGTGGTTTTTGGTGAAGTCGGTGATTTCAATCAGTCGCAGTCGCTGCTCGGGGCCATCAAAACGGAGCCGCATGCCATTTTGTGGCAGCAAGATGCAGACTGGGTCTTTGACGGGCCTTTCTGTCGAGTGCACAATGTCCATCTTGGGGAACCGCTGCGGCTCAGCTTTAAGCCGGGTCAGGACATCATGGAGGGAAGCGCCGAGAACTGGCGCAAGTCAGCCAACATGGTGCAAGATGTGCAACACTCAAGACACCAACCTAGAAAGCCCAAAGCTCGACCGGGATGCAGCTGTGCGGTGAATAGCGACATGCTTGTGGACATGGCTGGGCCGCGCAAGCGGCCGTTTGGCGGGGTATGTGCGGATAACGTGTCGAAGCTGTAGCCGCCAGTGCATCAACGCGTAAATTCGGCTGTGCCTTTGGTCTGTCGAGGGGGTCGGGATGATGATGCGAAGGTAGCGATGGGTTCAAGTTTGTGGCATGTGAAGGCGGGACGATTGGTCCAGTCAATACACCTTGGATGTGATGTCACGGGCTGAATGGACCAGGCGACGCTCTTCACCCTTTCAACCCCTCTGTAAGGTGTGAGCCGCATGACACAGACTGTTGTGCTGCCTGCAGGCTGCAGGTGGACAGCTGGGCATGCGCTGACCGGCGTTTTAGTGGGTAAGTGGGGCAGTTTGAAATAGCTAATTACAAGAACACCAAAAGAAAGAAAAATACCCGAAAACACCGGCCAATGGTAAATGAACCAACCCTGAACTGTGCATTCATTAGCAGTCCATGCACAGATTAGCAACGCTAAAAGCAACGCCAGACCCCTCTCTCCACGTCTTGTGTTGGTGCGTCACCCACAGCAGCCTGATGCGAGGGCCTAGTCTCTTGCCAGCCAAAGTCCAAAGTCCGGCTACAGCCAAGGTGCTAATACCAGCCCTACTAGCATCTTAGCCGGATCTGGACCGACACGGGAGTGTTCCGTAATCACTCTGCTAGCAGAAGGAATGAAGTACCTTGATTGAGAATGGAGGCTCTAGCTCGACGCCATTTGTGTCGGCCCGGATTCGGTCAACAAGAGATGCCCTGGACGAATTCACCCCAATTCCGGTTCGATACTAATCTAATGACGGGTTGCAGGAAAACTCAGTCGTCGCGTACTGAGTATGCGCCTTGGTTTGGCACGATCGTGCAGCCAAACATGGCCATCGGGCGGCCCTGACAAGAGCCTCAACATTGTAAGTGCCTCGTCTCAGCAACGACGCCACAAATTGCCCAATCTGGAAACAAGAGTTGGGACTTCCGACATACTTGGTACAAGTATCTTTGAGCTCATGCACGTTGCTCGTCAAGTTCCGTCTCCGTTCCGGATCAACGTCCCGGCCAAGTCTACAACTGCCGGCTAACTCTTTACCCACCCACTCGCCCGACTACGGCTGGCAGTGTCCGTTCGGCGCGGCCCTGATTAGCTTACAATCACCGTATCAATCACTATATAGCCACTCAACCGTGATGAGACCAACAACAGCATCCACATATTACATGATGTTGAGAAGGCTCCGCTGAGCTGGGTTGTTGTAACAGTCTCGCACACCCGGCCACCCGGTCAATCCCCCGCGTCCGTCTCTGATGCTGTAAACAGAGGACAATGCCATAATACGCATTTAATATCAAATCCATTTGTAGCCCAGATTTTGTATCATTTCTCTAATTGTATTTCCCTTTTTGTATAAGACAGGTGATCTGCCTTGTCTGCGGCTTTAATCTCTGATTCAACGATACCCAATCATTTCTTGCACATTATGTCGGAAGCCGGCCCATCCAAGGAAGAAAATCCTTTCAGATCTGGGAGTGAAAGTGACCAGTCTGATTCACAAAGCAGTCACAGCCAAAGCCCAAATGACAACCAGTCGTCTTCCACTGCTCCAGCCTCCGAAAAGGAATCAAAAAAGCAAAAGACAAAGGCAAACAACAAGAACACGAAAGGACACTTTAAGAAATTTTGGAAATATTACGCCATCGGAGTTGTATTGGGTCTGGCTATCTTCTTGCCTCTCTTGTTGGTCAAACTCGCCAAGCGCAAGTAGCCCTACGACTGACGGATCCCCTACTACACAGATTCAAAGTCTTTATCCCCCTCATCATTGCACGCTTCATCAACTCTCGCAACATTCTCGTTCAGCATGCGGATGTTTTCATCAGAAACTCGAAAGAAATTGAATTCGCCGCCAACGCATCTGTCGCGTCACCATTGGGTGCCAGGGTCGGCGACCTCGAGTTCACGCTCCACGACACCACCATACCTCAGCCACCGACGGTGCTCAGCGCGGATATCAAAGGCTTCGCGATCGAAAAGGCTACCAAAATCGATATCAAGCAAGGACTTTTGCACGTAAACGACTCGGATGCGCTTGTCGACTGGGCAGATCGCTTCATCGACAGCGAGACGATCCCGTTTGACGTGCGCGTCAAAGGCCTCGACGTCTTTCTCGGAGCCCTGCGCTACACTTTTAACCTCGAACGGCCCATCTCGATCAATGGCCTTCGCGGACTCAGCGACATTACTGTGAATGAGGTTGAGCTCATGCTGCCACCCGTCGCGAACAAGAATGTCCAGGCAAACATTAGCCTTTCCAATCCAAGCTCCATCAGCGTGCAGGTTGGCAACGCGACGGTTGATCTCAGCGTCAACGACATCAAAATCGGCGAGGCGTTCGCGTACAATATCAGCCTGGTGCCGGGCGTCACCAACGTGCACATTGATGGCCTGGTGGATATACCAACCATCGTAAGCAATCTCGGCCGCATTATCCGTGGTCAAGCGTCAGAGCTGCCAGCTGGTCATGTCAATATCCAGCTTAAAGTTACCAGCTTTACCATGTACGGGGAAAAAATTGACTTTTTGGGCGCGCTGCTTCGCAAAAGAGTGCTGATTGGCAAGGTACCGCTGGTCACGCTCATCAACGGCGCTGGAACAAGCATAATCAAGACTGGCTTGGTGGGAATGGGCATGGCAAACGAAGCAGCGACGGGCGGAACCAACTTACTTGATGCGATAGGGGATGTGTTTTCTAATGCGACTCTGCTGAACCGAATCCAAGGCCACTGGGGGCAGAAGCGGACCCGGGAAAAATCCAAATATATTGCTTTTTAGCTATGGAGCCATCTTGAAATTGAATGTAGCTACTTAATAGATAATAGCAGCATTTCTGTCAAGCTGCATCGAAATTGTCTTTTGGATAAATGTTGTGTTTGCCGTGCTGTTTCCTGAGATGTACCTGCTTCTGCCGCGAACGCTTCTAGAGGAAGCCCGAAGAATACAGAAGCCCCCTCACCCGAGAACTAGGCAAGAGCTGTGAATCCAGCCGTTCGATGGCAAAGTTTACAAACGCTGTTTCCTGCTGAGATCTTGTCTTGCGTCATGTGGACAGTCTTCTTACACTTTTGGCAGCACGCTGTTGGTGCATTCAAAAGCAAAGCCGTTGCAAGATCGATTGTGAATTGAAGATTTGTTTTCGATATCTTTCGTAGAAGATTTTCCATGCCGTTCTCATCGATGTGAAACGCAAGTCGAGTTTCAAAACGATCCACAAGAAAGCGACGAAGTGCGGCGCTTGTAATCCCTCCATGGCATATACTCCAGAGACGGATTGAAGAAGACGCCGAAAATCTGTTTCAAAATCCACGCACCTCTTGATTTTTTTCAGAGCAAGTTCGAGAAGAGATGGAATCAGGTATCTGTATGCCAAGGCCACCATTCCAGCATGAAACAAAACTTCAGGGTTTCCTTCTGCTGCCGGATAATTGTCAGGGGCCTCATACGAGCCTGTATACATGAAGGTGACCATCGCGGTAACTATTGAATAGCTGCTGTCTTTTATTTCGTATCTTTTTTCTTCTGTGTCCTGGTACTTGTCAGTAATGCAGCAACATCGATTGAGGGCGCTACAAACTTGGTCGGAGCCCGAGAGCTCTTCCATAAAGACGGGCGAATGCGAGCAGAGAATGATTTTGTGGACATCAATCAATTGGCCATGGCAAAGAATCTCAAAGTCGATAAACAACTCATCAGCCAGGTTTCTGCATACTTAGCGTCTCTGATTGCAGTTTTCATTCAACAGGCTGCTTACTGGTGCAGCTTGTCGGCGAAATCCTGCGGCAGAGGCATACTGATCGATTTGAACAGATGATTGAAGGTGTAGAAGAGAAAAGTGATTAGTGCAGCTCAGCTAATAAATTCTCATATCAGGCAATTCACAACCCCGTAAGCGCCGTGTTTGCAATTCACTTCGAGCAGCCCGAGGCCTGCACAACATTCACCAGCGACTTGAGAGTCCGCTCACGTGTTGCCGAGCTAAAAAGAAACAATCGTGGAGAGAATCCTGAAAGTTTCGAGAGGTTCAGTCTAATCTAAGGCTAGTCTTGACACCCATGGCTTGTGGAATGCACACCTACCGAGATTCGTAGTTGTCAAAGAATGCGGCTAACACGAAGAAGGTAAAAGGATAGATTATAAGAAGATAGTTAGATTATAACTAAGTTATAATAAATAGTTCTAAATAATAACTTTATTAACTACCCACTTTCTTGATATTTTTGCTAGACATCTCAAGAGCAAAGGTATCCCTGCTGTGTCTCTTGGCCTGGGTATGATTTCAGAGATTGGCTACCTTCACGAGAATCCGGAGATTGAAGCACTACTCTTGCGTAGAGGCATTCAGGCCATCGACGCTGATGAACTGATTCAACTCATTGATCTTGCACTATCTAGTAAGACGATGGGTATTCATCACGCGCATGACGCGCTTGCCGCTTGCCACTTCCTCACAGGCCTGGAAGCTTTCGGTCTGAAAGAACTGCGTAAGAAAGGCTTTGAGGGTTCGCTCCCGACCATGGACGACCCCCGCGCAGGCAACATCGCGGGCACTATTGATGCGGATGGTGGCACACAACGCTTCCTGCAAAAGGGCAGCCACCCAGCCGAAGTAGCCAAGGGCCTCGAGTCTGGCGAGACGCTTCCAGATGCTGTGCTGGACCACATCAGGCGTCGCTTTGGAAACCTCGTTCTGATGAAGTCCGAGGCCGTCGATACCGGAAAATCACTGGCTGAATACGGCATAGACAGCATGATTGGCGCTGAATTCCGTACTTGGTTCTATCAGAGCTTCACTGTAGATATTTCGCTGTTGATGCTGCTTGGCAAAACTTGCAGTCTTCAGTCGTTCAAGGACTTAGTAGTAGCCGATTTGGAGACGCGAGTTAATTAGTCCTGATGTGCAATACAATATAACCTCGCTTTTCTGGGTCGATTCTCTCTAGACAGTTTTGTATCTTTACATGAGGCTTTGTTTTGACAACGTCAAGTTAGGAGCCCATGTTCACTATGACGTGCTTCGTCGATGGAAAAGGCCACTTGTGTTAGCACGGTGGAGGTTGATTGTGTGACTACTAGACCGTAAAGGATTCGTAGCTTGCAACATTGGTAATTTGGAGTTGTGGAAATTCATAGTAGTACACGTACGAATGAAACGCCGCGGGGACATGGTTATTATCATCGGCCACCCATTCCGATCTGTAGTCGCTCTATTATTCAGATAATTAGCAAGTAGGTTCCATTGATATTTTATTCTATAGTTTCATATACTGAGAACACTTGCAAACATTTCTACGGCATCTTCGTAGCTAGTAACTGGCAGTGACGGCGTAGGATTTTCCAGCCTCCTGGCACGAAGCCTGAGGCATTCCTTCAACATGTAGGGTACGAAAAGAATTTTATTCTCAGGCAGCCCACTCACCCTGATCTAGGCAGAAGGTAAATCATGAAAAAATCGAAAAACGTGGTCTGGGTCCCATTTCGCCTTCAGTTTAGTCAGGCGAGGCAGGTTGCTGCCGAAAAGCTGTTGCGGGGTTTCGTCGCCATGGCCGTAACTGACATATACCGACAAATCATCATATCCAGAGGTAGCCGCGTATTCGGCTCGTACGTCAACCGAGTTTGCGATACCGGCGTTGTATGTATCAGTAGAATTCCACTCCATCGCAATCAGGCTACTTGTGGGTTAGCAAACTGACCGGAAGAGACCTCCCCAAGTAAAAAAGCAAAAGAATAAGTAGAAACTCACGAGTAGCCTTTGGAGTCCCGCCAAGGATAGGCTGATGCGTTGACCTGAACGGCCTGGACGGTTTGAGGGGGGAATACTTCCATCTCAATGCTACTGCCCCGACCGCCAGGGTACTTGGCATAGAAGTCGCTCATATTTCGGAACACCCTCTGGAAAGTGAACGAAGAAAGCTGGCGGAAGTTGACACCAAAATAGGTCACACGTAACGGTATCTTGCAAAGGGAAATACCCAGCCCTTGCACGGTAGTTTCGTAGATTCTGTTGTATGGAACCATGGTGACAGACGAGGTAATAGCCTCCAGGGCCAAGAGGGGTGCGATGGCCTTGCGGCCTTTGCCTTCTGAGCCGATGTAAACCCAGTTCACTAGCAGTTGTGGCTATGGCAATGATTAGCACGCGAACAAGAAAATGCATCAAAACGATCGCCCCCTCACCTCTCCAGAAGTCTCGTTATATTCGATAATAGCCATTGTCGCGAGCTCAGATGGCATGTGATTCTGGAAGGTCTCAATGATGTCGTAGTATGAAGCATTCTCTGAGGCTGGGAGCACGACATCAGCGGTCAACAGCTGGCCGTTGTTGACCTGTCGGGGCAGCTTGAAGGTGGCCGAGGTAATGATTCCGAAATTTTGACCTGCACCTCGGATACCCCAGAATAAGTCAGGGTGAGACGTGTTTGACACGGTAATCAGGGCACCCTTCGCAGTTACCAAGCGGACAGACAGGATATTATCAATCAGTAGACCGTGGAGTCCCTGGAATCGGCTGACACCGCCACCGAGAGAAGCGCCGATCATTCCAGGGCATGCGCAAGATCCCACAGCTACGGCGTGTCAATTATCCAGTTGTATGTAGGTAGAGTGATGGACACGTACGCATTTCAAAACCTGCTTCGTATACCTTATCCATTATTGCACCAAATCTTACACCTCCACCGACGGTGAGGGTGGCTTTCTTAGTGTTTACAGTGACGCTGTTTAGCTGGCTCAAATCGATAGCTAGTCCCCCTTGTACGCCATTGAGGGTGGTGCTCCAGCTATGCCGGCCGCCAGTACCCAAGAAATCAAGGTTTAGAGACCTTACAAGTCTCACCTAAGAAGTATCACGGCGTCAGAAGTTATCATCATTCCGCTAGAAGGGCAATATCAGACCACGTACTGCTGTTGCAGCGTCTTTATCCACGGCAGGGGAGACCGCAACGTTGTAGGTAGGCCCTTCGAATCCGTTCCATCGCTTCGTAACATTGGCATACCCGGGATCACTTGGAAATGTAACCTTTGTTTCAGCATTCCATTTACGTTAAGGGCTGGTGAAAACTTGGCGAACGTCCACTGGTGCAGCTTGTGCTACAGTGACAAGGAGACAGGCTCCAAAAGCCGCGGATGAGAACAACATGCTTCAAAGCTTCCAGCTGAAGTTTTCAATACGGAGAAGAAAATGAATATTCAGAATGACGAGAAACGAATGGCAAATGATAACGGGTAGTAAGTTGTCTGAAGGAGGCGAATAGTCTCGATGATATACATGTTTCCAGTCTTCAGAGCCTTGTTCCTGTCGGCCATTCCAGAGAGATCGATAACATCGGAAACTGGGGCACCGACGGTGCAAGCCCGACCCCGGAAGCGCAAGCCATCACAGCCATGGCAGGGCTGATTTGAGGTTGGCAACTAGTGAGCTCGGCGTCAAGTATCAGCTTAATAGCGGACAATCCTAGTTGATGTTTTAAGAGAATTGCCATGCGAGCAGAGGAAAGTGAGCCAGATACAGTCGGAAAAGCCAACTATGGCACCCTAGATTCAAGACCTTGGTATTTCTCGGCAGGTATGGAGTGTAATGAGACTTTCAACGAGATCTTTCACCAAGCAGTAGAAATTACGTGCATAGTTAACCCTAACCTCTATCCACATTTACGCACACATTCTCCCACGTTTGCAGAGAAAGGCCATTTTCAGGGCGGACAGTGCTTGAGAGCGGCTACTATTACTGAACTAGATAGACATAAAGGTTTCTCTTGTGAGTTGTAGTTACCTCCCAAGCATAGGAATCAATTTGCAGCCAAATGAATATATGCCTGGTGGTGCGGATCGGCAAAAATTACTAGCATCCTTCCATTTTTGGTTCAAGGGCGATACGTCACATAGGAGATAATGATGATTCGTCCGTTCATTTTCCCGACAGTTTCTCAAAACAAGGCTCGGCAATCGCGGACTTAGGCATGCTGCTTGATAGATTAATCCCGAGTACCCGCAGTCCCCGAGTGCCCGAGATCCCCGAGTGCCAGGGCACGGCCTCCCGTCGCCGTTAACGGCTAGAATCAAGAGCAACAGACTATAATTGGGGGGTCGAGGTGGACGAACCTCTCCACCACATAGAAAGTGACAGGCCAAGTTCACTATTTAGGATTCCACTGTCGAAGCCGTGACAGTACATGAAAGTGCGTTTGGAACAGTATACACGCGAGATTCTAGCCTGAAGGTTTTCTCTTTGTCGGAGAATTAGCCTGTGTATCATCAATTGTTTGCACTGGTGCAAAAAGAAATGTGTCACGCATCGTAGTGGAAAGCCGAGGTGTGGAGGCGTTCCGTCAAGAAGTCGGCTGTGAAATTTAAGATAATCAGTTGCGAAAAAGTATTGTTTAAGATTACTGTCGCCGGTGGTTACGGCGGACACATCCGATAAATTCGATTCGGAAGACGGCATGCTGCGAGAGGCGAACTCGTAGGATGTCTCTACCAGCGGCATGCGCACGTCACCCGAAAGCATGGAAAGATACTGCGCTGTGACTTTGCTCATCCAGACTTGGAAACGTGCCGAATTCATTTCTTTGATGAGCTATCGTAGAAAACGTGAAATAAACTAGACTCTCGGATGACCATCCCTCTCAGCGCATTGGAGAAGAATGCTACCGCTATCAACCAGCGCTTGATTGTCCAAGTTTCGACGGAATGGCACTGTTTCCGACTATACACAGCATTTCAAGTATCGGATGGGAAAATGGAGGGGTAGCGATCACCAGCGGTGGTGAACTTGGCCAAGGTGGCATCAATCTCGGCCATTTCTTCATCCGTAAGATCAATCAACTTGGCATTTTCTTCAATGCGCTTCACTGTCGTGGCGCCTGGAGTTGGGATAATAGTAGGCATGCCCGGGCGCTTGGCAATCATCCTCGTCCAGTTAATGGCGAGCTGAGCCGCGGTGCAGCCCTTCTTCTGGGCCATCTTCTCGACCTGTTGCACAAGCTGCAGGTTAATGTCGAAGTTGTCCGGCTGGAAGCGCGGAAAGTGTCGCAAGACGGAGTCTTCGGGGATATCTTGGACCTTCTTGATCTGGCCTGTCAACATGCCTCTCCCGATGGGCGAGTACGCGACAATTGGGATGCCGTATTGCGCGCACGCAGCCGCAACACCGTTCTCCAGGATGTCTGTGGAGAAGCTGTCGGACAGTCAGCACAAGCTCGCTGTTCTTCCGCCATGGCGACACGTAGCGGCCGGGGGCTAATGAAACTTACAGGGATAGCTCAGCTTCCACCGCGAGAACCTTGGTGTGCTTGACGGCTTCATGAATAGTTTCCGCCCGCACTTCAGACAGGGAGACGCCGCCGATTTTGCCAGTCTGAACGTATTCCTTGTCAATGATGCCAAAAGTCACAGACATGGGTACGTTTTGATCTCTGCGGCCGCTGGCGAAGATGTCCAGCTGCTTGCGACCCTTGAGCTGGGCAAGACTAGCGTCAAGCGACCGGCGCGTGTTCTCGGGCGAACCGTCAACAACGAATCCATGGGCCGCAATGTCTGTGCCGCCCTTGACGATGAGGACAATCTTGTCTGCATCTTCGGGGTACTTTTGCAGGTATCGCTCAACGAGCACGGGGCTGTTGTACTCGGGCGCCCGTAGAACTCGGCGCCATTCCAGAGGTTGTCTAGAGGAGCAGTAAAGTTAGCATTCGCTGATATGACGGGTCCAGCCCCAGAATGTTTGCCACTGGTGAGCAGGAAAGGAGAGGAGATTTCGTCTACGAACTTCCGTGCTTGAGCGCAGTATGCATGGCCTCGATTGCTTGCTCCTGAGAGCACGGCTTAGCTCGCCAAGTAAAGCCCATGAGGCCTAAGCCGATGGGACCGACGTCCTTGCCTCGGAGTTGAGTCATATTTTGGTGCCTGGTTGTGTGTGCGCGTGTTGTCGTGCGTGAGAGTATGCTGAAGATTCACCTCACTAGCGAGGGTTCATCTAGCTCTTTTGTATTAGTTATAGTTGATTGCTCGGCAAGGCTAGCCTTTCCGCCCGCAACCGTTGAGCCGTAATCGCAGAGAGAAGCCTTCGGCGCTTGCTCTTCATAGCTGCATAACGAGGCTTAAGTCCATTGCCATCGGCGATCAGGGATCCCGAACCTCGGAGATTCGGAGCCCAACTGGCATGGTTGCCGAAAAAGGGAACAAAGGGACCGTTGGAGACTAGCCAAACATGGCCGTGATGTAACGATGGCTTATTCTTTACGTCACAGTGAGTCTGCTTGTTAGACTGATGATGATGATGATAATGATGATGATGATGATAATGATGATGATGACGATGATAATTTGCTCAACGTCCGTCGTGTCCACCGAAGGCACTAGACACATGTGATATCTAGGACATTGGAAGACCCTGCATCGTCTTCCTTGGCCCACCAAAGCTCCTCCTCTGGCCGACCAAGAAAGTGCAGATAATACTCTGTGGTTTGGCCTTCCCGTATATCATAGACTCATAAACGTCATTATTAATCCTAATGCCCTAATAGCCCTCATCAAATTCTTAAGCCCTTTACCTGCTAAGAGTCCTTTAATTTGTCTAGTATGTTATGTGCAGCCGACTACATAAGTTGGGGTCCATGCCGCAAGCAGACCCAGACTTGTCAACAAATAA
>JAPFUP010000097.1:0-62747 GCA_030780425.1 Beauveria varroae | reverse complement strand
ACTCAGTGGGTGCAATCATGTAACAACAGTCTGTTGATAGCTCGATAGCACGTCTTAAAGCCTACTCTAGGGCGCAGTAAAAGACGTTAATTTACACACACACACACACACACACGGTATTTCGTAGCCGGATTAACAGTCATAAATGGTGATTGGTAGACCTGCGTCTACAACGGCATCATACACTGTCTTCAGCATGGGTATCAGGGCTCAAGGCACGAAGTCTTGATGTTGAGACTGGGCTGGATGGCGCACTTCATGCGGCTGCCTATGATCTTGTGTCTGAGAAATGAGCACTGAGTTAATCGAGCGCTGATATCTGCTGGTGAATCAAACCTTTTCAATTCAATATCGTCAGGTATCTCGTGATGCGAGCTTGTTATACTCCTCTCTTCTCATGCTTGTTTTCCACATCCGGACATTTATACTACTACATCAGTAGAATTATGATTTCTAAGATCGACTCAGGTTTACCAAGTATAGACTCTTTTCACCGACGACGATGCATGCTCCAGTTCACATTCACAATCGACATGTCGTTGACATAACCAACGCCCTGCGCAAAGGAAACATGGGAGGCACCGTCTCTATAATCGTGATTATGTTCCAGTGGACAGCGCGGGGTTGCCTTTGGCATTAAGACAAGTAGAACCGGGACGCTGCCGCCTGCCTTGTATCGATCTGCATGGCGTTCACACCCGCGCAGGTCCAGCAGACGAACCAGCGGATGGGAGCTGCACAAGCACGGAAACTGGCACAGCGACAACGACAATCTAGTGACCAGGACGCTCTATTATCGTGCAGAGACCGGGGTAGAAATCCTCATGATGATGGGGAGGTTGAAAAGGTTGGTCTTGAGGCGGTACTGCAGCCAAAGGAGGACTGCGGTGAAGGACGTGTTGTCGAGATGGCAGATGAGGTTGAACCATGTACGAGTCAAGATGAATATGTCGATATAGTTTGCCCAAGTACCAAATGTCTCAATTTTGTAAAACTTGACATGGAGCTCCCAACCAGTGCACATCACCCGCTCCGCCACCAAGAGCACGCCCACCCGCGCCGCCAGACGATTCCCTCCCTGCGGGCAATCAGCGCGACCGCAACAGACGGGCCCGCCAGCGGGTCGAGGCTCTTGACCGTCGGGACCGTGCCGACGCGGGTGCCAATCTCGTCGAGGTTCATCTGTGAGATAAGGGACCTTTGCCAGCGAAGAGGCCCATGGTAGCGGTAGACCTCGGTCGTCCGTACAGCGGATTTTTCGGGTCCACGAAGCCGAAGTGTCGAGACCTCCATGTGTCTTCGCCCAAGACTGCCAATTCACAGTGTCCAGACATACTCGGTGACCTCCATCTCTGTGGCCCGGTAGTGTTTCTCAACGTCCGACAACGTGCGAGACAAGTACGCAACCGACTGTCGGGCCGCATTCGGTGAGTACCGTACCACCTCTCCGTTGTCCATGATCTTTGACAGTGCTGGGTCCAGGACGTGGTAGACCATCACGCCGATGCCGTCTGCGGACGCATCAAGAAGAGCAGCCTGTGACTTGGGACACGTTACTTTGGGATATTGCTTTGGGGTACGAAATTATGAGACATGCGGAGAAAAGACATGGATATGGGAAAGATTATTTGCTTTGGGAATGATTTATGATGACGACTCATGATTTGCTATGGGACCGGGGCATTACAACGATTTGCTATGGGACCGGGACATGACAACGGTTTGCTATGGGACAGGACCTTATCTATATGTAGCCAGCGAGGACACTGGCAAAGAGACGACGGCACCTGTCACGAATTATATTATAGCAGACGGCCAGCTTACGGCAGATGGACAAAATTCACAGGTTCGGCAGCGTGTTAGGAACCCGCAGACGGAAATCCACGGCACGAGGCAGTCGAGGGCGGGCGCATGGCGCCCGGATGGGAATGCCGGCGGCCTTGACAATAATGAGGCAGTTGACTACGGCGAAGATAAAGCGGTGCAGCTTCTGAACGGCGAAGACTTGGTTCTGGCGAGCTCAGTGTCGTTGGGCTTCGATATGATGTGATGTATGTGTTGGTCAGGACGGACTCACGTAGGAAGAGGCAAAGCCAGGGGCAGAATAGGCGTATCTATACAAAGAGTAAAGTTCGCAACGCAAAGAGCATAAATCAGGGCTCTTTAAATGCATTCACTTGATGAGAGGTCCGAACTTGCGAGGCGGAAGCCGAGTTTGCAGCAGAGGGAAAATGATAATCGTGATGACAAGTAATGTAAAACGCATGGATCGGACAGTCCAATCAAAGCAATATAATTCATGAGCACAGTGATGTCAATCTTATCAGAGGACCTGACAGATATTTGCCCACTATCGGGATTGAATGCTTACCATGGCCGGAATCTTATATGCCCCCCGTACTCGTTCTCCTCGCCACTGCCGTGAGCGCCAGCATGCGGCGCTTTACAAGATACGTCTCAATAAGCGTTAGGCTCGGCAACCAAATGCTTCTCGGGGCGACGCTGATGGCTGATGTACACGTCTGCATCTGCCAGTATTCCTTAGGGTGACGCCCGTCAAAAAGGTGTCAGTGCAAGTCGACGCGCTGCGAGAGCGATAATGCACTGCAAGAGCAATGACTTGTGAAGCCATTGCGGTACTGGTAAGCATATTTGAGTATAAAAATGGATATAGAAGGCGAATTCAGAGATAGTTGACCGCACATGGCCATGACTGGGGTTTGTACGGCGTGGTGCAGATAAGACTAGGGAATTGCGTGTTGAAAAGGCGCATTCTTAGAAACCACGATGGCTAATATTCCCAACCCGCGTCGTTTATGAAGACGAAGACAAAGCTGCAAACTTGCGATATGTATCTTGCCCATCACACTTGATTGGTTTTGACCGACTTTGCAAGTCTCTACTAATTACAGTGTCAATGTCTAGAAATAGCGTGCTCCAGCGTGCATGCAGGGTCCAGGTAGGTAATCTCTGGCACCGTTCCGCAAAGTGAGGCTTTCCTGAAGTAAGAAATTGTCAAGAATTCTGATCCAGACTTGCAGAATTGCATCTGTCTTCCATCAAGTCGACCTCCCTCCCTCTGTTCATTTCCAGATCGTTGGTATGCTGGGCCACAGACCGATCTGTGCAGCGCTAGCGGCCCACCTCGTCTCCCTTTGCTCCGCAGTGGCGGCGCCGCAATGCTCATGATGGTGCCATCTGTTCTCGAAACTCTATCCGTTATCCCAGAAAAGCCACCTCACACTTTTGCACCACCATCGCCTTCTTGCTCATTCCCCCATCACGCTGGTCGAGATGGCGCGTCGCCAGCACCTGACGGTATCACTTCTCCTCATTGTCTTTCTGTTTCTCAGCGTGTCATACTTTTTCACCTCTGCGCCGGCCGCGGCACGCGATCGCGCCGCTTCGTTTGTCGGCGCCGGCAATCCTCTTAAACAAAAGCCGCTGCCACCGGCGTCGACCGACAGCGACAGCGGCCATGATGCGGTGTCGCCCATCAAGGACGGCGCCGCGCCGTCTGCGACACCGTCGACGGGCGGCTTTAGCATAGACGTCGACTCGATGCCGTCGCTCGACGATCTCTCAATAGCGCCCAAGCTAGAGAATGCGACATTAAAGTACGTACAAATGGCCCTTTGGTCCCCTCCTGCAACCAGCTTTAACTGACATCCATCCCCGCAGAGCCGAACTTGGACGCGCGACGTGGCGGTTCCTGCACACCATGGCTGCGCGCTTCCCCGACAAGCCGACCAAAGACGAGCAGACGACATTCAAGTCGTTTATAGAGCTGTTTGCGCGTTTGTACCCGTGCGGCGACTGCGCGCAGCACTTTCGCCGTATCCTCGCCAAATACCCGCCGCAGGCCGGCTCGCGTAGCGCGGCCGCCGGCTGGCTCTGCTTCGCGCACAATCTCGTCAACGAGCGTCTGGAGAAGCCGGCGTTTGACTGCAACGCCATTGGCGACTTTTACGACTGCGGCTGCGCCGAAGACGACGACAAGAAGAGCAAGGAGAGTAAAGAGAAGGGCGTGGATGCGGCCGCCGGGGAAAAGAACGAGGACAAAAAGGATGAGAAGAAAGAGTAACGTATCGTCTTTTTTACAGTGGATGAAACAAAATTGTACTTTTAGGCGGCATCAATTTTTGTTTTTTTGGATAACAGCAAAGCGACGTTATAAATCACCGAGTATGCAAATCTGTAGTACATATACTCAAGCATCAATATACCTTTCAACTTGCCATGCATCCCATCAAAGGTGATGATAATTGGCCGACTAATGTTAAGATGCGAGAAAAAAAAGGCAGACAATTGAATGAAAACATGAGAGAACTGCCTTGACCTTTGCTGTTGGCTGTACTACGGCTGGAGAGATACACGTGATACTTCACGTGACTTTACCAGGTAGCTCTGACGACGTCGCGGCTGCGCGTCCCAAGCTGCCTGAGCTAGGCTGATAGCTCCGACCCATTCGACTGGCAGCATCGCTCACATCACAATTGAGACAACGACAAATACGAGTGTGCTCTCTCATATTGAATCCGAAACTCACATTCTCACATCGCCATTATATATACCGACGCTATGGAGTTTGGCCACAAGGGAGTGCTATCCGAGGGTTCGTTTGCCGTGATCGGCCGCCGTCCGTTATCTCGCAGCTAACAGTCGCGCAGATGGCATCCACGTCGATATGGAGCACCTGAAGAAGGGCGAGGTCAAGTGAGTTTGCGCATGCGAAGATAAACATTGGGGCAGAAGCTAATCTGTCGCAGCCTGGGTACCTCAATGTACGTATCGGTCACGAACTGGGGCGTTGCTGGCTGGATACTAACGGAAGGATAGTATGGCCGTTACATTCAAGGACGGAGTTATTCTCGGTATGCGCGGCACTGGTCCTTGACGAGCAGGAGGAACCGCTCAGCTAACGAGAACAGGCGCCGACTCAAGAACTACGACGGGCGCGTACATTGCCAACCGAGTGACGGATAAGCTTACCAGAGTACACGACACCATCTGGTGCTGCCGGTCGGGCTCGGCAGCCGATACACAGGCAGTCGCGGACATTGTGCAATACCAGCTGGGCATGTTTGCGATGCAGAGCGGTAAGCCGCCGATGACGCAGACCGCGGCGTCCATTTTCCAAGAACTCTGCTACGCCAACAAGGACCGTCTATCGTAAGTCGTGATTGAGCTGCGACCGCACTTGATAGGGAGTAGGAGCAGTACTGACAGGTGACACAGAGCTGGCTTGATCATTGCAGGCTGGGACGAGCGGTTCGGCGGCCAAGTCTACTCGATTCCGCTGGGCGGATCGCTGCACAAGCAAGCATATGCGATTGGCGGGTCGGGTTCGACATACATCTACGGCTACTGCGACGCCAACTGGAAAGAGGGCATGGAGGAGGCCGAGGCGGTCAGCTTTGTCAAGGGTGCGTTGCGCGAGGCCATCAAGTGGGACGGCAGCTCGGGCGGCGTGATTCGCATGGTGGTGCTGACGGCCAAGGGCGCGGACCGCCACCTGTACCTGCCCGACACGGACTATACTGTGCGTCACGACTAAATGATATGAGGGGGCGGGGGCGCGCAAGCATGGAGATGTCTGTACAATATAGTACCAGTCCGGTCTTGAAAGCAAACGAAGAATCAAATTTCGGCCGAGAAGCGCGTAGGAGTGGAATTGTGCATGTGTGGTGAAGTGGGATAATGGATAGCACAAATGGCTATGACGCTGGAAGAAGGGTAGGTCATATGGCTGTCCATGTATGGAAGTGCCGCCTCGTGCAAAGGAGGAAGAGCTACGGGACGGCCCGAGCATCATGTTATGCGCGACGCCTGGGAAGAAGATGCATGCCCAGTACGCTTCAAATAGAGAAAGAGATGGCATGGAGTAAACAAGGCTCCGTCATAGGACAGTGTGTCTTCCTGACAAGACGAATTCTGTGGCTGTGCGTTATTCGTCGTGCTTGACATGTGTGTCTGGCTCGGGACGTGTATCCGCGAGTGGCCACGAGGGCCACATGGGTTAAGAATCGTTTTTAAGGACGCATGCAAGATACGTTGTGGATGAGCATTTTATAATCTCAAATCAATGTATCCGTTTTGTGGCTGCCGTCTGATGCAGGCGGTTGTAGTACTCAAGGTAGCATACGGCAGAGTGGCGGACGGCGGATGGGATATTAAATGGCGTGCGCCGCAGCCGCTTGACCGATGGCTTGGATGCCCAGGAGCTTGGTTGCAGATGATGTAATAAATTGCTGCATTTGGGCCAATAAAGATGTTGGTAGAGAGGGCACGGGGTCTAGCAACGAAAAGGGGGTGAGAGTTTTCTGCAGTGCAGCCGGATGACTTGATCTCCTGCCAAGACAGCTCGTCGAGGAATCAGGAACCGGCAGGGAGAAGAAGATTCCCCGAGACATTCAAACTTCTGAGATAAAAACCCTCCCAAAAAAGAGCAAAATAGAAAAACTGGTTCCAGGCACATCATGCAGAGTATGGAGTACATGGGACAAGTCGGTAGATAATGGAAAGGGAGGCATTGTCGTTTCTCGTGGGAGACTGGTGTGTCGTTGAGAGATCAGCGGGGATGTCTACCCCACAGTGGATGGCAGCTGGGGCCCACGTGCGGCAAAGCGAAGACATGGTTTGGCGCAACTGGTCATGCATACGTATATGTCCATAGACCAGGGAATATGCTGGTAAATAAGCATTGTAAAAAGGAGAACTCACGGGAAAATATACTGTTCATGTCAAAGGACCTGCGCTAGCTCTGGAAAGATCATTCCAGAGAAACGGCCAGCATATTTTGGAGAACAACTGCCTTGCTTGCAACAACTATCGACAGGAAATTTTTATTTTTAATTTTGCATCTTCAATATCCCTGGTACTCTTCACTTCCACACACGCAGTGTGCGAATCTTGTTCTAGGTGCCCAAGTTGCTCGTTGCTGTCTGGGCGTCTGGAAAGAGCCAACAACAGCGCGGATAGACACCCACGTTGAGCAAGCCCGCCGTTTGATAGCGCCGACCAAAGAACTCGCCGACGACACCAGGCCACCGAGCAACAAATGGGCATTACTGCCACACACATCTTCACCTTAGTCTCCTTCCTCTGACTCTTTTCACAATTGCGATTCTTTGGCGAAAGAGATTCCGGGGCCTTGAAAAAAAAATACAAGGCAACAAAAGCAGGCAAGGACAGATTGTGCTCCTCAGTACAATACCCGTTCCCCGCGACCCTCTCCACAACGGAGCCGCAGACCGCTACAGCATTTACAGCCGAGTCAGCTATCAATACGCACGACGAGAAATCATTCTCCAAACAAGGAAGAGAACAAGCGGCACTTTCCAGAGATTCTCCAGATTTCTTGCGGCATTTTATATCCTCAGCCGTAGCAAAAGGCTGGCTGATTGTTCATCTGCCGTCATTGCGCAAGCCATTGTCCTGCAGCTCCTTTACAGCCCCGGACGAATCAAGTGAATTCACGCGACGATTGTCTTGACTTTAGAGACATTCCCGGTCAAGGTCTCTAAATCGAAGCAAAAGAGAAGATCAAAACAAATAGAACGGAAATCAGGGGCCAACGCAGCGACACATTTCTTGCCCGTTTATCAGTCACGACGCTATTGCTATAGGTTCTTGGTCGATGCAACCATCTACGACAGATACGACATCATAAACGGCCATTTCGGAGATACGCCTCTGACGACGACTCGTCACGCCGTGGAGCTTGCAACCAATCGCGCCGTCTAAAAAGAAAAAAAGAAGGAAACCTTGGTCGTGGCTCTACTGCGACTATACATCACCCGGCAAGCATCAACTTAACTTGGTGAGTCCCTTTTCTTGTTTGATCTTCCCTTCTCTTGCACGAATATGCGCGAATCTCGTTTCCCATTTGTTCCCACGACAAGACATTTCCATGATGCTTGAAAAGTTGGCCCCCGACCTGAATCCCCTTCCCCGTACGCAGCAGTGATGTTTCCGCGTGCGCGGCCACACGCTTACAGAGGGTGACGTGACGCTGCGGTCGAGGGCGTTTCCACGTTAGGTGGCGTGGCTGGCAATGACCACGCATACCATACACGCACACGCACATACACACACACACGGAACATTCTGCTCCTTGGCACTGTACAACAGTCGTCCGCGCCTGCCGTGTCACGTCGTGTCTATACCAGCACCGCGGCGTTACTCGAGGCGGCGACAAGGCAACACATCTGCGGGCACGCATCAACAAACGTCTCTCAAATCTCACACCCGGCTGGACTAGCGTGATGCGACACCGGCACGAGATGGCGAGCGCCCATGTGCGTCTGGCGACTGATGAAATCGAAAACAACGACTGGCGTCATGGGTCATATCCAGGAGACGAGCGTCGCTCAACGACAGCTATGGTGATATCTGAAAGACGACGTGGAGTCTTGGAATCGCCAATACATTGAACTCTATTCGCCCTCGGCCGAGAGCCGGCTCCTCTTTTTTAATTCGCCTTGACTATCGCGCGAGATTCGTCGAGATTGGCTCGGGCTGGCCGTTCCGGTTCATTGTCGCCCACCGCAAGCAGCGATGGCGTTGCACCATAATTCAATCAACAGATCTCCAGTGGTTCTTTAGTGGTTATTTAGCAGCTCTCCAGCAGTTCTTCAACAGTTCTTCAGGGGACTTTGAGCCTTACAGTGGCGTGGAGATCTGCAGGCCGCTGTAATGCGCTGAAACCATACCAGGAGCCGCCACCGACAGGCCGTCACAACCCCTACAAGCTCTGCATTCCCCGTCGTCAGCCCAACAACAAGGCCCCTGACGTAAAGACTGGGCAAAGAGCATTCCCCCTCTTCGTGCCTTGGCTACCTCCTAGCAAAATCCTGCTTCCTCTTCCTCCCGCCACCACTCCTCCGCCACTTCATCTACCTCTTCAATTCTTTCCCCGTCTCTTTGTTCTTGGCGTCGCATTTGTTTTATTTTGCTTCTACCCATCTATTTTCCCAAATCAAGATCATCCGCTAATCTCGCATCTATTTTTCTTCTGCGTCTTTTTCTTCAGACGCAATCAGCTTGTCCCGCTTCCTCCGCCCTGGTTCGTCGCCCCCCGCCTCGCACCAGAGACTCGCAGGGCAACCACGCACGTTGGGCCCCTCCCCTCTCTCGTTCACCGAGAAGAAAAAAAAAAAAAATCACACACCCTCCCAGCGCTCGCATGACGATGAAATGGCAGCAGTAATTGGCGACTTCGTAACCGATCTTTCACGATTCCATACCATGATTACAAGCTCCTCGTCGCTGCAACGCAAGTCGCCCCGCTCCCACGAACCTCCTCACTACCAACAGTCGCCCAGCCGCGCGCGACAGCGGTCGACGTCTTATTCTACCAACAACGCTGCCGCCCTGCCGCACCGCTCGCCCTCGTCGCGTCCCTCGCCCTCGTCGACTCGCAGAGACTCGGCTGCCTCGCATCGCGCCCCCAAGGCACTCGCGTCTCCCGCCTCTGCGGCCCGCAGCAGCCAATTTCTTCCTTCCTCTCGCGCTGGCCTGGCCACCTTTCCTTCCCCTCCGCCATCCTCGTCCCCCGCCGCTGTCGTTCCGCCGCCACCTCCGGTAGATGATGCAAATTCTGCGTCTATGGATGCCATCAAGAGAGATGACGTCTCTGCGACTCACTTCCATCCTTCCGCGCCAGTCCCCGACTCCCGACAGCAGCAGCCCTCACCGCCCTCGGACGAATATCGCATCCATGCCACCTCTGCCGCAACCTCCTCTGCTGGCCCTCTGGCGCCGCCCGTCGATGCTCCTACTGCGCAGACCATAGTCCACATCCGTGATCTAACTCACATTACTACTCTTGTCCAAGAGGGCATTCTCGGTGCTGCTGCCAACGGCCCCGCGGCCGGTCAGACCCAGTACGAGATTAGTGCAATGCCGATTAACGACGTCATCGACATGGTCGCCGCCCTACTTACCAAAATCACCACGACCAACGACCTGCAGCACGATGCCATGCAGCGCAACGTTGCCCACCAGCAACAGGCCAACCAGAACCACGACTCCTCGGGCTCCCACATGACCCCCCTCAGCCACTCTGTCCTTGCCTTCCATGGCAAAAATGTCCCTGCCATTTCCATTCTCAGCTACCTTGGTAGGATACATAAGTACTGTCCAACCACTTATGAAGTGTTTTTGAGCTTGCTCGTGTACTTTGACCGCATGACGGAGCGTGTCAACGATAGAGTCGTCAAGACTGAGCGTGCCCGCCAACGGGCCGCTTCCCAGTCGCAAACATATCCTGCCCACTCGCGCTCAGCCTCGCGGCAGGTCGACACCACAATGCGTGATAGCACCACTTCTACCGCCGACAATTCGGACGAGACCGACTCTGATCTGGCCGATGACGATGACGACGACGACCCGGACGATGCCATGGTTAATTCACCAACAGCGCGAGACGACGGGACCAAGCCGTTCGCGCCAGAGGAGCGTCGTGCTGCGACCCCGGCTACGTATTTTGTTGTTGACAGCTTCAATATTCACCGACTCATAATTTCGGGCGTCACTTGCGCGAGCAAATTCTTTTCGGACGTCTTTTACACCAATTCGAGATATGCCAAGGTATGACAAGCACCCACACTAGACTTTGATAGTTTACGTTACTAACTTTTTAGGTTGGTGGTCTGCCGCTTGCCGAACTGAATCATCTGGAGCTTCAGTTCCTGATTCTCAACGACTTTCGACTGGCTATTCCCGTTGAGGAGCTCGAGGGCTACGCCACGATGCTGGTCGAATTTTATGCCCGCGAAGTCGTGGCCAAGGGGGTTGGCATCAAATAGATGGACCCCTGGCCCACCTCTGCATACAATGCAGATATCACCACCATGTTAATAATTGTTTATGGAAACGGAAACTTGGAAGGGGAAGCTCACCTTAGAAATTCACGGCTTGGGCCACAAAATTACGCCATGGCAACAAACATGGCTTGCGCAACCAACTGAATATACTGTTACAGGAGGACGGATCGCGCAGATTCATTGCGTCGGCGTTGGGGTCTATTTTTCTCTTCTTTATCTTGCCGCTACATTTCCCTTTGGAGGATTTTGGTTGCTGCAATGTTTTGATTCAGTGTGCTTGTTTTGGGCGACCATGATATATAGAGCTGATGCATTACGATTATTCCAACTCTTCCAGCGATGCATGTGTAAGACGTACAAAAGTGCATGCCTTCTTCAAACAAGATTCGGCCCTTTGCTGGCATAAGTCTACTCATGCTTTGTCGAGGGAGCGTGAAGAGCATTTTATACGGCCAGGAGAATAGAAGCAGTTTTCGGGTGTGCATGGCGTCAAGACGGCGAGTGATGGCTGTTTTACGCACGTGGTTTTTACCTCATTAGCAATTACGGTTTTTGTATTGACAAGCCTGCCTATATCTATTGAGTTCACAAAACACGCATCTAATCATGATAGAGCTTTCTTTTCGTATTAAGTGCCGAGACCGAGGCAGTACTTGACCCCGTCCAGCTTCGTAGCCAGAGTTGGCGTGGTTCTTGTTTCGCGTTTCAAAAGCAGACAAAGTGCCGGGGGACGGACCATTGTTGAAGGAGAATATTTGACAATTACTTTATAAACTTACTGCGCCGTTTGAAAAAGCGCTCCTCCTCCTCAACGTCAGCATCGAAAGGGCTTTCTGAACTGCTCCGTTTCCTCCTTGTTGACTTGGTCGCGTGGGTCGGACTAGAGTCAATCTGTGTGTCACTGCATTTGCCATTTGCATTTGCTACCGGTTCACCGAATTGCTGCTTTTTTGTCGCTGCTGTTTTGGTGATAGATGCTGGGCTCGTCGACTGCTGCCGTGGCTGTGATTCCTCGTCATGGGAACAGCAACACGCTGAGTCTGACCGCGGCGATGCTGTGCTTGGCGGTGATGGCGGGGTTGTTTTATTCTTCATGGGTTGATTGCAAATGCTTGATGGCTCCTGCTTTGAAAATGATGCCGGCAGCGCTAATGGTTGAGCCGATTCGGCAGGGGACCGGGCAATGTCTCGTTTAGCATGCTCATGGGCACCGACAGTATCGGCATTCAAGGCTGGTTCGGCGTGTGGGTTCTTTTCTGCGGCGGCATCTGTCGAACATGCAGGATGTGGTCCTTCCAGCTGACCGATGGAATCGAAGCAATAACTTCTCATAGAAGGCGCTTCATATGGACCAAACTCGTCCCAATCGGAATCGGGTTCGGTATCGATAGCGTTGTCGCTTGTGTCCACGTCCTCGCCGTCCTTGGTCAAAGAGATATGCTGAGTATACGAAGGAAGAGGCAGGGACGGATCTTTCAAAGCCCTGTCAAAATATGCCTCTTCCTCTTCCGCCATGTCCTTTTTGGAGCGGTCAGGTTCCGCCCAGCCGTAAAGCAGACAAGTGCACAGCTGTAGCAGGCTTGCCAGAGTCTTCTCGTTTAAGATTTCGGCTGTTGCTTGCTGTAGATTGTACGAGTCGCCATCGCGGCCCTTTTTACAAATCTTCCTGGCAAGCTTAAGCTGCTTCCTGAGCTCGTTGTAATATTCGGCCTCGAACCCTCTCTCTAACTCCTCGGGCGTGCTAGCTTCCTCGGCGACTTTGAGAGCAACCTTGTACCAATCTCGCTTGCTCCGCAACGGAATCTCGGCGTGGTTGTACTTTTTCCAGTACTCAACTCGAAGCTTCTTGGGGTTCCTACAGCCTTTAGGAGCCTTTTGACGCCACTCGTGATTCACATCAAAGGGCAAGCCTGCCGGCGGCTCGGAGAGGAACGTCATAGTCGTATGTCGCGCACGGTCCGGTCTTTCGATGAGGTTCTTGCTGAGAGAAATGCGGTTTACTCAAGCAGGTACGAGTTCATCGAGCGGCTATTTTGCATTGAATGGAGGGAAAGAAGGACCAAGTGACGCGTGCAAATGTGGTAGGAACTCTGCGGTCCAGGGCTAGGTGGGCGGAGACGGTGACACGACCTGTGGTGTCGTTAATAAGTACCTACCATGACGGGAACTAAGTAATGGCCTACAATGAGACTAGCTTTTTTATCATTTCCAGAAGATGAGTTCCGATAAAGAGAAGGCAATCTGTGATAACTTGATGGTTAACTAATGTTCTTTTGTCTTAGATGTAAATTCGAGTTATTTTCTACTATTTTGATATTGCTCTTTTCTCTAGGTGCTTGTGTGGTTTTTCTTGAGGATCCCTCGCTGCCTAAATTCGTACAACGCGATTTAAAATACGTACATCAACTAGCGCACGCACGGGCCCACGCTGGTCAATTAGTGACCTCACCTCATTCTCACCTCAACATCCCGCAATTGATCTCGCGATAACTATCTAAACGCTTCACCATCAAAACACCAAAATTCTCCGCCGCCGCCGCCGCCGCCACCATGGCCTTTACGAGCCGTTACGAGCTTATTAGAGTCCCTGCCTCCCGGCGAGAGCCCTCCTAGAGCATCTCACAGTAACTCACACCTTTCCGCGCTCTACATG
Source organism: Beauveria varroae (assembly GCA_030780425.1). Taxonomy (NCBI): domain Eukaryota; kingdom Fungi; phylum Ascomycota; class Sordariomycetes; order Hypocreales; family Cordycipitaceae; genus Beauveria; species Beauveria varroae. The sequence goes on along the minus strand of JAPFUP010000097.1, from coordinate 49,265 downwards.
CGTCCTGGAAGATCACTCCCCCAGGACTGCACTCGGGATTAGCATAGGCCTGCGGGCCAACTAGTTGCAGAGACCAAGTTCCATCTACGCCATCACAGCCTTTCACGGGCCTTCTCGCTAGGCTCTGAAACGCCAGTACCATCCACTATCAGTACTCCGTACAACTCATCGCCACGCTGCCCGGATGACTGGCTATATTCGCAAGTTTGTATAGAACACTGAGAGCTTTTACCGCGCTAAGACTAATCAGTTGTAGGCGTTGTACATAATTTGAAATGGGTTGTACATATCTTGAAATGCGTCGTACATAACTATTCAGGTACTCCCACACATGTGGTACTAAAATAGCGTCGGCGGCTACAGCGGTTTCGCGTAATCCCTAATGAGAGATCTTGCACCAGTGAGATCACGTACCGATGCGGACGCAGCCAATTCGGTATGTCGGTGGTCCTTGGGAACCCTAGGGTCAGGGTTTGACAACATGCGGCCTTCTATAGATAGGCTTCATGTCCCTCGCGACGAGCGCTTCTTCTTCAATCTTCTCCTGAGAAAATCGAACTTGCAGAATGCCAAAAACACTGGGAATGGAAGACTGTACAAGCCGTCATCTTCGCAATGAGGCCGCTGATGTCACTGTACCGACCAATCCACTATCGGACGACGAACGGCGACGCGTATATCGTGCCCGGACCGGCGGAGATGTAGATGGAAAAGTACAGCAGGATTCCAGCGCAGAGACCACTGCAAAGATACCAAGTTCTATAATTGCTAAGCAGCAAGCCAAGGTCACATCAGCTTTCGAAAAGGACACTCCCGATCTCACCAAAGCCCTCGTTGTGGCAGGTTATGAGCGTCATCGCGTCGCTGAAGCCGTGAGGCATGCCTCCGAAGTACAGTTGCCAGCAGCTCGACTCATATTTGTTTGTCCTGTTTCCCTCGGCAGAGCCGGGCCAACGTCACAGTTCTCTACTTCTGTCAGACTTCACGATATCTGCGGTCGCAGCATAGTCGCCGCGCTGCAGCGCACAGAAGATGTCGATTTTCATTTTCGAGTTCCTTATCATCCGGAAATTGACTCCTCCTCGAGAGGAGTTATAAAGATTTTGGAGGGCCGCATCTTCTATCATCCGACATCGGACGATTGTGTATTATACAATCTCTCTGACACCATATATTACGCCTCCAAACACAATAGAACACAGCGACATCGGCTGGGAAAAGGCACCAACACGGTTCTACAGCCAGGCTTGTGGAGAATATGGGCCATCATCTCTGGAATTACTGGCAAAACGCCATGCCCATTAGCTGATGTGCTGATCCTCCCACGCCGTTTCTGCGTCGTCCGTAGTACGATTGACCACGCAAAGCGTCCTTACATGGAGCAGCCAGAAAACAACGTGTTGCACAAAAGAGCGAAGACTGTGCATCCCGCAGCTCAGGCCATGCTCGAACTGTCTGTAGCCTCTTCTGCCATGACACCAGTGTTAGGACGAGTGATTACCGCTCCCGTGAGCGGACCTGTCACGCTGAAGAACCAAGACACGCGTGTTGACCAGGCAGAGGTTGACCAGGCAGAGAGTGAGTTGCTACTACATCTACGAGATGGAGAGGTGGTCATCATCAAGACAAGCCCGCACCTGCGGGGAAAAGTCAATGTATCTGTTAAGAGATCGAATGGTCACAGCCCTGCTGATTACCAGCTTTCTTACCTTTATGGTGTCGGTCAGACAGCGGCCACGAATGTCTTTGCATGCCAACACACTAGAATCCCCGGCCAAGTTGTCGCAAAAGTTACTCGGGTTGAGCATCCACTAAGCCTTCCAAACCGCGCCAGAACCTGGACGCGAGAGACAACTATATTAAGGAAGCTACGACACAAAAACATTATGGAAATGAAAGGATCTGACGGCCGGCTGTTGACTATCTTTCTGGAACACCTGCCGCCGTCTCTCTCCCATTTCATCAAGTCATGGCCTATGCGGCCTGAATCGACGCATTACAGCTTGGCACAGCACAGCCTTGTGATGCTGCGCGATATCACCGCAGCGTTTGCCTATCTGAAAAAGGAGGGAATAACACATAACGACATAAAACCTCTGAACATTGCGTACTCTCCCGCACGTGGTGCTGTCTTGCTTGACTTTGGGATGGCATCCATGAACGCGGACGCGGACGAAGGTATTGGGGGCACGCCTCCGTACTTGCCGCCGGAATATGCTGGTGAGCGCCTGAGAGGCCATCTCGGGGACGTATGGGCAGCGGGGGTCACGCTGCTGATTGTGCTAAGGAAGCTAGAGCAGCCTGTGCGGGCGGATTTCTTTGACCTAGAAAGCGTTCACAACGAAGGCAGCGAACACCGCTCTATAATGAACAATTGGCTAGAAAGGGTAGCGCAGGCAAAAGCGACACTGGACCTTGGAGCTGATGGTATCGAGTCGTTGGTGGAAAAGATGCTGCATGAGGATCGGAGCAAACGCATCTCAGCCGAGCAAGTGCAGAAGCGCTTGCTATTACCTGATAACAAGTGACTTGTTAACATTGCCAATGCGCTGGAGGTCCTTTTCAGATACTGAGGTAGCCAGTCAATCAACAGTCAGTTAATCAACAGCCAGTTAATCAACAGATATTTAATCAACAGCCATTTAATCAACATCCAGTTAATCAATAGCCAGACAATTAACAGTCAATCAATTAGTAGCCAGTCAAACAACAGTCAGGCAGCCAGCAGCCACTTAATTAACAGCTGTCTTAGTTAATCAACAGCTAGTCAACCATCGGTAGCCGGTCAAGCGTAATTAACTAATCGTTAATCAAGCCAGACAGCTAGCTAACTTGGAGGATACATCATCATCACGTCTCCCTAACAATTGGTAGAAATTGCACAAAAAGATTGCGCGGCCACCCGGCCATCATAATCAATTGTTTTCCGTTCTTTGACCATCGGGCAACCATGCTCAGGCTTCGCCCTCCAGCTCGCCGCGTCAGCCGGCACCAGGCAATACGTGAAAGCTTCGATGAAGTCTATGACACTTGTCGAAAGCACTGGCCAATGCAAATATAATGTGTGCGAGGATGCGTCGATCGGAAGGAGGCAAAGATGGTCTGACACGATTTCCCTTTTGCCCTTCGTACCGTGCTAGGGTTTCGATAATTACCTGCACGAGTCAGGCCCGATCGCCGCGCATGCCTTTGGAAATCTGCAAGATATCAGCTAACATCGAAAAAGACTCGAGTGGAGCTTCCGGGTCCATGATCAATGGAAACTTGGTAAAATACTATCTGTAGCGCATCTTCAGAAGACCTGCGTGATTAAGCTGCAATTTTTCTATCCTACTCAGACTTAACCCCTGACTCCCTTGGATTTGACCTTGATGCTACCCCGGAACGTTCATTCAGATATACCAGGCATAATTTAACAGCTTATTCATCATTATGAATTTTGAGAATCATATGAATGAGTGAGTATCAATGTTCTTGAGACCGCTGCTACGACAGCAAAACTGTTACGCCTTTAGCGACGAGATGCGTGTCGAACCAACTGACGCAGATGCAAAAGACACGAGAACAATATCATAGATTCCGCGCATGGTGCGCTGTTTTGGGTGGATGAAGATTCGACTGAGCACCGTACCCAAGGAGTTGAGTGCGCCGTCGTTGACAGTCGGCAAGATTCAAAGGCAAATACCACCGAAACAGGACTACATTGCGCTCAGGTACGAATTTAGCTACTTCGCAGTGAGGCCGCTGATGTCACTGACGGTTCTCCAGAACCGATTAGCTGGTGCAACGGCACAGTTCTCTACTTCTGTCAGACTTCGCGAGAGAATGAACCGCGTACTGTGGATTGAGTATCGGAATTCCTATGGCATGCAGGATTTCGCTTTACACTCTCCTCACTGTAGAAGAGCTGGAAGAGTAATGTCTTGGTAGATCTGTCGGTCATTATTCAGCATTGGGTGGAATGAAGCACTCTATGGATGTAGATCTATCGCTCAAATACTGGTCAAGTAAGCGACATGGATCATCAGCAAGTCACTGACTAATACTTCTTCCACGACTTCTGACTATTGGCCGTCCCTTATGCTCCGTGCCCTTAAAAACGTAATGGCGCCTCCCTCCACTGGAGTGATTCACGGTACATGTCGATCCGACCCACGAAGATGGAAATATAGCAAGGTTCAGCGTGTGGAAGGCTTAGATGGGCTTGGCCGCCGTGAGGCTTCGGCTGTTGGTTGTGTTACTGAACGCTGATGAACCAGCAACTACACCGAATAAACTTCCATTGGCAGACTCGAATAGTTACTCAAACATAACTACCACATGGCTAGTAATAATACAACAATGCCTCCAAGAAAATACAAACCCTGGCCGTCGCCAATAATTACCACCATATCAAAATTGCGATAATACATCGAGCATAAAGTATGCACCCAAAATGATCTATTGCAACCCACCGGTACCAGCACCATCATTCTTCATCATGCCATATTGTCCACTCCGTCCTAGCCTCACCCCAGGATGGAAGCTCGACCTGGCTCTCGGGGATCTTGACGCTAGCGCTGGTGATTTCGATATGAAGCCCTTCGACACGGCCCAATTCAATCACGCTGTCGTTGTGACTGCGCACCCTTACCTCCAATGCGCGCTTGAGAAAAGGCGTAACTGAGCACGAATCCAAGTCTGCCAGCGCCCCTGTCGCCACGAGTTTCATCAGTGCTGACGTTAGCGGTAATGTGCCAGAGATTCTTGACTGCGATCCAGTTGACCGGTTCATGGCGAAAATGGATACAGTGCCGATTTGATTTGGCGACAGTGCCCAATCTGTCGAATCGTCCGCGGGGGCGCCCACAAAGAAGTGAACCTCAAACACCCCTTTCAAGGCCTCGACGTTGACTTGAACATTGGCAATCCACTCTGTATAGCCACCCGCCTTCACAATCTTGTCGACAGGCGGGTCCTCGGCTGTGAGTTTGATGTTTGGCCTGCCCTTTGAAGCCTTTGTACTCCAAGCCCCCCCCATTCTCTGCAATGCAGCTACTCGGAGTTGTGAATCTTTTGCAGCGATTCCTGCTGGACTCGAAGCGCCATACCATGTGTTGATTTTGCGCACAAGAGATTGTTGCAGGGCAGCTCTATCTCCAATGTGCGGATGTGTATCAGCGTAGGTGTATCCAAACACCTCGGTCGTTCGCGATGTATCAGAGGTCCAAAAAGTGTCCGGGGTATCGTAGAATGGAACTAGTGGGCTGGTGGAATCTTGCACAGTTCCTTTCGGAGCCGTGTAGCTAGTTTCGCCGTTTGCCATAGGCTGAATCCATGCAGTCGGATTCAGCACTTGCCAAATTGACACAAGGCGATCTACCATTGTGTGATGCAAGAAGAAGAGAGGATCAAACGACGACAGCGGAACATATGTCATGTGGCCCTTGAGACCCCCATACAAATGGATGACGTCGTGTATAGACTCGAGGGAGTCGAGATTCGACGCCTTTTGAGATGCGGCCCACGCCTTGTTGCTAAAGGCATTATACTCGTGGTAGTTTGAGTATATAATGTAGAGACGCTGCTGCAGTTCGGGAAGCTTCGATAACAGCGCGGCGCTGACCTGGAAATTTTCAGAAGGCGGCGCAGTCTCGCTGGCAGTTGTGTTCGGAGCTCGCTTGGTCTCGTTCCAATGTTTAAGCTAATCAGTTAGAGCAATATCCAGAGCGCATAACGAATCATTTGACTTACCGGGTTCCAAATAAAGGCCTCTTCGTCCAAAGGATGGAACACGTAGGAATAAAGCGGGTTGCGGATGTGCTGTGGTCCGTTTGGCCCATACTGTAAAATCACTGGGCTCCAGAAGCAGTCTGGAAAGTGTGTCTCGCCAGGAGGAGCGGGTATGCTCCAATCCCAGTACGGGATTCGGAATCGTGAGGCAGCTTGCTGGTATAGATTTCGCTCCGTCGGGTTGACAAACAGACTGGCAATGGCATTTGCCAGTTTAAACATTTGTTGCTGATAATGTCAGCCTTGCCCAAATCACATGGAAGCGTTCATACCTCATAGAGTGCTAAGTAGGGCCGGTGCCACGTCGGAAATAAGACAGAGCTGTGAGTGCAGTACCCTGACAGACTTGCTCCAGGCGCAGGTTGGACGCCGTTCCACGGCTGAAAGGGAACGCCGTGTATACCTGCGAATGTCAGTGGGAGAATCTTACATGATTGGGCCGTCTTACCTGCAACTTGATACCACGATAGTGACTGGTCCTGGCTCACGGACTGAAACATGCTCAGCGCCAGTACGTACAGATCCCACATGTATCCGTCCTTTCTCATATCGCGGAGCTCAAGCCTAATTGGCGTGCTTCCATTAGAAGCCAAAGGTAGCCTGCCGACGATTATCTTGGCCGAAGGGTCTTGTCTGCGAACGAGTTGATCTATGTCTATGCCGTAGTCATATGACTGCGCTGCGGTGGCTACCACACCGATGAGCGCGAGCAGCACTACCCAAGGCATGTTTATCATAGTGACCGGTATTCTCGAACAAAGGGAACTGTGAAGAAAAGAAGGAGGTTATAATCTGATGCAGGTCCGTTGGCGTTCCGTGACTCGAGGAGACAGTTTCGATAATGCGAATATGAATTAGGTTGTTCCAAACGCAGCATCAAGGTCTTCCGCTGTGTCGTTTGCGGACTAGAGAAGAACCGACTTCGTTTTGTATTCCAAGTCGCAATCGAGGGAAGAGCAAAACAGTCAGCAGAGATCGGTGGCGGGCGTTTGTATTTCGTGATAACCAGAAAATGATGGAATTGTGTATCCCCAAGCCAGGGCCGTATTTGAATTGAGAAACGACAAGAACAGAAAGATGAAGGAAGACAAGGAAACGCGAGCCAAGAATGAAGGATCTCCTGTTTGCTTCGCAGGAGTTGTAAGTCGCGCTGGTGGACAGTCGATCAAAACGCGCCACGAGCAAGAAGTGCCCGTGTTTGGTGCCTGCCAGCTGTCAGCGGACCTCGGACTTTTTCTTCTTCTGCAATCCCGCTCGCGCTGCGCCGCGTCGCGGTTACGCAGGACACTGAAATCAAGCGTCTATGACCGGATTAGAGGTAGAGATGCGAATTCTTCAGCCATCATGGCTCGTTGGTTCGCCTTGCCTGTGGTGCCTCGGAGACCGCGATGACCCAGCCACTCGCATGCACTCGCTTGTATACAGCCCGGTTTGTGCAACGGCCTGCAAAATGCGATCCGTCAACTTTCTTCTCGCCTCACCATCACATGTCCGAGTCGAAAAACGAGTATACGTGATTTGCCATAATTGAGCCGCTGACCTATGCTAAGAAATGCGCCCCCAGAGGTATACAAACGTCCCCGTGACTTGTGCCTCATCTGCTCTACATACAAATAACGGGACGAAACAATAAAACGACAAATATGATATGTACTTTTCTTTGTCTTATGCCTTATGCCTTGATCGCCGTCAGCGGCAGCGGCTTTAGTGCGCCTTTACGTGGCTCATCGTCCTGGTTGATTCTGTACTTGAGCTTGACGCCCATGGCGGCCAGCTCGACGTCGAGGTATTTGAGGGCACCCGGCACAACGACCTGTGTGGTCTGGTCGCCACCGACCCACGAGCGGCCTTGGCCGTCCTCCCATATCTCGCCCTGAATCTCCGTCAGGTCGATGCCGTCGTCGTCGAGCCTGACGGCGCAGTTGCGGCAGCGCACCACGCTCGGGGCCTTTTTCCTCGACGGCGCGAACTGCGACACTGTCGGCTGTACCGACAAGAAGGAACCGCAGCGGCGGCAGATCCATGACTTTGTGTAATCGGAGCAGTTAAGCAGGCGATCTTGCAGCAGAAACGCCGTACCGTGCGCCAGCAGCGCATCACGTTCCATTTCACCCACACGGATACCGCCACCACGCTTACGACCCTTGATGGGTTGGCCTGTCGTCGGCACAATGGGACCCGTCGTACGCACTTGGAACTTGTCGTTGACCATGTGACGCAGACGCTGGTAGTAGACGACACCAATGTAGATATCCGCAGCAAGCTCCTCGCCCGTAATGCCCGAGTACATGGGTTCGTTGCCGTGATAGTTGTAGCCCGCCTTCATCAGCTGGTGGCCAAAGTAGTCGCCCGCCGTATGCTGCTCACTAAACTTGAAGGGCGTCGAGTCTTGCGCAAGGCCGTGCAGAGCGCCAGCCTTGCCAGCCAGAGACTCGACAAACATGCCAATAGTCATTCGAGACGGGAAGGCGTGGGGGTTGATGATGACATCAGGCTGCATGCCAGATTCAGAAAACGGCATGTCAATAGCTGGCCACTTTTGCGAGCAGACACCCTTTTGACCGTGGCGAGACGAAAATTTGTCTCCAATAAGAGGCGCACGAGGAATGCGGAACTTGATTGAGATGGTCTGGAGAGGCTCAGAGCCGGAATCGGCACCAATCAATCGGACTTCCTCGACGAAGCCAGTCTCGCCGTCCTTGTACTTCTCGTAATGCGTAATGCCATCCAGATTGACGAGGTCACCACGATAGTCGGGCGTCACCGTGTGCCAAGCGCAGATAACATCGCCCTCCTGAACCAGACGGCCGACGTGCGGCAAACCATCATCATCCAGCATCCCCTGGTACGACGCGCTGACGTAGCTGTGAGGGGCGAAGCCAAAAGCTTTGGTGACACTCTTACTTGCCCTTGTTCTTGAGTCATCCTTGAGCGAAATCTTCTTTGTCTTATATACAGTTCCATGTCCGAATCCTCTTTCGTGTGCCGACTTGTTAATAATCATGGCGTCGTCCATGTCGTAGCCGGTGTACGAGATAACGGCGACGATAACGTTGGTTCCGTTGGGAAAGTTGTCAAAGCCATAGGCATTGTGCAGAGGAGCACGGACAATGGGCGTCTGGCCGGTCTGCAGGCGGTACGACTTGTTGTCTGTACGGTGTACCAGGGCTGTACCAGGGGTACCCATGGTTTGCTTACCCATCTGGCACTGATACATGTTACGCGGAGACTGGTTAAAGTCGGAGAAGGGAGTCATGTTTGCCAAGATGGAGAGAATGTTTGTGGGATCAAACTCCACGTGGGTCGATAGACCTGATTCGATCTCCTCGGGCACGACAGCAATAGACATGTACGGCTGCTCGTAGGGACCGACCATGTCCTCTTTTTGCAGAGGCAAGTACTTGACGGGGCGGATCATGCGAGAAGGTGTTGAGGTCATGTAGATACCAGGGTACGAACCACCAGTGGATGGGGGAACGTATCCAATTTCGAGGTGCAGAGGGACACCACGGTTCCCCTCGACCTTCCAGTGACGGAGACAATCTGCCATGCGCAGAGACTCCTTGGGCTTGCACCAGCCAAGGACCTTGCCGTCAAGCATAATGACGACGCTCTCCGCCGTGGAAGCAGTAGAGGTATCGACAGCACCAAGCTCGGCGACAAGGCCAGGTACCTTGGAAGCATCAATGTGATCTGTCATGATTTTGCACTTGTGCGCCAAATGATTGAGAAGACCACAAGGTGCACCATCGGGAGTGTGGACAGGACACATGAAGCCCCACGATTCAGGAAGAAGCTTTCGGACTGTTGTGGTCTTGAGCTGTGCAAAGAAGGCACCACGATGCACCATGCGGAAATGGGCAATGAAACGAAGGAAATTAAGCTTTTCGGCAACGACGGTGAAACCTGCGACCTGCTGAAGGTCCAGGCCAGAAGGACTAACCAGGTTACCCGTGGAAAGGAAGTACTCGATCGAGGTACCCAAATTTTCGTTGGCCTTGCGGAAGATAGCTGTGGGAAACTCTTTGCGGAATTCTTCAGAGTGCAACGTAAGGCTGGGGTGCCGGCGAAAGTATTCTCGTAGTGACAGACGAACACCAACTCCGAGGAACTCATCCAGTCTCTCCTTGAGGATTTGACCATACAAGAAACCGCCAAGAAGAATTTCCTGGTTTTGAATCGCATCGGGGTTATCGACCGCGCATTCGCCGGCGACGAGGGCGTAGAGCTTGCGGACCATGAAGAGTAGCATTTTGAACTTGTCATCATCTTGCTTCTCACTGACTTTGACGTTGCCAAGGTGCACCAGGGCAATTCTGCGTAGAAACTCGGTGCCGACATCGTAATCGGACATAGTTTCTGGGACGCTGAGAACAACTCGGAACTTTTGGCCGAGGTAGGCTCGAGTCTCTGACTTGCTGTAGAGGCCATAAGACTTGTATGTGCGCAAGAGCAGCTCGACACGGTCGGTCAAGAAAGTGTTTCCGGTCGCCTTGCTACCCATGGGGCCGATCAGGCCTTCGAAAATTTCGCGATCGTTGGTCTCAACGAGAGCCTTCATGATCATAATGGCGGGCACGAGGTATTCGTTCTTTCGCCATGAGAAACGAAACGTAACATTACCGTCATTAAGGTAGTGCAACACGTTGGTTTGCGATGTTTCGTCGGGGCGGACGGAGCGGATAATGATACCGTATGGGGAGTAGCCGGGGCCACGATTCTGGAAACTGGGTCGATTGATGGCCATGGGAAAGTTGCGCTTGTTGAGCTGGAGCATACGAATAATCCTTTCGATGCCGTTGACGACGAAATACCCCCCCAGCTCTTCAGACTCTTCTTTGCGTTGGACGAGTAGTGCCGGCGAATTGTTTTCCAGGTGACAGCGGTTCGACTACGCCGTGTTAGCGGCCCGTGTGATAATAGATTGGCTCCCTCTTATCTTACCTTGAGCATAATGGGAATCTGGCCGAGGTCACGAACAAATTCATGAGAGTCTCCGCCATTGATGTTATATTCAAAAGTAGCCGAGAGACGTCCTCGGTATGTGACATGTCGTTCTCTGCACTCGGCAGGGAAGACTACACGGTTCTTGGCCATCTTGTTGGAGGGTGGAACTTGAGGTCGTTGCAGCATCACGTTTCTTATGCGAACGTTGAGCTTATTCTTGCCCTCGGGCCCCTTGCGCTCGTCGCCGTCGAAAAAAGTTTTGGTGCCAATATCGGCCATGGCGTGGTCGAGCAGGCTGGGCTTGCCATCGTCTCGAAATAAACAGTTGAAGGACTCGATGTGAGGATCGACTGCCAATTGGAGAGCAGGATATGCTGTGTGATCTTTGGGGGGGTTTCGAAATAGATTTTCTCTTCTTAGGAGATTATATTCGTGGTCCCAATCGGTCCGCGTCGCCGAAGGAGCCATTGTGAAGGTTTGGCCGCAGACCGCTGAGATGTGTACAGCCGCGCCAGCTGATAAAAGGTGCTATCCTACGCAAAGCTGCGCAAGTCTGGAAACTGCGCTGCTGCAATCGTAACACGCTCAGCAACTATAAGGAATGGCACAGAATGCTGACGTCGAGCAATCGTGAATACGGAAAAACCTGCGTTTGCGCTGCACTTTCAGACCAGCCTTCCGTCGAGTCGAGCTTTGTTGCGACTGCGAGCGGGAAAAAAAAAAAAAAGCTGCGATAAGATCAAGTCACATGAGATAAAGAATGTGGTTATCGATACGGGGACACCCACCATCTCAGAAGTGGGGGTGTAGTTGGAGAAGAATCAAGCAAAGAGGGGCAGCCGAGCTGCAGAGCTGCGGCAACAGTTCGCTTTTACTTGTTATTAACAAGGGACAAGGGGCAACCAGCCAGTCCGTGAGCAGCCAGTTGCAACAGAAAGCCTCTGCAGGTTACACACGGCAGTCATCAGTTCTGCTTATTTCGGTGAAGGTCTCGTCTCTCATAGGTGAGAAGAGCCGATGCCTTGCAGGCCAGCCCCTCCCACCTTGTCTAGCCATTGGCCGGCGTGCCGGCGTGGCCGATACTCAGCACAAGCAGAAAGTCAAGACGGAAACACATCATGAGCCCCTGGTGATGAGAAGTGCGACTATTATGGTAACTATCGGGCTTTGGACAATCCAAAGGCTAGTAATCTTCACTTTGTTGTTCAAATCTACTTGGTTGAGGCACACAGTGGTTCGCAGCCAACGGTGCTAGGCTGCGGTGACGCAATACACATTGCTGGTGTAGATGAGCCATTTGGCTGGTGGGTAAGCGGCTGAGGTTCATTGAAGAGCGGCTTGCGAGGCCCATTCCTGAGGCCATCTCAGTGACGATGCGAACCCTTACGTACCAGTAAACAGCACGTAGGGAAGGTGGAGGGTGATGGTGCGAGCAAGGGTCTCAAGCCACACTGGGCGTGGGCGAGGCAGGAGGGGCATTGGGACAGCGGCCTGCATCTGTGGCCTGCAGCATGAGACCTGGTTGTGTTTATCCATTTTTACCAGAACCAGTACACATGGTCTGCAGTAGCAGATGACCATGGGAAATAAACAAGTGGACAGATATGATTCGGGAGAGGGGAAGCTCGTATCTCGACCAAGTGCCACGTCGTCCCCAGCATTGGTTATACATCACTGGATGATGTTGCATGTATGACTAGTGCAGTGATGGACTGGCTCATCGTGATTGCAGCTCATTAGGCAGACACAGAGACTGCAAAATGATAGCCAAAGGCAGAGACTTTTTGCTTGGTCGCCTTTTCCAGCCGTGGCTTTCTGCATGCTGCACAAGTGCCTGCACTCTGTAGCTGCACGCTGCACGATGCAAGCCTCGCCGTTCTCCGGCGCGAAGCAGCGGCCTTGACATGAGGGCATGGTAATAGGCCAGGGTACTATTGTGGGCGTAACGGCTGCGTGCTGGGACCGGTAAATACGGTAAATACTGTTAAAAGTAGAGTGCTTTGTGGTGCGGTAGTGTCTTGGTTTTCCTCGCCCAAGACTGGCTGAGAGAGAGGGACCAGTGACTAGGGCCAGCGAACCGTCTGCGCTGCGGAGCAAGTCAGTTGCCGCCTAAGGGTTCATGCCGTGAGCCTTGGCGGAATTTGGTTTTGATGAGCCATCTCCGTCCAATATAAAGGCGAAGGGAGACGATGGCATTGAGTCGGTGAGTCGGGTTACTCACCGTGCGTAGGAGTAGAGCTGCGAGCAGCCGCGAATTCGGCGTCGATCAAAGTCAAGGTACTCGAAACGATAGCAAGTCGAACAGTGTATTGCACGTCACACGCACATGTATCCAAAGCAGCGGAAACGGTGCGGGACGGTGGATGGCATGGTGCACAACACGGGCAGTGGTACATGGAGGCCATGAGAGAGGGCCTCCCAAGCAGCCGCCACTACTCGTTAGCCACAGAAACATGCACCTCTTGCAGCTTCTCCAGCACTTGTGCAGTGTCAGCGATTCAAGAAGCATCTTGGCGGCGGGAACTAAATTCGGAAAAAGGAAACAAAGAGGTCATAAAGAAACGTGAACAGGACTCGGCTCAGCTATGGGATGTGGCGAAATGCGGAAGTATCCAAGACGGGCGAGGTTGGACATGGCAATGCTGAGGATCGACCGGATGGCCTGGACTAATGAGGAGGAAAGAAGCGAATGAGAGGAGATAACTGTTGGGAGGACGGGGTTGAAGGTCTGGTGACGCTGGCTTGTGGTATGACGTCTCGTCGGCGCGGGCGCGGTGATGTTGGTGCCTGTTACCAGTGTGTGTGCCTAGCTTGGTGGTTTGGTGGTGGCTTGATGGTGGTTTGATGGTGGTTTGGTGGTGTTTGGTGGGTGTTTGGTGGTGTTTGGTGGTGTAGTAGCAAAGATGTGTAGCAGCGTGGACATGCTAGGCTGGCCTGGATATCTATCCCGATGTTGAGAGATGTCGCTAGAGGTAGATTAGTATTTATCTCGCATTTTCTTGGCTTGGGGTGTCCTCTTTTGAGCGCGTGCAGTTGCAATGCGGAAAAAACTGAGTGTCTGCCTGCAGTGGGCGTGCGTGCTTCTTGGGGGTTCCTGCTTGCCTTTTGCCTGCCACCTGCTGCCTGCCTGCCTGCACGGTTCAGCGGCTAGGTAGTTACCGTGCATCAAAGAGGGTAGATCTCAACTTTAGCCAACCACAGCAGACGTGAGGTTTTTGGCTGGGAAACACAAGATAGATATAATGATTATCAAAACAAGAACGAAACAATACAAAGAGTCCTTTTTGGCAAAAGACCGAGCAGGACTTGCACTCGACTCCTCTGGGCGCCCAACTACTCGTCAGGTAGCTGTAGCTCTCCATTGGCTGAAGCATCTTAGCCCTGTCGGGTGCATTGTTCTAGGCAGTCATGGCAGGTTGGCAGGCTATTCACTTGCTTGTCTGCCATCTGCCAACCTGCTTGCAGGACATCTACCTACCTAACTACCATCCACTACCTTGATACTTTAGCAACAGCATCTCTTGACTATTCACTGCAGGTATCCATCTATTCGCCCATCGCCCACCTACTGAGTACCGGCCACAGCGGATTGACTCCCGGGCGGGAGGCCCCATCGCCACTACAGCCACTGACACCACTGATAGAGCCACTGGGTGCAACCACAGCTGCGCTAAGTAAACCACCGCTATTAGTCATTCCACTCACCAGGCACCTAGGTAAACAGTGTCGTAGCACTTCAACTTCAAATCTGGTCCTTTGACCTCTACATATTTTCATTCTAGGTACATCTCTGTACTTTGTTGCGACGCCGCACCACAGTCCTGCCAACTTCTTCGGTACCTCACACAAGGGTACAGGGGCGGCCGCAGCTAGCAGTTAGCGGGCCTTGACAGCGCCAAACGAGCTGCCTCCTGCGGCAGGTGGGGTTATAAACGATACAACCACCAGCTGTACCTTTTCAGTGTCTTGGCTCTCAACCTTCCTTCGCCTGCCTACCTACCAGCCAAGTACCCTTTGCTGCCACTCTCGCTTCTTGCTTTCCTTCACGGCTGCAACCACCTTTCTCTTCCACCTCATCAAGCTCTAACAGCTTATCACCCTTTGGCTTTCTGCCTCCTTCCTTCCCTACCCGTGGCTCTCATTCCGACCACATACCTGGTCCCAGACTTGAAGCCAAAGATCCTTTTCCTCGTTGCTATCTTGGCTGAACTCTTAGCCAACATAATTACACCACCCCGGATTCATCCAGCCCACAAACGGGCATCCAAAAACGACGCATCCAGTGCACAACTTTGCTTCCTTCGATCGAACCAAGCTACGCAGCTTGTTACAACGCCTTCCAACTGCCATAGACTCTGCCCACGGCACGCGTACCCCGAAGAGCCCTGCGCCTCACTGCGAGCCATCGTGGGCACCTTGCTATCGCGCGCAGAGCTGTGTGCTCCGTCGATCCAAGCTAGACCTATACCTGTCCGAACCCAGCCGAGTACCATACACTCAAATCCCATCGATCACGAGCTTGGGGACTCTGCCGTCCCGGCCCAATCGCCAGTATGACCGGGTTATTCAGAAAGGTGTACGACTGGCTGATGCGCATATTTTGGTAAGCTCGCGCTTGATACCGTCTGCCGCATCCTGTCCATGGTGGGCTTTCAGCCATTCCGAGCCTAGCTTCGCCCGCGAGACATGCCGCCTTTCTCAACAGTCGCCCATCTCTTGGCGCAAACTGACTCAACTACACAAACTGCCGGCTGACGCACATCATTTAGGGCCCAGGAAATGGAAGTCACCGTGGTGGGCTTGCAAAACGCTGGCAAAACATCGCTCCTTCGTGTCCTATCCGTATGTCTTAAACAACAGTCTTGTTGATGACCCAGACTAATAAGCTATGCCTTGCAGGGAGGAGAGTTCACTGTCGAGTATGTACAACCTTCTCGTTGGCCATGATCATGCCGTGACATTTATGCATGTCCTGACCTTCGGAAAGCGTGGTCTCATGGCCTTGTTGCTTTTCGCTGAATGTTCTCATCTGCCGTTGCATTGATCCTTTGGCTGATTCTTGCGTAGTTCGATACCAACAGTCGGCTTTAACCTGAAGAAGGTGCAGCATGGGCACGTGCTATTAAAGTGCTGGGATCTCGGTGGCCAGCCGCGATTCCGTTCGATGTGGGAGAGGTATTGCCGTGGCGTCAACGCCATTGTTTTCATCGTCGATATTGCCGACTTGCCGCAGATCCCCGCCGCAAAGGAAGAACTGCACTCGTTGATGAGCTGCCATTCTCTTGGCGGAATCCCCCTGCTCGTGCTCGGTAATAAGTCGGATCTTCCAAATAAAATGTCGGTTGACGATTTGATTGACTCCCTCGACCTCAAGGCGATACAAGGACGCGAGGTATGCTGCTATGGCATTAGTGCCAAGGAAGAGACAAACCTAGACGCCGTGGTTCAGTTTCTCGTCAAATGGGCAGGGCGATAGACTGTGCCGGATTCCCGTTGTACTCGGCGCCCGTTGGCGAAACTTGACTGGCGGGCGTTTTCTGTCTGCTTTTCTTTTTTTGGAATAATTCCGGCGAAAGACTGGATCTTGTGATTTCCTTTCATGTTTAGAAAGCAGAGCGACACAAAGGCAAAGCAGAACCGAGGGCGACATCGGTGTGCGCTATTTCATGTTATATGGGACGTCTTGGGCATTTTGCGAGGCAGCATCTTTCAGTTTTTTGTTTATATTGCAAGTCTCTTATGGCGTAGCAAGCGATTGGGCCATATGATGAAAGACGAGACACGAATAATGACGAGCCACAACACGACTTTTAGCACATGTCGGTACGAAATTTTTCAAAGTGAAAAGAAGTCAAGCCGCAGGCGAGTCAAGAAGGGTAAAGCCAAAGACGAGGCTTCGGACGTCAATTTGGCCGTGGAGAGGCCAACATGGTGCGCGACGTCGGTTGTGGTTGACTGCAGCACGGTACAAAAGAAGAGGTAAGAAATAGTGATGTGGGAGGAAAAGGGACAAGCTAGGATCATATATTCGCGGGACGCAGCCACGCGCATGCCCTTGCCGCGGGGCCGTAAGAGACAGCTGGTGGTGCATCATGCCAACTCATCTCTGCAGTTTGGCCTGGTTGCATACGTGGGGCGGAAAAAGCCAGCGCAGCAAGCTTGCGCTACCAAAGCACGTTGATGCGCTTTAATCTGCGTATGTGGGCGTATCAAGGCATTTTGATTAAGCCAAAGGGAAATGTAAAGTTGAGCGCATTTTTGCCATTATTTTGAGTGGCGTATCGCGCTGTCTACTGGCGCCGCTCTACAGGTCCACGCATTCCAGCGCGTGCTGGGTAGGAAGCTGAGGTGCGACACCATCTTGCATCGTGTCTTAGGGGCCGTGGGCAACAACGTCCAGCCAGCGCCACAACTCGAGAAAGAATAGAAAAAAGCTGCCTCTATTGGATGAGTGTCACTTTCTGGATGCAGAATGAAGTGAGCTGTCTTGTAAAGTTTGCTACATGAAATGTGTGTTGCTCCCTCTTCAGAATTCGCTGCCCAACACCGTCGGGGATCCCCTCATTGGGGGCCGAACTATTGGTCTGTGCAGCAACGGAAGTGTATTCTTGGACGGAGCCGGCTAAAAAAAAGAGATCTATAGGCCACCTGCATACAAGGAAATTTTCAGGCCACGGAATCCGAGTGCCGAGAGACGTGCTTGGCAGCTCCAGCGCGGCCGAGCTACCCGTGACGGGCCAGCGTACTCATTCATCAGCGGTCGCGGCTATGCTCTCAAAGGGCTTGCGCTAGACGTGACTCACGCACTCAACGTGCAAAATCGCAATTGTGGAGGAAGGGCGCTCGACATGTGTACCACGCCGCTGAGCGAGTCGACGGGCGCTGAAAGTAGATGTGGCTGGAGAGGACCCATGGTTGGGCCGCAAAGGATCTACCAGAACATCAGTGACGACTTTAATACCCAGGTTAAAACAACCCTAGAAAACGCGACGGCGGCTTAGTCTCGAGAGAAAAGTGTAACCTCGCATGGATAGGCATGCCGGCGTACAAGATCATGGCCACGAACGAAAAGAACGGCGCCGGCCCCCCCTCCCCCCCATCCATAGCGGCGGCACTCATTTTTTACTTGGTTCCGGCTGGTACGGGTTATCAGCACAACGTCGAGGGGTGTAGTGCCAAGGTGAAGGTGCAAGGGTAAAGGAAGCAGAACTTTTGCCAAATCTTTGAGGAATACTGCTTCAAGAGGTATTCGAGCCACCGTGTAGCTCGTGCGGGGGCTTAATGTTGCGGGAATGACGAGTCTACCCGGGTATGAACATTGAATATAACTAGCTACATGAACAAGACTCTGTACACAGTCATGGGCAGTTGATGAAACGCTGACGCTTACACGGCGAGGTGTACACGAACAGCCAATCTCGCCAGCTAACCGGGTACAGGGATGCGGCGCGGCAATCTATCGAAGACGATACTCTACATCTTCGCTATATCTGGTTAGAGAGTTTTGTTTGGTGGCCTAGTCCGCCGAAAGTGTTGTAGTGTCGGCAAACTTGTCGTCGTTGTGCCGGCCTGGGGCTTAGCCACGGGGTACAGCTTACATGGCCGGCCCGGGAGAGAAAAAGAATAAAAAGAAGAGATCTGCTGGCAGGGTAAAAGGGCTGTGAGAAGCCTGAACTCGTCAGATTGACGATGAACCGGGCCATGCCAAGGATTCTACGTGTGTTCTGTAAGCAAGATGAGAAATGTGCAAACATGTTGGTATGGTGCAAACGGAAGTGAAAGATCTGTTGATGGCGTTTGCAATAAAACAGTACCTTTTTCCCATGTTGAATGAGACGCTCGCACGCACAAAAGATACCAGAGGAGAATGAGTCGAATTTCATTTACAAATTTGCCTTGATGAATACGAACTTTCTTGTTTGGTCCTGGTGCTCAAGAAGCGGAGCGGCCAGCGGATCGGCCCTCGGCGAGACAAACGCAGGAAGCAGGCCGCATACAACCAGACGGCGAAGGAAACCATGCCGTGAAGAGAGACCGTTCCCATCTAGGGCGCAAACTTTACTTTTGAAAAAGACGGACTTTTTTCTTCTTTGATACGGAATATCGGCCAACTATCGGGCGAGCATAAGACCCGAGCGACGGCCCCTCGTGTTCCGTGATAACCCCCCCGTCTCCACCCAGGCACGTCCCCCCCCCCGCGTCCGATCCGGAGCGGCGCCCTCTCATTCTGCCATTCTCCCCCCCTTTTCATTCACACATGCTTTTTCCCAGCCTTACCCAATTGAAAGCCGCTTACATTTCATCTCACAAGTTGAAACCCACCAGCCTTATCATCCTGTAGTTGGGCTGTCGCTGTCAAAGCGGAGTCGGAACCAGCCCCCCACGCGCCTTTGCATCTACAAACAAGGGCGTGGGATAGAAAAAACCCGATGGGCGGCGGA
Source organism: Beauveria varroae (assembly GCA_030780425.1). Lineage (NCBI taxonomy): Eukaryota > Fungi > Ascomycota > Sordariomycetes > Hypocreales > Cordycipitaceae > Beauveria > Beauveria varroae. Next base: position 30,105 of record JAPFUP010000097.1, on the reverse strand, counting down.
CTAATGCCGAGCGCTCTGCGACTATATATCAAGCGCGTGCAGCCCCGTGGTCTGTTGCAGCTCAGTAGCAGCGCCGAAAAAACACGTCTCTTCTTTCCGTCGTACCATATATTTCCGGGCAGAAGCGGAATTGAAGAAGCAAGGGCATCATTTTCTGGCTGTGCGAAGCGTAAACGACAAAAGATGGCGAGCAACGTTGAGAAGCAGGATGGTGGTGCGTGGATTGGCGCCAAGGGCGCGGGTTCACTTGATCTACGCAGTATGTTAATTTTTTTTTCTTACCCCTTTTCCTTTTTTCCCAGCAGAATGAGGTTTTATACATCTGGTGAAGGTTTTGATGCAGAAAAGCTGACAGTTTGTTTTGTGTTTTTTTGTAGGTGATGTCATGACGGTGCCGACGCCGGCCATGCTGGCAGCCGTGGCGAATTGCTCGCTGCGCGACGACGTCTTCAACGAGGACCCGACGACGCGCGACCTCGAGGCGCACGTCGCGCAGCTCGCCGGCAAGGAGGCCGGTCTCTTTGTTACGTCTGGGACTATGGGAAACCAAGTTGCTCTGCGGAGCCTCTTGACGCAGCCTCCGTTTGGTGTGCTGGCGGATCATCGCTCCCACATTATTCTCTACGAAGCCGGCGGGTAAGTTGTATCTTCTTCTTCTTCTTCTTCTTCTTCTTCTTCTTCTTCTTCTCCTTCTCCTTCTCCTTCTTCTTCTTCTTCTTCTTCTCCTCCTCCTCCTCATCCTCCTCCTCCTCCTCCTCCTCCTCCTCCTCCTCCTCCCACTCAAGAAACACATGCATGCCTACAACATACACACACGGAATCTAACTTGAACCCCCCGCGCCGCAGAGTCTCGTCCCTCACCGGCGCCACCGTCAAGCCCGTCGTCCCCCGCAACGGCGTCCACCTCACCGTCGAAGACGTCGCCGCCCACGCCATCCTCAGCTCCGACGTGCACGCCTGTCCCACACGCGTCATCAGCCTCGAAAACACACTCAACGGCACCGTCATGCCCCTCTCCACCGTCGCCTCCATTGCCTCTTTTGCGCGCGCCCACAATATCCGTCTTCACTGCGACGGCGCCCGTCTCTGGGAAGCCGCCGTCGCCACCTCCTCCGCCTCCTCCTCCTCTCCTTCCGCCGTACTCGCCGAATACTGCTCCTATTTCGACACCATTAGCCTGTGCTTCTCCAAAGGCCTCGGCGCCCCCGTCGGCAGCATCATTGTCGGCGACGCCGCCACCCTGACGCACGCGCGCTGGGTGCGCAAGTCGCTCGGCGGCGGCATGCGCCAGCCGGGCATGCTCGCGGCGGCGGCGCGCGTCGCCGTCGACGAGACCTTTACCGGCGGCTTGCTGCGGGCATCGCACGAGACGGCCAAGAAAGTCGAGGCCGCGTGGACGGGGCTGGGCGGGACGCTGGTGCATCCCGTGCAGACAAACATGTGCTGGGTCAATCTCGAGGCGCACGGCGTCGGCGTCGAGGCGTTTACCGAGGCGTGCGCTGATGAGGGGCTGAGGGTGTCGGGGGGCAGGCTGGTGACTCATTATCAGATTGCGCAGAATGAGGCAGAGGTGCTGCCAAGGCTGGAGAGGGTGTTTAAAAAGGTTCTGGGAGCGCAATTGACGAGTCAATGAGACTTGCCGACAATTGAATTAGAGCAGAGTAGACCAATCAAAAAGACAATATACTTCTTTCTTCTATATATGTACAATAGCAGGGCTAAATGTGCTGACATCTAAACTCGTAGCACGTTATATCACACTCTATACAGTGCGTAAGACTCTATCCGTTGCATGACCATTCTACACACATGCTATTCTTCCCAATGTCCATCGCGCCAGTTTATCCCTTCTTGACAGAAACCATTCTCACGACTTGCTATTGTCTACACCTTCCCCGACATTCCCTTCAAACACTCCTCGTACCACGCCAGCGCACCCCTCGCCTCGTCCACCGTAAACACGCCATCATCAAACCCCAACTTGACAACGTACTCGCCCTTTCTCGCGCCCTTGACCACCTCGAGCTGCATCGCATAGTTAAAGTGCATCGTACTGCGGCTCATCTTCATCACAATCCACCGCATGTGGTCCTGCCCGCTCGCCGCCGTGTCCACCGGCTCAAACGGCTGGAAGCAAAATAGGCACTTGGCCGCCGCCGCGTCCCTGTCCACGCCCAGCGCACCATAAATCTCATCGAGCGACACCAGTCCATTCTCCGTCGTCCGCCAAAACGACGCCTGCGTTTCCTGCAGCAGCGTCCCAATCGGCTTGGCGTCGCCGACGTTGTGCACAAACGGCAAAAAGTTGGCGCAGTTGCCGTTAATTAGCTGCGGGTTGTCGAGCGGCACGTTACGGCCTGTCACGAGATTGTTGTACACGACGTGTGGGGAGCCGCTCAGGTGCGCCAGAAGCAAGCCATATGCCGTCTGGAAAGCAATTGGTGCCGTCACGCCCGCAGCCTGTGCAGTCTCGTCGACACCAATCTCCACGCCAATCTTGGACAGCTCCCACCGGCGTACCTTAGGATTCGTCGCACGGGCGGGGTAGTCGAATATCTTGTCCTTCAGCAGGCTCGTCCAGTAGTCAAGTTGCGGCTGCTTGGGCGTCTCCCTGATATGCCTGATAAAGTCGCGGAACTCGGTGCTGGGGCGGGGCGCAACACCTTGATTCAAAGCCTTGAACTGGTCGTCAAATATGTGCAGCAGCGTCCCATCGTACGACGCGTGGTCCAGCTTGATGAGAATGTGGCGGGTGCCAGTGGCCGAATTTGTAAGTAGTGTATACCGCACGAATGCCTTGGCCTGATCGAAGCGAAGATCCCACTCCGCGTCGACAATTGCCTTGAATTCAGCTTCTGTGGTATAAGACTGATAGGTCAGGTTCAGAGTTGGCTGCTTGAGAATGACTTGCACCGCCGTCGCCGTGTTGCCCTCCTCGCCGTAGACGTACATGGCGCGCAAAATCTGGTTCCGTGCTGTGAGCATCGTCGTCAGCTCGACCCAGTGGGCAAAGTCCAGATCTTTTGGAACTTCTCGTATAGTCATGAGCTGCCAGAACTGTTCCCTCTTGTTGCCCTGTGTGAGGAACTCTACCTGACCAGGGCTGCAGGGGTAGATGTCTTCAATGTCTTGCTCTGCAACATCTAGCTCGTTGAGACGGGTGTAGATTTCTGGCCCTGGTACATATACAGGCAGATCTTGCAGTAAGCCTGCCTTGTCTTGCATCTTGTGCTCCTCGGACAACAGCTTGGCTTGGGTCTGCAGCGTCTGAGCAGAGAGCAAGTCGTTGACTTTGATATCGAAGCCTTCCCTACGCAGCAAACCGGAGAGATTGAGAGCAGAGATGGAGTCGCCTCCCAGAGAATGAAACGTAGTTCCACCGTGAATGTTCTCCACCGCGACCTCAAACAGGTCGGCCCATATCGATTGCAGGATCAGCTCCTGCTCACCGGACACAGCTGTTTTTTCCTCGCGTGGGAGATATCGCTTTAGACGATCCATAGGCATCTCCTCGACCATCTGTTGCAACCGCTTCTTGTCCACCTTGCCGTTGGGCGTGAGCGGCCAAGTCGCCACTGGGAGCCAAACAGTGGGAAGCATATATTTGGGCAGCGACGTCAGACACGCCGTGATGTGGTCGGCCGCAATAGCCTTGTCTGCAGGTAGCAGGATGTCCTCTCCCGCATGTGCATCCTCATCAGAGCAAAATGCTACGATTTGCTTCTTCTTCAGGACGGTGGCCATTACAGTTACGCACGTCTTGAAAGAGCCGCTTTTGACGATCGAGGCGTCAATCTCCCCCAGCTCGATCCGGTAGCCATTGAGCTTTACCTGGCCGTCTTTGCGTCCGTGAAGCTCGACCTCGCCGCTTGGCAGAAGCCTTGCCAGGTCACCAGTCTGGTAGATTCTCTTGCCGCCGACGAAGCGAAACGCCTTGGCCGTGGCGTCAGGCCTCTTGAGGTAGCCGCGTGCCAGCTGGGGGCCAGATACGCACAGCACAGTGACAGACCGAAAGCCATTGCGAAACAGCGACTTGAGAGCATACTCGGTCAAGTTGTACACGGCCTGGTAGATAGTGTCATGCTCAATTTGCAGCCACTTGGTCTTCTGGGGATTGCTCCCCTCGACAGCGTCGTCCCATATGTCCTTGCACCTCTGGACCTCGTTCGGGGAATTGCGCAGGTACCCTTCAGTGTCGAGGTTAAAGTACGTGACATGGTAGCCGAGCTCGCGTAGCCAGCCGTCCGTCTGGTCGTTGCTGGCCGAGTATGGGGGGCGCATGTAGGTCGGGAAGTAGCCGAGGAGATCTGCGAGCGCAACTTCGAGAAAATGCATTTGTTTGCGGAACTGGCTCTCGCTCAACGTGGTAAGTTTCTGGTGTGACCACGTGTGACTGGCAACCTGGTGGCCGCTGGCCACCATGCGTTTGATGAGGCCACCCCATGAATGCGCAGGGTCGTTGATGGCGCCTTTACCAAGATTGTTTCCAGTGACGAAGAATGTTGCTTTGGCATCGTAGCGCTGTCATGGTATGTATCGTTAGAAACGAGAGCCCTGGTTAATGCATCGCCAAAAGGAGAAGCGACATGGGATACCCTGATGCTTACCTCGAGGAGGTTCAGAAGATCCTCAGTATAGATATAAGGGCCGTCATCAAATGTCAGTGCAATATCGCCGTATCGTTCGCAATGATATATTGCTTGGCCGTAAGGGACATTGCCAATCTGCGGCCGCGGTACTTGCTCCGTGGCCGGTCCCTTGGGTCGTACATTGGCGTCACACCGCGGACCGTAGTTGATCTGACAGTCCGGCGCAGAGCAGTACAGGTACCCAACTCCGCACCAGCTGATATATTCTTAGCCACGGATCGGAGAATTGTAAGAGGCAAACATGAGACTATACCCTGCGCTAGAGCAACACTCGTCGTCATTGCAGACGGTGCCGAATTCTGTTCCGCATCGCCCATCCCGGGATCGAGGTCGTGATGTACCATCATCTGCTGATGCCTTGGGATGAGCCACCGCAATGGTAGCGAGCTGCAAGATAGAAAGCAGTTGGTAATACATTTTAGCAAACTATCAACTAGTGTCTTGTCGAAGTATCGCCTTTCAGTGGTGGCAGCAGGAGAGGAAATCGACCGACGACAAGGCACTTGACTCCGAGTTTTATATAGCTACGCTTCCGATGCTTTCTTCGTAACTGCCAAATTGCATTCATCCGTTATGTAGTGCAGCATCTTCGTGTTCTGCATGCTGAAATAAGCTCGGGGTACCAACTGCCGTCTGGTGCGACGCGAGAACGTTGGGCGCAGAAATCAGGTGCCGAACTGTCCGGGCCGCTGCAGTCGATGCATTGTGGTGCGCCAATACTTGCCAGCTGAGTGCGCATGCTCGTGTTAACTGCCACCTCTGTACCACAGCAGTGCAAAAGTGTGTGTCAGAAGAATGAGGGGAGCGGCTGATTGACGGATGCTTACCAACTGTGAGAGGAAACCCAAAGGCTGTTGGCTGACTGGTTGGTTGGCTGGTTGGTTGGCTGGCTGGTTGGCTGATTGTGTGGGTAACTTGTCTTTGACCAGAGGCAAACTGCTGCGCAGATGCATCTTTCGGCGGTTTGCTACAGCCACGGCATGTATTTCAAGAGAAAGTTCTTATCAATCAGTGGAGTAGTCAGGCCCCAAACGTGGTGAGCAAACAAGAAAAGTTTTGCCGCCATTGCGGCCGCGGCCATGTAGACATGTTGGTTCTTCAGTTGCCTCAGGACTTTGACCGAGTCTGTCAATATTGCGGGCACGAGGATACCGTCTCAATCTGGCATGCGGATCTCTGCTCCGGTTCTAGGGAAGGCTTTAAAGTTATCTGATTGAAAACATGGCTGGTCGGATATACGACTGGGTAAGCGGAGACCGTCTTAAAAGCGGAACTAGTGGATGTGTTTGCTGAGGTCTGGGCTCAGAGAACAAAATTACCTCGCATGAGGAAGAAAGAAAAAGTCAAAATTCAGGTTTGGGGCCATAGTTAGCATGACATGTTCTCCGGTATTGCTGCCCGGAGCTAGATGTTTGCCATTAGACACTGAACAAAGGGCCCTTTATTTTCTCCAGTAGCGGGGTGCCGAGCTGCCGTACGAGTCGGACAAGACGAGGCAGCGAATGAAGTTGTTGGATTCAGTACCGACCCGACGGGCGAAGGTGTTGGCGTCAAAAGCTGGCCAAGACCAAAGAATCCCAGCATCCACGAGGGCCCAGGGTGCAAAGGAGCTGAACAATTAGACTTGGAAATCCACAGTTTGGTGGATATGAGAAATAGTAATAACCGCAGATGGTTATTGCTTCCTGTGCGTGCAAGGTATCCGTAGGCGCATGGGATTTGCGTGAGACAAGGCTGGAGTAGCGCGGGGAATGGCCGGGTGCGGAAGTTGAGCAGTAATCGCATTCCAGAGCGAGCTGGGCGACGGAAGCCTGAGCGAGGTGAGCTTCGTTTTCTTCTTGGGTGCTCTCCCAATGACGGCAAATCTCTGAAAGGACATAAAGACAAGTCTGAGCAGATAAATTTTGGCCATTCAAGTCGTTGCAACGCGGGAGCAAGCCACACGGGGCCAAGGAAAAAAAAATCTTGTCGTGGTGCTTGACTCGCCCGGCTCTCAGCGACTAGCTCCACCAGTGTCCCGAAATTCGTCGACCGCCGCTTCGTCGCTTGGCTAGGTGGCACGAGTGGCTAATTAACAGTTTTTGGGGCTGATTTGGATGCAACCCGTACACTGGCGAATCCGAGACGGTGTGGTGGTGTAATTAATAGCGGTGATGGTGGTGGTGGTTGGCATGCATCGTCATGCATCGAGACAGCCGAGACCGCAACCAGGCTCACTCAAGACCTGCAAAACAAGGGCACATGGGGGTCCCAAGACACGCCACCCAGCAACCTGTAATATGCCTTGATCAGATCAGATAACTCGGACCAAACCTCGAAACAAAACGAGGCGCGTCCGTGGCGTCTTACTAGCACGACTTGCAATTGAGTTAAGCTAGTGCGAGTGGAGATGGGAGCATCAACAAGGGTGTCGTCTCCGAGAGGCGTCCGCATCCTGCATAGTAGAGGTGCAAGGAAAAAACACTAGTTGCCTGATCAATAGTCTTTCGTACTTTTTTCTTTCGGGGTGGGTAATCTGATCAATCCATGTATGGTCCGGCTCTGCCCTCGTGAAGATGGTTGCGAGAAGAAGTGTAGGTGGAGAGTTTTTTTCGCTCGGCGTTTGCTAGGCAGGTCGTACTTAACAACCCTATTACCCCCTCCCGATCGTCAGCTTGTCTTACTCTTCGTCTTTGCGTCTTTGTTGTCTTCATCATTAATACCACCACACCTTTGTACCGTCAAGTCAGAAGCGGCTGATTTTCAGGGACGGTCTTAGCTGAGGGCAGATCCTTTTTTCTTTTGGGAATATCCATCCCATACCTCCCGCTTCCCCAGTCTGCAGCTACCCGACAGCACCAAGTCACAACAAGCCGCAATGGCCAGCTACAGCGCCCAAAAGCGCCTCCATCTCCGTGGCGCCGATGGCGAGGTTGAGGAAACGGTCGCCAAAGGCGATGTCACGCTCGCTGATATTGCCCGTGGCGTCAAGTCGCCCGGTGTCGCCCGTATAGAGGCCATTGCCGCCAACCTGACCATGGTCGACCGCATCATCGTCTTTACCAGCGCTTTTATCCTTGCCTACGCCTACGGCCTCGACGGCGGCTTACGCTTCAACTACCAGACCTACGCCACAAACTCCTTTGGCAAGCACTCGTTGCTCTCCACCATCAACGTCGTTAGAGCCGTCATCGCCGCCGCCGCCCAACCCACCGGCGCCAAGCTCGCCGACATTTTTGGTCGCGTTGAGCTCCTCATCTTCTCCGTCGTCTGCTACACTGTCGGCACAATCATTGAGGCCGCCTCGAAGAACATTGGCACATTTTGCGCCGGTAGCATCATCTATCAGCTTGGCTACACCATTGTCATTCTTCTCGTCGAGGTCATTGTCGCTGACATCACCACGACCCGCTCCCGTCTCTTCTTCAGCTACATCCCCGCTCTGCCCTTCATCATCAACGCCTGGATCACTGGTGACATTCAAGCCTCTGCTACCAAGCACATAACCTGGAACTGGGGCATCGGCATGTGGGCCATAATCTATCCCATCTGCGCTCTGCCCCTCATCATCAGCCTGACCTGGGTCGGCATTCGCGACAAGGTCAGGGAACGCGGTCTGTTTGGTTACCTCTCTCAGTCCTTTCGCTCTACCAACCCCATTGCGCGGACCTCAGGCAACAACGTCTTTGTCCGCTTCTTCAAGTTTTCCAACGAGCTCTTCTGGGCCCTCGACGGCATTGGCGTTGTCCTCCTCGTTGCCGTCTTTGGCCTCATCCTTGCTCCCCTCACTCTTGCTGGTGGCTCTGCAGGCGGTACGCCTGCCAAGTGGGGGTCAGCCGGTATTATCGCTCCCCTCGTCGTTGGCGTCTGCTGCATCCCCGTCTTTGTCCTCTGGGAGCTGCGCGCCCCCGTCCCGCTCGTCCCCTTCCGCTTCATGAAGGATCGCGCCGTTTGGGCCCCCATGGGTATCGCCGTCTTCCTCAACTTTGCCTGGACCATGCAAGCCGATTTTCTCTTCACCGTCCTCCAGGTCGCATTCAACTTTAGCGTCAAGTCTACATCTCGCATTGCCCTACTGTACTCATTTGTTAGTGTCCTTGTCGGTACCTGTCTCGGTGTCATTGTTTTCAAGGTCCGCCGTCTCAAGCCCTTCATCATTGCCGGTACTTGTCTGTTCATGGTTGCATTTGGCCTGCTCATTCACTTTAGAGGATCTGTGAACGCCGATAGCGCGACGAGATCAGGTGTCATAGGTGCGCAGATTGTGCTCGGCTTCGCGGGCGGTTTGTTCCCCTACACTACGCAGGCCTCTTTGCAGATTCAGTTGCCCCACGAAAAGATGGCTGTCCTCACTGGTGTCTTCCTCGCCACGTATAACATTGGCTCGGCACTCGGATACGCTGTTGCTGGCGCCATGTGGACGCAGCTGCTGCCCCAGGAGCTTGAGAATCGCTTCGCCCCTATCAACACTACCATGGCTCAGGAGGCCTACGGCTCGCCCCTCACCTTCATCGTCACCCACCCCATCGGCACCCCTGAGCGAACGGCCATGATCCTCGGATACCAGCACATCCAGAGGCTGTTGACTATTACTGGTATCTCGTTGTGTGTGCCGCTCATCATCTTTGCCATTCTCAACCGCAACGTCTACCTCACTGACGAACAGAGCTTGGTCAAGGACTCGGATGCGTCCTCCTCCGACGAGGAGGTTCCCCAGACGCAGACGCACCTTGGCGGCGTCGAGAAGCACTAAAATTGGAACGCGTTGTCATGTATTTACCACGTCCGGTCCGGGTACAAATTGTATTTTGCCTAGGCGCAACATAGTTTTACAGTAGTCTTGTAATAGTCTTATCTTATATACCCTTACTCTGTTATTATACAATCATTACCCCGGCTCCTGTACTTTCGTGATGACGTCCCGTGTGATTCTGTGACAGAGTAATTACCCGTGCAATTGCTCCAAGTTGTCCAAAATGCTTCGACCATGTTTTTTTTCTCTCGAATTCACTAGTCACTTTACTATCTCATGCTACATGAGCACCTCGACTTTCCCATCACGACGCGATCGACGACACCTTGACAACTTAGCGCGCAGTATGACGCCGACGAATCTGATCCAGAGACGATTTAACAAGTACTCTTTAGCACGATACACATCTGCCGCGCATGTCTTCACCGGAACTCTACATGTCCTACGATGCAGGCGGGTATATGGTACTTGCACGAAACAATCTCCTGCCCCGACCAACCTACACGCCTCTCTCTCTTACCTAGTTTCCTGTTCCGCGGAGTTGCAAAAGTGAAGTATTACAACGCTTTATATGTAATCAGGAAGGACCGCGTAAATGTGTATTCGAAAGTCGACTAGCAAGTAAAAGCAACCTGCCTTGGCAGTACTGTAATTTAAAGAAAAAGAAATGGTCATTCCAATCGCTCGTTAAACATGCCACCAAATCACCAACGCCAGCCAATTTTTCACGCCCCTTGTTAAGGACAAGCCCAGCAAGATAAGCATTGCCAGCAAAATAAGCATTGCATCCCCAGATACGATTACCAAAACGGATTTGAATGGTAAATTTGCGAAAACAGAAACCGCTCCATCTCGTCCACCGGCCATGTCATGGGCTCCATCATCTCATTATTCACCGTAAACGCAAAGCCCTCCAGCTCCGCGAGGTTGCCAAAGAGTCCGCCGCCGCCGCCGCCGCCGCCGCCCGAGCTCTCCCGCGACATGGCCGCGCCGTACGAGGCCTGCAGCGGCGTCTCACTCTTGATGGCAATCTGCTTGGCCTCGGACTCCTCGTCGCGGCGACGGTCGCCCGCAGGCCCGTCCACGCGGCGGATAAAGAGCTCCAGGATCCAGTTGCGAAACTCCCAGGTATTCTGCAGCTCGGCGAGGCCGAGCAGGCAGACCTTGGAGCGGTGCTCGGCGCTAGTGCGCGCCAGACCCTTGGCCCCGCGCAGGTCCATGACGTTGAGGCACAGCGTGTTGGAGAGGTTGGTGATGACGTGGATCTGCGCGTGCCGCATGATGCCGCGCGGAAGCATGTCCTCGACGATGCGCACGGTGCGCGCGCCGGCTTGCAGCGCGTATTGGCCTTCTTGGTCAAAGTTGAGGTCGGTGAAGCAGTTGCGGTAGAGGAGGATAAAGATGTTGTTGTAGGCCATGTGAATCATGCTCGCGTGGAGGCTCGGCTGCGAGCCAATGTCCTCATCGATGCGCAGCGACGGAGGGAGGGTCTGCTTCCACTGGACGAGCTCGTCCCGGATCGCAGTGCGCTCAGGTTCGGTGGAGGTTCTGTGCGGTGAATATACGACGTCGACGACTCTTCCTAGAAACTTGCTGAGCTGTGTAATTCGGATGGTGTAGTCGATGGAGTCGTTCTTCTCTTCCTGTGGCCTGCATGAGGCAAAGGCGTGCTCGAAATCGCCCGCCTCTAGGCTCTCGACATCACAGTCCTCGTCGCGAACTCTCTGCGGCAAGCCTAATGTAGCGGCGGTTTGCTTCTCGTGCATATATACAGACCACCAAAGCCGTCGGGCAAGCTTCTTTTTATGATCAGATACGCGGGCGTCTGGTCCGAGTCTGCCTTGTTTGCGTGAGCGATGTAGGCCTCTGCGCTGTGCAATGCTAATGGCGATGCCAAGCCAGTGCCTTGTGTCCTTTTCCTCGGCGACGTGGCCGCGCCAGAAGCTCAGAAGGATAAGGCTCTGGATGATGGTAAGGCTTTGCGTCTCGACATTGGCATCGTACAGTTCTGTGGCGCGGTTATAACAGTTGAGCTTCACTTGGCTTCTGTTGCCAAGGCGAGCGTCGGCGAGGACAGAATCCTCGCAGTGTGAGGCGGCGACGAGGAGCAGGGACTGCAGCAGCAGCGTGGAGAGTGAGCCCGTCTCAAACTGATGCCAGACCTCTTGCTCGTCCACGATGGGGCAAAAGGGATGGAACCACTGAAAGTAGGCTGTGAGGAGCGCTGTGGTGACGTGACGAGGCGGGAGTGTGAATGGTCCGTCGGGTCTGCACTTAAGTCTTTCCAGGGCCTCGTTGACTTGGATCGGCCGATGTTTGGAGCCAGTCTGATAGGGCACCGAGTCGAGCTTAGCGACCGACGACGCAAAGTTGTCTGTGCCGACGTATCGAATGGACGAGGACTCGCCAAAGAAGACGGAGGCGCCATATTCCTGCTTGTCCTCGGACTTCATTTCGGGCTTGCTGCCACGACGGACACCGCGGGACAGGGAGGCGAGGGCGAGGGAGGCCTGGGACATCTCATCGTCGTTAGGCGATGTGTGCTCGCTCTTGTAGACGAGGCCGGGCGGGTCGTCGGGCGGAGAGGCGCTGGCGGTGGCAGCGAGGCCTTCTGGTTGCAGCAGCGGTTGTGGAGGAACGACGGGGAGCTGCTGCTGCGGCGGCGGCGGCGCGGACGCGGGCGTCTGGATGTGGGATGAGGACTGGGGCCTGGCGGCGGCGGGCGACGTGGACTGCGATTGCGATGACGGCGACGGCTTGGTGGGCTCCTGGCCGGGACGGTAGCGCGGGTGCTTGCCGCGCCGAGACACGCGCAATTGGCATTGGGTGCCGGCGGCGACGCAGTTATCGCAGGGGACCTTTTCGGTGACGTTGCACTTGACGCGGCGGGCGTTGCAGTGGGTGCAGGCCTGCCTCGCACGGCGTCTATGGTGGGCGTCGGGAGGCATCGGGGGTAATTATTCGTGTCTGTGAATTGAATAAAGAGACGGGATGGGTTGATTGGGGGCCCGCCGGCCGGCTACATGCACGCTGGATCGAGCGAGAGAGACGGAGGAGGCGCGAGAGGGGCGACGTTTGCGTGGGAGAAGATGGGTCGATGCGATGGCATGGGTTCGGGGAGGGGGAAGAAGACGGAGGTAGCTCGCAGCAGCGTGAATTGGTATGCGAGCTGGAGCGACTGCTGTGTAGGTGTCGAAGGGGAGTCGGGAAGAAGCGATGAGGATGGCGTAAGCTAGAATGTGGTGATAGGAGATCGCGAGAAAGAGAATGTGGTGTTGAGGCCGATGAACAAGTGGTTTTCTCCTTGCCTCACTTCCCCAGGACTGTAACTAGTGGCAGGCCGTACTGCCAGCTGCCACTGGCCACTGTGGATTCTGCGTTTTGGTGGACTCGGGGCTCCCCCGTGATCCGGGGGATGAGCTCTCTGGCTCTCACGCACCTTACCCACGTGCTAATGAATTTTTTTTCTATTTTGCCCTGTATTAGTTTCTAGAGTCGTAACGCCTGCGCGGTTTTCCTCTCGATATCTTCCGTGCTTCCTTGCATTGGGCAAGCCTCCCCACAAGATCCGCCAGGAAAAAGGCTATCCTCCATAAAACGGAGTCCCAGTTGCCGACAATGTGGGGTATAGCCGAGCGCAATGGCAGCGACCAGGCAGGGCAAGATTTCCGGTATTACTTGTGATTTCAGGTGGCCAGCTTGTGACTTGATTAATATTCACTTGAATTCCCCAGCTCTCGTCAGCCTGGCATGGTCATCAGCCCCTCGCTTACAGGCTCAAATGTCAGTTCTTTTATTCCAATTGCGCTCGCCATGTCTCAGTAGTACAGGGATCTTTCTGCCCGTTTTCTGCCGTGTCGCAATGGGCAAGAATCATATCTCGCAGTTTTGGCTTGTGAAATCACAGCCATCCAAACCTATCAAGCCGAGGCCGCCTCCATGTTGTAGTCCGGACCCGTGGCGCCGCCCCATGGCTTTCCCCGTCAACCATGCGGCGGCTTGATAACTTCGGCGCGCGCAGCGCATTATTTATCCAACGGCGTGCTGATCCTGAGTCGCTCATCTCATCGCTGGGTTCCCAACAATTTGTGCCGTCGTCCGTTCCCGCATCCGCCCCGCCCAACACCACTCGACGGCCTCAATGGCTCGTCAAGTTGGTAAATCGCAGTGTAGCATGCCTTAGGGTTGTGACAGTGAGATGAAGACGTTGGCGATGGCGAGCGCGGCACTACACCCAGATCACCAATGTCAATTTGCAATAGGAATTCTATCCCTATGATGACCACGCCGGTGCGGTCAGTAACCCCGACGTCTATTGGCTACGAGTTAATATACACCGTTGCTAAAAGGGCGTTTTTTACGATCGAATCGTCCATGTCATGTGTTGGATCGCCGCGTCGTGTCGTCGTAGGGTCCTATCAAGCTCCCTGTCAGCAATTGCTCGCGGGTTATATTCAAAGAAGCAAATGTACGAAGCGTGCATCAGATTGTGTTGTAGAATCACCGTGGCTACTCATTCCCGTCTTGAAACATATTTTTTGGGGTTGAAACTATCATCAGGTACATGTAGAGGAGCAAACGAAGAGTGTTTCTTACCTTGAAGAGACAATCGAAAATGGCGGGTTATCAGCTCAATCGACTTGGCCCACCCACTACGGCGGGCTGCGATTGCAAGTGTGAACGAATTGTAAGGCCTGATTTACATCAATGAAGGGGTGGATTCGCCTTTTCACTGGCAGCTCCATGATTCCAATTCGCAGAGAACCTATATGATTGCATCTGAATGGTCTTCATCGGCAGTGCAGCTTCGGTGCAGAGAAAGAAGGAGGACGGAATGCTGAGCAATTTCAGTAAATAGAGAGGCTTGTTAAGTCATAATCACGTGGCCGTCTTCAGTGATTGTAACTCTAGGCCAGCCAAGCTTACCTTTACATTATTATTGATTTTTACATTTCATTTGTCTTTTCTCGGCAAAAACATGACTCTAACTCTATAGCCTTTTTCGACATGTTTCTCTCTGCGTGTTTGGTCTATTGATAAGAGATTGAGGCTGCTGTGTCCAGTTTCGCTCACGTTGCACATCAGCACGCACGCTATCATGGCTGCGCCACCAACCTGGCCTGCGTGCACGTATAAAGCTACGCCTATGAAGAGTTGCTAAAGTTTCTACCAGTTTGTATTAATACACTACCTATTCATTCTTACCTATGTATAGAAACAGAGAGGTGATTATAGGTGACTGGCTGGGTTAGTTCTGATGGAAGATATGACGTGAAATTCACTCGGTACCTGTAGCATATCTGCTATGTAAATGTCGTGGGTTCAGTAAATGACGACTTGCAAAAGCGAGCAGTAAAATCAATTGTCGTGATTGCTGAAACAGACCATCAGGAAAGCTTTTGAACTAGCCAAACGCTGGTTTTACGCTCGTTGGCGGCCTCTTCTTGGCCATCTTGGCATCGACAAAAGTTGGCTCCTCATCGGGTGCCTGCAGCAAAATCGATGTGGTGGACGACTTGCATGCCGCATGCCATGAAGCTCACTGCACCCTTGTTCACACCGTCCAAGGATTTAGTTTGGCCAGGTCCTCGTCTTGTTTCATTTGCGAGACAACTCGGCTTTATATAGATACTGATTCCTTTGAGTCACGGCCAAGATGGATGGTAGGGACGCGGACGCGTCACCGCCATCAGCGCATCACAATGAAAGTTTGAGGCAGACCAGCCACCAAGCTTGGCAAATGTCCAGAGACAGATCAGCAACAGCTTGGCTGCTGTTCGTGTCAAGCTGCCACACTCTACCAACTACTCCTACTCTACGGAGTAGTGCATCGGCGTTTACATGGCGCGCTGGGAAGCACTTGGCCTATCCACAGGGCTAATCGCCGCGTTTGATCGTCGAGGCCAAGCATCTCAGCTATGCGGTGTGCGCTGACTGTACTGGCTGGGAAGAGAAATAGTAAGTGTCTCGGTATCTGACAGCATTCACTTGCAACGTGTAGGGTTTTCTTCGTCGCTGCAGAGCCAGACTGCAACAGGGCTTCAAGCGGCTCCCTCAAACCCCAGACGCAAGGTTAGGTCCGGGATGCTGTGCTGACGGAGCTGCAGGACCGGGCCGGCTGTGAGGATTCAGCGGCGACAAGACGGCCAAGATACTGTTATTTTTTTCGCCGATTGAGGGGGTAATAAGCATTCAAAATATAAATAGTGCCAGACTACTTATGAGTGGTGCCAGATGCAAATTTGCTGGAGTGGAAAAGAGACAAATAGATCGCCCCAAACTGATGCACGTGGGGACCGCCCGTCCTGAGCCAAACCTTCTCGGCCCTCTTCGACCCCCATCCATCATCGGGCGTCCACTCTTTGAGACAGTTGACTCGTGTGACGACGCAATAAAATATCAGCTCCATATCTTCCTTGTACTCATATACATTCACCTCCTTCTTTCCTCCCCTCACGCTCCGTCGCCAGGCCTTCTTTTCCCCCGTCCATCTCTACAAACCCCAAGTCCAAACAGCTACAACAACCACCAATCACCATGGCGCCATCGCTCGCCACCGCCCTCCTCACCATCGCCAGTCTCGCCTCCGCCTCCTCCTCCTCCTCCTCCTCCACGCCTCTTCCCCTCGTCATCTGGCACGGCCTTGGCGACTCCTTTTCCGGCGAGGGCATCCAGGCCGTTGCCTCCCTCGCCGCCGCCATCCACCCGGGCACCTTTGTCCACCCCATCTCCCTCGCGGACCCCTCCGACAGCGACGACCCATCCTCGGCCGACCGCTCTGCCACCTTTTTCGGCAACGTCTCGCAGCAAGTCGACGCCGTGTGCGCGCAGCTCGCCGCGCACCCGGTCCTCTCCACCGCGCCCGCCGTCGACGCCCTCGGCTTCTCCCAGGGCGGCCAATTCCTGCGCGCCTACATCGAGCGCTGCAACGCGCCCCCCGTGCGCAGCCTCGTCACCTTTGGCAGCCAGCACAGCGGCATCGCCGAGTTTCGCGCGTGCGCCGCGTCCGATTTCTTGTGCAGGGGCGCCATGGCCCTGCTCCGCTTCAACACCTGGAGCAGCTTCGTGCAGAGCCGCCTCGTCCCCGCGCAGTACTTTCGCGACCCGGCCGACCTGCCCGCGTACCTAGAGGGCTCGCGCTTTCTCGCCGACGTCAACAATGAGCGCGAGACCAAGAATGCGCGCTACAAGGAGAACCTGGCGAGCCTGACCAAGTTTATCATGTTCTTGTTCGAGGACGATACCATGGTGCATCCGCGCGAATCGTCGTGGTTTGGCGAGGTCAATGGCACGGACAAGGTGCCGCTACGCGAGCGGCAATTGTACAAGGAGGACTGGCTGGGCTTGCGCGCGCTCGACGAAAAGGGCGGGCTGGTGTTTCGCTCCATCACGGCGGATCACATGCAGATTCCGGAACAGGTCCTCAATGAGACGATGCGAGACTTTTTCGGGCCGCTGAAGCGCCGATTTCCCTCGCACCGCCATGAGGAGCCCAAGGTCTATGGCCACAGCTTTGTCAACCTCGAGCTGTAACTGACAAACTCATCAAGGAGTCGAACCCTTTTTAATCTTTGGTAGCGTCGTCTGTATTCCATGTATCATTTCAGGTGTCTGATCAGGCAAAAGAGCTAGGATCGCAGGGACACTGGCCCGTCGTTTACTTGGGATCATAATTAGCGTATAGGCGTTGGGTGCAGGCTCATTGAATTCCACCTTCTTTCTTTCTACGACATCATGACAAAGATGTGCACGCATTCCCCTGCTCGAATCTAGCAAAGTACAAATCACTGCAGCGTTAGATAGCTTTGGCAACTGATGATGTGTTTCATGTCTTGCAAATACCATCTAAATGATGCAAAACGCCCAAAAACGCCTGGTGCCACAGATTCAACGACAAGACACAATAAAAAAACCGTGGTGACATGTACACATGACTTCTGCCGCGTCCCTCGTCTTGCCTCCTTTTTATATTTATGCAAATCCCTCCCATTTCCAGATGCACCCATTTCCACGCAACACCTCAGTCCATCGCCTTGCTGGCCTTGGCCTTTGCGCTGCGCAGCTTCGACTTGCGCTCCGCAATCTGCTTGTTGAGCGTGGCGTCGTCGCTCGCCGGCTTGTGCTTGCCCGCGTCGGCGGCGGCCGCCGCCTTTTTCGTCTTCTTGGCCGCGGGCGAGCCGGCCTGAGGCTCCTCGGCCACGAGCGCCTTGCGCTTCTTGCTCATGTTGGCCTTTGTCTCCTCCGTGTCGGCCACGACGTCCTTGTTGTCGACCCAGAGCTCATCCGTCAGCCAGATGGGCAGGGCAGCCGTCGCCGGGCCCTTGATGTGGATGCTCTTGACGTTGCGCCATTTCTGCGGCACCCACTTCTCGACGAGCGTGGTGGCGACGGCGTCGACGTTGTCAGCGATTTGCTCCGCGGTCCAGCTGGCGTAGCCGATGCGCACGGCCGTGTTGGTCGACGGGCTCAGGCTGACGAGCGCAGAGCCCACGGCCTTGTTTACTTCTTTGGCAATCTGCGCGGGCGTGCCGGCATTGACACTATTCTCGCCGCTGGCCGTTTTCTTGTCCCGCTTGCCGCGCTTGCCGCTGACCTTGGGCACCTTGGCCTGCAGGTCCACGGGGACGGGCCGCTTGGTGGTGGTCTTGTAAAAAGACTTGCCGAGGATCTTGGGCAGGCGGTTGATGATGCGCTCGTCGCCGAGGAAGATGTCGTGCTCGGAAAAGAGCTTGCGCTGAGCCTCGTACTGCGAGTACTTGGCCTTCAGCTTGGTCACGTCAATGACGCGGCCGATGCGCTTGCGCAGGTCCGCGGGGAACTCGTCGCTGGCCACAATGTTCTTGTAGGCGCGCTGCGGGTCGGCGGTGATGAGGCACACCGATAGGTCCTCGTCGTCGGCGTTGAGGGGGTGCGGCAGCACAATCTTGCCCGGTTGCAGCCTGGACTTGTCGGCAATATGGCGCTTGGTCGTCAACGTCAGCCAGACGGGCGTATCGGCTGTGGCGTCATCTTCGGCATCGACTAGCAGGTTCTTCTTGGACGTAGGGTCCTCGGCAGACTCCTTGGCGGCCTTTTTGATGTGCGCGAGGAGAGCCTTGGAGGCCTTGAGAGACTGCACCGCAGTTAGCATTTGCTAAGTTTTGGCCCGCGTTGTGGATTTTGATTATTACCTGATCATGGCTGATGGAGACAATCTCGTTGGAGCCGAGAGCGGCGACTTCTTTAGAGGGAGCCATGCCGAGCTGTATTGTATGGTAATCGTCGTCTATGTAACTGGGCACCAAGTGGTGATGGGACCTTTTTTTTTTCTGAGTCTCAATAATTTTTTGGCGGTGAGGGTCGCTCAGATAGCAAAGTGGCAGAAAATTGGCTGGCATGACCAAAAGGGAAATTTGGACTGGCTAAATTCTGGGTCGGAACATGCAAGCGCCGGGCTCCGGTTTGCATGGGCTGTCCTCCGATGCGCTCCACTTTAATTATCGGCATCGACGCCAAAACGAACGGTAGCTGTGTCATGATAGAGGTGAAGTCAATTGGAAGTATAATCTTTCAGTCTCAAAGCTCACAATTGGAAGTTTAGCAGATCATATGAGGTCTGCTTCTCTCGTTGGTCGCGGTGGCTGGGCTGTGCTCTAATGGCATGCCAGCGCCCTAAGTTTGCAGCCATAGAGTCGCTAGAGCGGTTTAGACGTCATACTACACTACTGGGGCTCAGCTAACAATTACGCACAAGCAGGCCGTATTGCTGGGCATATTCGACTTGGAAGGCTGTAGTGTGGCAGCACTCGCACGGCAGGAGCAAACTCGTGTATCTGTAGTCGATGACGATTATTAATTACTGTGCTTGGATCCGACATCCAACTGCGTGTCTGTACAAGTTTCGAGAGTGGGACAGACGCGGTTCCGCGACGTGACCCGGGGGGACGTCGAAGGGCCTGGTGCGGGTGTTTCACCAAAACGTAGTATTTATTGGGACACAATGCAGTTTTGAATCTGTTGGGGGGAATACAGGAAAGAGGACAAGTCTATATATTTAGATCTCACGAGATCTTTGCCGAGTCGCGTGCCACACGTTGGGCTGCTGGTAAAGAGCCTGCAGGGACGGTCATGGGACGGACAGAATTTAATGACTTGCACAATTGCAGAGTGGGGAAGCAAAGGTATTTGTGGTTCTTACTGGACGAGATTCGAGCGTGATTTTTAGACAATGTACTCGGTATTGGTATCCGTAGTAAGACAGAGTGTAGATGGAGAGATTGTGGTCCATGATATTGAGGGCGGTCATATCTCGCCACAGTCTCCTTGCTTTTTTTCTGAAACGATTTTCCGATCCATCTTCCTTCTTTTACATTATTGTAATCCGTAGAGAAAGTAGTTTTCATTAAAGAAGAAATCACTACGAACCAGTGGACTGGTGCACAAGTCTGGCGCAGACGCGGTCCCTGGTCAGTGGAGACGTGTTTTTGCAGTGGCCGACGGTGGCTAGTGGAAGAGTAGTGGGATGCATATGGGGCAGCACAGCATGTAAGAAAATTTGCCTGGTGGTATGATCGGTGTGAAAGGAGGGGGAGAGAGCTTTGAGGGGACGAGAACTCAGATCAAAGGAGAAGAAAAAAGTATTCGTGAGGTTGTTCGTCTATAGTGAAGCAAGGGCCAATGATCACAACGAACCGGATATCAATACAGTGAGGCTTATAGTGGACATTGCACAATTTCAGGGCATTCCATAGTGGCGCAAAGTCCGCTGAAACGCCCTGTAGATGGTCGCTGTGGCTCTAAGCGCCGGCCTGTTGTAGTGGACCGTATGCGCTGTAACGAACCAAAACGGGCCCGGGTGGCTGCATTGCTCGTCCGCTGCACAACTTGTACTTGCACAAGACCGACACGCCAAAACGCGCGATGCGCCTACCATCGCGTTCGTGTCGTACACTACTAACCCAATGGCCCCCTCCTTCTCTTAAAACCAGGCCGCGGGCCCTCTTTCTACGCACACAACCACACTACCACTTTATTCTCCAAGACGCTGACCATCTGCCTGCGACCACCTTGGCCGGCCCGTTGACACATTCTTGTTTCTATTTACAGACTTGTGGCCTCGACATACTCGACCTTGCTCTGGCATATCCCTCTACGCCCTCGCTTCTGGTGTAAGTCTGCCATTGCCGTCGACCGTGACATAGGCCTCATTCGGAGCGACGCCACGACACTACGACGCGTATTGACGCGGCTGTACTCGAATAAAACTCACGACATTACACCAGCACGATAATTATATATCGAATTGTCACGTCCATCGCGTATCATGCCGTCTGATTCTCCCGCAGCGGCTGGTTCGTCGGCGAACGAACCCCGACTACCCATGCCTTCTAGCCCTTATACATCGCTAGCTGGTACTAAGCGGCCAGCTCCCTCTTTGCTGCCACCTTTTGAGCCTCTTTCCTCTTCGCCTGGCCTTCCTCGGCCCTCAAAATGCCAAATCAGGGGCCAAGATGCCAACCTGCGCTATCCCACGCCCATCCCTACATCAAGCACAGGTATCCTGTCCAGCTCCCCGCTGCGGCGTAATTCGATTGCCATTGGTGCAGCTCGCGCTGCTGAGACGGAGAAACGTGTTCCCCTTGACGCTATTCCCTGTGTAGAGCTCGCGGAAAACGGAGAGACACTCTTCATGGGCCGCTCCTCCAACTCATCCCACTTCCAGTTGTCCGCGAGCCGCTTGATATCACGCGTCCATGTCAAGGCCCGTTATATTGCTGCTACCCAACCCGAAGAAACAAGCAAGGTAGAGATTGTTTGTGAGGGTTGGAATGGTTTGAAGCTGAGCTGTCAAGGCCGAAGCTGGGAGTTGTCCAAGGGAGATAGCTTTACAAGCGAGACGGAAGCCGAGATTGTACTTGACGTACAGGAGACTCGCGTGCTGATTCAATGGCCACGCCACTTTTCTCCGGCTGACAATACTGGTCACCTCTCCGACTCAAGCTGGGATGATTCTCCCCCACGATCCCAGACACGTCGCGGTGGCCTCCTGGACTCCTCTCCGCTTCGCCGCCATACGGCCTCTATTCGGTCTCCAGTCAGCCCCACGCCCATCCACCCGGCAGGCTCACAGCGCCTTCATGGCCTGTTACCCAGCCCACTGGAACGTGACGGCAACATTGAGATTTACGAGGACGGGCCGGATCTACCGGGGGGGCAGCCTGAAGCGTCTCTAGATCCCAATGCCAGCATGTTGACGGAAGCCACTGCTAGCTTCCACAGCCATCTGGGCGACGATGACGACAGTGATGAGGAGCACAACCCCGATGAGGAGAATGATCCCATCGTTCATTCCTTTGGTCCCTTTGGCGCTGATATCTCAAACCGCCTCGCCTCGATCATGGGAAAGTCTCCTCGCGCGCGTAAACCCTTGGGGCGCGATCTTCCTCAACTTCCCGAGAACCCAGAGGCATCTGAGACGCACACCGAGAGCAGCTTGCCCTCGGATCCCCCGTCTTCGGATAATGAGGGAGAGAAGACGCCCTCGCCAGCGGATGTCCTCGATGACGAGAACGTAAGGGATCAAGAACCGACGCCTCAGAAGCCCAAGGTCACCGTGCATCCCAGCGTTGGCAACCACGTGGTCAACCAGCTCGCGTACTCTCGACTCTCGTCCACGCCCTTGTCGACCATTATGCAGCACCTCCCTGCCGATTTAAAAGTCGACCTGACCGGCGATGCCCTTCGTGACGTTATCGAGTCAACAAGGTGTATCGGCATCATCACACGCCAGGGCAAGGACGCTGCAGGCAAGGCGCTAGAGAGTGAGTACTATTACATGCCCGAGGAGGACAATGACGACCAGCGAAGGGCTGCAGTTGTGGACGGGCTACGCAAGCCCAGCTTGAGGGCCTGTCGCAAGCAGCACAAGCAGTATTACTGGAAGCGCCCTCGCACACCTTAGTGCCGACATCTGGAGGTTGTTGAAAGGGTCTCGCAGTCCAGCGTGCTGGCCTGAGACGCCATGAGACCGTACGGATACCTCACCGTGAATGGCTGTGTCAATCTTCACAGAAGTCAAAATATTGTTATCTCCCCTTTTATTGATTGGCTCTCTTTCTTCGTCAGTCTTATTGCGGGGGTCGAGTACGTGGTGGGCATCAAGTGGCCTGGAACGCCATGAGACCGTACGGATATGGCTGTGTCAATCTTCACAGGAGTCAGAACATTGTTACCCCTTGCTTGGCTCTCTTTCTTCGTCAATTCTGTTGCAGGGGTCGAGTACGTGGTGGGCATCAAGTTGGCTGCATGCGACAAACACTGGAGTATAAGGGGATTCGTTTTTATGCATAGCATGGCGTCGTCTTTTTCATCGTTTGACTTTTTTTCAAATTCCGTGTCAGATTGTCTAAAGTGTTGTATTGTTCTACGACTTTTCTGTGTGGCACAAATACCGCACCACTGTTGGTTATTTACTATTACTTCGTTGCCGCGAGGCACTTTTGTTGGACGACGATCGTTTTTTTGGAGCTGAGAGGGGTAATCTAACGGGATTTAAGCGTCATTGGTGAAGCATTGATGGGCGAGGGAAAAATTGGTTACAGCGCGTGGATTCCTTTTTATACCCAACCAATGGCAGTTTTTGTTGTTTTATCTGCAGTGTTGGAATTGTGACCGTCGCACGGGGGCGGAACTGGGTGTTTGTTTTTATTGGCTGTTGATTTATCATGGACTTGAAGGTGATCTACATGCTTATTACTTCTCTGACCGAATACGGCATCGTGACGTCCTTGCTCACCCAGCACTTGTATAAGCCTGGTGGCGAAGCCAAGTCCGCGTGACTGGGGGCCGCCGATTCCGGATTAGAGTATCTTTTTGGCATGGAGACAGAATAGTCCGAGTCCTTCCTATTTGATAAGCTCTTTTGTCGAGCTCGATGTGTGTGCGATGGCAGGGCATTTGGGGGCCATAGGGCCAGCCGGGATTGGGTTGTGGCCCATGAAGCCGGGATTGGACGACAACGCGCGTCCTGTAATAGATGTCACCGCCCCGAAAATGGAGCTGCTCACCTAGGATGATGATTTTATTTCCGGGATTAGGATCGAGAGGCAGTAGAAAAATTTCCGATTTTGATTCGGGCCATTGTGTTGTTTGCGGTTTGGTGCGGTTGTCAGATGGGAACGTTGTTGGCAGCGGCAGGTCGGCCCGAAGTATGATGCAACTATCTCGAAAAGGTAAAGGCGAGGGAGTAACAATAGATGGAAGACGGTCGTTTGGGTTATCTTGAGACGTAATCCTGCTTATTCATTCGTCTCAAGCTGTTGTCAAGCATCGCCACTACATCTACTTGTCCGCGGTCACGAGGTGGGCCAAATAAGTCAAAGGCAATTTACTCGCAGACGACTCGCAGAAACAAGAAAAAACAAACATGAGATGATATCTACCAAAAGTAGAATTGTGCCAATGTATACGTCAATTCGGCTGTATAAAGTACAGAGAAAGAGCGTGCATGAGCGGTGCCCGTTAGGTGTGGCCTGTGGCTGGGCCACTTCTGCCCGATACATCATTATTATTCCATCTTTTTGATTGCTGATTAGCCGGCTACTGATTGACTAATTGACTGACTATCTGTTGATTGACTGGCTGCTGGCTGACCGGTGACTGATGATTGATTGCTGATGATTGATTGCTGTTGATTGATTGCTGTTGATTGACTGTCTGTTGATTGACCGGCTCTCGAGCGCCTTCAAGTATTGCACAACCGACAGTGTCCCCCGCCGCTGAGTCCGAGTGACTCCACAGGGTCGTTCGATTGAAATTCTCTCTTTAGCTGTCTCCAGGCGTCTGCGGCTGCCGCGCGGATACGGGAGGTGGCTTCTGCAGAGAGGTGCATTGAGGGTGCTTCCGTGTTCGTGGTGGTCGTGGCTGACGTGGTCGCGACTGTCGTGACCGGCGCTGCCGGAGTGGTCGTGGCTGTTGATTGACTAGCTGTTGATTGGTCGCATGATCGGCGCCCTTGACCTCGCGAACTGGCCCAAGAATGATGAGTCGAGGTTCGACGGTCACTGGCACGACGTCGAGCAGAACGTGTCAAAGGTGAACCGCGAGGAGCTGATATGACAACCGGATCCGCGGCGAAATCTACAAACCGAACACTACGAGGAGTATTGGTCGCAGACATGACAAAGGCGTTGAGGTAAAAAGAAACAAGGAGAAAGAAACCCTGGGGCAAAGGTTTGGAGGAGTACAGAGAGAGAAGTTCTTGAAGCCCTCGAATCGAAAAAACCCACGACCTTTATACATGCACGCAACATTGCCGGCCGGCGACCGACGAGAAACTGGCCGCGATTCGCAAGCCCGTCTTCCCTGGCACGCTGAAGCAACTCGAATCCCTCCTAGGCTTCGCAGGCGCCCTCAGGCACAACGTGCCGCGCTACGCGATGATCGCCGAGCCTCTACAGGAACGAAAGACGAGGCTCCAGCGGGCAGCCCGAGCCCGGAAGGCCGTGGCGACCACACAGCCAGAGCAGGAACAATCGAAAGCCGACACGGCAGCAGTGCACATCGCCACAGCAGCCGCCTCCCGGCAGAAACAGACGGAGAAGCAAGCTTTATCCGCCCATTTCATTTTCATGGCGTCCATGCCGAAGGTCGCCACAGCCAATGCCTTGAGGACTGGCAGTACCTCGCCGTCCGCGTCGGGTGTGTTTATAGGCATGTTGCCTAGGTTGAACATTGTGTTGACGTAGGCTTTTCGGTGTCCTTCGAGGTGCCATGAGATACGCAATGGCACGGGTAGGCGTGTCTAGATGTTCTTCAGGTTTATTATCAGGGCGACCTGACATGGGGAGGGGTGTAGCTAGCGTGGCCACGACGGCGGCGATTTGATGATGTCGTGAGAGATTATGCGGCGTACTAGGTCGCCCTCCCATTTGCTCTATAATGGTTGTGGTGTGACCGGTGCCTTCCCCTTGGAGCATCTGCCTGTTGCTTCTCCTATGATGGATGTGAAGCTCGCGTCGATGCCGGGGGCTGGTGTGCTAGGCCGCTTTCTTTTGTTTGTCTGCTGGTTCTTGGTTCTTCCTCTCATGGCTTGTAGATTGTCGCGCCATGCTTTCTCGCGGATCGCCTCCTCTTCTGGGGATAAGGTCTCCCCGCCTCCCAGGCCCGTCTCCGTGTCCTCCTTGTCAGGTGTCTTGTTGCTGGCTGACCGGTGACTGATGATCGACTGGCTGTTGATTGACTGGCTGTTGATTCAGAGACCAGACATCTCGAGAGAGCCACGTTTGGACTCGGACACTGATGTATTCGTGTTGGACGTGCTGCCTGGTGTGCGAGTTCCATCGGCGGCATCAATAGCACGAAAAAAAAAAATCTTTCTTGGCAGTAGAAAAGTCGATCCCTTCTCTCAGATCGCTCACTTTGACCAGCTCTTTGTGCGCAATCAGCTTGGGCACCCCTCGAGGCTCTTTTCGCAGCCCATCTGTTCCTTTCAAGGAATGCTCCAAGCTGCCCACTTGACAGTGTCCGATAATTGCGCAGGCAAAATGTTTGGGGCTTCCATGCATGCCAATTTCCTCAGAGCGGAAAGCGCCGCATCCATCAAAAGTCCAGAAGTCTATTGTGCTTCCACGGAATGTGAAAGCTGGAAGAAAGAGTCTGGTGGGCTGAGCGCAAAAGACAACTCTGGCATAGCGGGCCAGTTGACTCGGGACGCTCTTCAACTTGTCTTTGAAGAGAAGTTTTCTGCAATATCGAACGTAGAAGCGAGGGTCGTAATAGTGTAAAGTCTCCGTAGCCGATCGGATGGCTACGGAGGTGCTAACACGTCCTCTAACACCACGACGCAGGCGGGGGAAACTCCTTCAAAGAAGAAGATTCCGCGGGCCTGGTGCGTGTTGTTACGATGTGCTGAGGATAAGCCGTCCTTCGCCTCAATCTCCCCAGTAAGGGGTCTGTCTCGACAAGCCCTGATTGGGGAAGCGCTCGCTCAACGCTCATGGCGCGGGAAAAGGCGATTCCAGGCACTTGAGTTTTGTTGTTCGTTTCTTGAGTATGCTGTCGACGAGGTGGAGCGGAAGGTGAGAGCGTTTTCGATGGCGGACGATCACTTTCTGATGGAAAGACGGAAAAGTGGAAAGGTGGAAAGGTGGAAAGGTGGAAAGATGAGGATGGAGGGATGAAGAATGGAAAGAAAATGTCAAGTCTACAGCAGGATGCGTTTGAATTTATACCAGCAGAGTTTTCACAATGTGTGGATAGAGTGTTCTCACTTCACTTAAGCGAGATACTGGGCTCTAAAGTTACTCACGCGGGAGAAGAATTCTTTTTGACATGGGCACTTGGCCGCGTCTCTCGTTTGCAATTCACTTCGCTGGCTGGTGAAGCTGTCAAGGCACACTAATGTCTCTCGTTTGCAATTCACTTCACTTTCTGGTAAAGCTGTCAAGGCACTTACAAAAGTCAGAATAATTTGATGTTAGCTTCTACACGTGCCAGACGCCCTGATAGCCTTACTAGAGAGCCAGGAGACATTTCTTACGTGACAGCGTATTTGGCCAGGCCAGAACTCACCCTCCGCGCGTAGGCACGCTGTTTGTTCTTGTAAGTTCGTGGGCTGAGAGGGTGTTTGCCGCAGAAGTGGACCTACGCGCGGCAGTGGTTACACATAACCTGTCTTTGATTCACCAAGTCGACTTGTCCGAGCTGGGCTTTGAGTTACTCGAGCCCAAGGTAATTATCCGCAATACCTACAGCCCGTACTAGTAACTTACCAATTCTGTGAGCACCTGGACTCCCTGATTCCTTCTCAGCCCCACCCTGGTCGACCGACAAAGAAGAAAAAGCTTGCCAAGTAGAGAGGATGCTGTCAAAGGCTTGATTTCGCTCGTTGCATTCGTGGCGGAGCTGAGCCCAACCGTTGCCTCCAGTCAATCAATGACCCTGAAAGAAGTGAGGCACAGGGCTGCTGATGCAGGCGGCACCAAAGCCTGTTGCACAGCCTTGGAGGAGAGTCGGGATTCAAAGCCCTTGCCGCTTATTACAGATGACACAGCTCCGTGCTAAATACGTGGGGCTGCCTCGAATCCCGTTTTCGAGAGCACTGGACGGAATTCAGCCCTTTTCCCTGCTGCGCAAAGGGCCACCTTTTGAATCCCGTTCCTCGAGGGCAGTGCTTTTGCTTCACCAGACGGCATTGAGCTCTTGTTGCATAACGTTACGTAGTTGACGCGTGTACAGGGGCCACGCTATTTCCCAGTCCGGACTGCTTTTTTCGTCTTGCTATTGTCATGGGCCCGTAATGGGCCGTGAAAAATGCCAAGTCATCGATATCCGAAGCCACCAGCGATCGACGCCTCCGTCTTGGCAGTGGGCAGTGTAGGGGTTAGGATCCCCAGGGTGCCGGGTTAGCGCTGGGTCCTCCCTGCCACCACATCACTTCTTTGTTCGCGGTTTTCGCGGCCGCGAGGGCGAAATCAATTACTTGGTGACTTCAAGCCAACCACATGACGGCGATTCGCATTTCTGCGGCCATCGGGCTGAGCAAGACCAATGCCGTGCCCCATCCTCCTGCCCCCATCCATGCGTTCATGGGTTTGGGCGCTTAGTCTGATATAACATGAATACTCGGTACGTTGTATTTATATTCAGGCCTCTCCCGCCCTTTCATCCCGTCTTGTTCTTCTTTTTCTCTCGCACTCAACGATAATCTTTACATTTCACAATGGAACTACAACTGTTGAAAGGTGCAAACCTTTACATTGCCCTCGGGGCTGTAGCCACCCTTTGGTTGCTGGCCGTAAGTTTCTTTGTTGGCGGCTTCAAGGCGAGGCCAAACGCTAATGACGGCATACAGAAAATCATTACAATCTTTCGCAATCCCCTCTCAAAAGTACCGGGTCCCTGGTACACGCACTTTACAGCCCTGCCGAACCAACTGTCCATGTTCAAGGGATTCACACCTGGCCACGCCCACAAGCTACATCAAAAATATGGTACGACCACCTCACAGTCATTTGCTCTTTGCTGCTCAGACAAAGGCCAGTGAATACTAATGCGACTCCAGGCCGCATTGTCCGCATTGGCCCCGACGAGATTAGCATCGCCGAAATCGACGACATCAAAAAGGTCTATGGCCACAAGGAGACCTTTCTCAAGCACCCCGCCTACCGCTCCCTCGCGCCCAGCAAGGTCGACTCCATGTTCAACACGAGCGACGTCGATCTGCACCGCCGCTACCGCCGTCTCTTGGCCTCGCCCATGTCCGAGTCTTCGCTCAAGTCGGCCATTCCCGACGTTTACTCACGCGCCACCGCCGCTGTCTACAGGATGGGCGAGGAGCTCCAGTCTCGCGGCGCCATGGACGTCTACAAATGGTGGTTCTTTTTCACGACCGACACTCTCGGCGAGCTGACCTTTGGTTCTTCATTTAACATGATTGAGAGCGGCAAGGTATGCCTACACTTGCAAACGCAACGCGCGGGGGATCACTGTGACTAATACTGTTTTTTGCTCCAACAGAAGAACCAATACTTTGAAGACATTCTCGCCGTCAACAAGTTTGGCGGCATCCGCCTGCTCGTTCCCGGCCTCACCAAGCTCGCCCAGTACATTACCATTCCCATTGTCGACAATGCCGTCGCGGGCGGCAAACGCATGCGCGACTACGCCATGCAGTCGATTGCGCGGCAAAAAGACGCCGTCCTCTCGGGCGACGCCAAGGCCAAGGACACGCTCTTCTCCAAGGTTTTCAAGGCAAAGGACAACGACACGCTGACCGAGGAGGAGGTGACGGTCAATGCGCAGACGTACATTGTCGCCGGCTCCGACACGACCAGCAACACGCTGACGTACCTGACCTGGGCCGTGTGCCGCCGCCCCGATATTCGCGCCCGTCTCGTCGCCGAGGTCGCCGCGCTTCCCGACGACTTCACCGAGGCCGACACGCGCGAGCTGCGATACTTGGAACAAGTTATCGCCGAGACGATGCGCCTGCACGCGGCCGCGCCGTGCTCGCTCGCTCGCGTCGTGCCCCCCGAGGGCGTCTGCCTTAGCGGCTACTACATTGAGGGCGGCACCGCGGTTGGCTGTCAGGGCTACACCATGCATCGCGATCGCGACATTTTTCACGAGCCTGATGAGTTTAAGCCTGAGCGCTGGGAAAATCCTACAAGGGCCATGAAGGAGGCCTACATGCCCTTTGGACGTGGCGCGAGAAGTAAGTGGAAGACTTTCTCTGTACAAGGGTCTAGTAACACGGGCTAACAATCATTCTCCTTTATCAGCTTGCGTCGGCTCGCATCTCGCCATGATTGAGATTCGTCTTGGCGTCTGCCTCTTCTTCCGGCAATTCCCCGATGCCAAGGTTTCTACAAAGGAGGGCATGTCGGATGCTGACATGGAATCCAAGATTTACTTTCTCAACAGCCCTGCTGGCAAGCGCTGCCTCATTGAGGGTTGATTGGGGAGGGTGTATAATTTTGCATATTATTTTATTTTCTTGTTTCATGATGGCAATGCTTCCTCGACGACGGATGGCTGTTTGTATTTCTGGGCATAGGGTTGCTTTATTTTTCTCATTAGACGACTTGGCTGCACAAAGACATGGACGGATGTACATGTACGCGAATCAAATAAAACAAAAAGCATATAGACTCATTTATCCTACTGCTTGGACAGTCTCGTCATGAAGAATACTGTGATTCGATAAGCTGTAACTGTCCCATCACCAGGCTTGTCAACAAATAA
>JAPFUP010000096.1:0-202887 GCA_030780425.1 Beauveria varroae | reverse complement strand
TTTGTTGACAAGTCTGGCTGGGTATACTCGCGCGGCCTGCAGCACATTGGTCGCCCAAAATGAGTAGTCGAATACGCCTGCCACATACTTTATAGTCTCGTGGCGAAACATGTAGAACATTCGACTTTCAAATTGGCCGAGCTGTACTCCAGGCGGCAAGTGCGGGTAGTCTGGAGATCTTGCAACTTCTGCAGGCGTCGCTTGCAGCCCGCTGGAATCCGCGTAACCATCACATACACGCCTCGTCGACATGCCTGGTATCAAGATCAGTCACTGGAGACGAACATATTTAAAGTTGACTTTTGACTTACATTGAGAGCAGCTCGGTCTCGCCTCGTTGCACTTGACGCGCCGGATACTGTGCAGAAAGTCAGAGCTGTACTTGAATCGGCCTGCCCAACATCCCGTCGCCGAACCAATGTCAGATACTGTTTTACACCCACCGGCAAGTCATACATCCCGTCTTGGTCCGCGGGGCCCATTTCTTCTTTCGCTCTCCAGAACCGTCTTTCCGAACTCGAATGGGTGGAGGCTTTGCGGCATCGGTTGGCGCATCCGCTTTGCCAATAAATTCGCAACGCCGAGTTGGTTGCTTCTGCGGCAGCATGGCTAGTTGCTTATGCATCTGTGGGCTGCAGCATGAGCCACAGCTAAAGCTAGAGGATTGCTTGGGAGAGTAGACATGAATCCCGACCTTACGACGCCTTTTGATAATATACGGCCTTATAAAAGTCAATACCCAACGGCAAATGGAAGAGCGGTGAAGTTGATGAAGCACACAGTGGCGGCGGCTTGTTTCGCGCATGCTAGTTGGCTAGCAAAAGCCACCGCGCCATCACCCGACAATCGCCAATTCGGGGGAGACTTTGATAGGGCAGTACTATTACGAATCTGACTGAAGGAGGGGAAGAATGACTTGGGGTCTTATTCAAATACTCCAAGCAAGACAGCTGAGCACAAATTTGCATCTTATTGAAACATGGAGGGGAGAATCGACATTGTGTATCTGGTGAATCCAAGGTTGCCAGACACTTCTTGCAGCGGCAGAGCGAGCCTAAACTACAGCTCTTCCCAATCAGCCTCTTCCGACTCTTTGGTCACATAGGGACCGAGCGTCTCCTTCAGCTCATCGACGCTAATATCCGACGTCTCGGCGTGCTTTCCATTGTGTGGCGGGAAGATGATCTTGTCCACAACGTGAAGAACGCCGTTGCTACCAATAGCGTCGTGGAAGCTGACGCCTGTGAAGCCGTTGATGTTGATGACGCGAAATCCAAGAACAGTGGCAATGTCAATACCAATTGACGCGCCAGGCAGGAATGTTTCGAGGCTGTAGTGATCTTGGTGTGCCGCCTCGCTCGAGTCCGAGCCAGTTCTCTTGTCGTAGAATGCGTCGCTGTATACTGTCGCGTTGGGAGCAATGGTATACTTGAGAATTGCATCCAGATACTTGGCGCCCTTCTTTGTGTTGAAGAGAAAAGCGTTGGCTTTGGCACCCAGACGCTTAAAGGCCTCGTTGCTAGGTGCAAAAAAGGTGCTGCCTTGAATATGTTGACTGTGGATAAACTTGATAAAATCCGTCTTTTCGTAAGCTAAAAGCAGTGTTGAAAAGTAGGCTGGAAAGAAGGTGAGGATGGGTCCAACTGGTGGTGGCAGCGCGAGCACGTCGCTGATTGCATGAATCACACCATTGGTAGCTTTCTAGCAGAAGAGTATTAGCATCCAATCTGGAGTCATTTGGCAAGATGATATGAAACCTACAATGTCTACAGCCTTGATCTTGGAGTAGCCATTCAGCGTAACTCCCGCCAGGCTAGCGCCGACTCGAATTCGCTGGTGATCGCCACCCAGGCCACGCTCCCGAGCCTCACTTTCCAGAGTGTAGCTGGTCACGACTTCCACGGCTTTTTTGGTACCAGAGACGATGTGGTAGTGTAAGAACTTCTCAAGTACTTCCTTGCTGGGGTCCTTGAACTTGTCGGGGATTTTATCAAAAGCTCCGTTGAGCGGCACGAAAAGCGTGTGCTCGCTGTCGGTGCTATTCAGAGTGTCGACGAGTTTGGGAAGTCCTCCAAAAGCTTAGCGAATTCGCTAGCACCCTCAAACTTTTGTAGGGTCTGGTAGATGGTGAGCTTGGGACCCTTTCCGTGCTTGGGATGGTCGAGGCTCTTGAGCGCTTCGAGCGCCTTGTGGCGGATATGCTGTGCAGCATTGGCAGTGGCATCCACCGTGGAGCGTTGAATGTCCTCGGCCGCTGCGTGAACTGCGCCCGGGACTGATTCCAGTGAGGCCACGCCCTTCCACCACAGAGAGGAGAAGAACTCCTCGGTGCTGGGCTCATGGGCCTGGGCGGACTTGTGCGGAGTGGCGGCAACGCCAGTGGCACACAGAGAGAGGGCGACAGTGCTCAATTTCATCTTGAATTGATAGAAATCGAATTATGTCTATATTTCAATAATGATGTTGAAAAGGAAAGACTACAATCAAGAGGCATACGCTGAAATAGTTATGCAGCTGGAAAGCGGGCACGGAGCCTATCCGAACCTCCGCACGTTACAAACTTGATGATGCGGCCATGCATGCCATCACAGCTCCGATTGCGTGTTCCGGTGGCCTCGGGCTTGCATAACCGGCGAATAATGAGTGACGTCCACCCTCCATTATGACCAGCACATCATCGGAGATGCTTAGTTATCAACAATGTTGGAGTCAGGCTTGTTCCTTGGATTGCCCCCCATCTGTCAGCTCACAGTTGAGAGGGGCTGAGCACAGCCAGGCTGCGACGCTGTCTTTTGTTATTGGAGCTATTGGAGCAGAGTACTGGCAGGCTTGGCTGGAAAGGGCGCCAAGTTTGACTCCAAGTTTCCACTAGTATAATTTAGAAGCTGTGCTTCAATCTATTGTTTAGGGATCCACGTAACTCACTGTACTTGAGTGATGCCGTTTCTTAGCTGGAGCATCTGGGGCCACCCAAGCAAGGTTGTTTCAAGGCTGAGGCTCCCCATATCACTACTAGCTAGGTAGAGTTGAAAGGCATTCTTTCTTCTTTCACGACATTCATGTTCCGCACTGTTTCGCAAGCATAAATACAGCGAGTTCTTTGAGCCAGCAAAGAGACAATTTTCAGGAATTTCAACGAGTCTTCAAGCCGCCGACTAACGGTACCGAAAAGGGCAATTACTTGCGACACGACACGACCCCGGAGCTAGCGATAGTTACCCGACGAATACGGCGATTCCAGAAGTTGCCGGGCGCTCTACTCGGCGCATAG
This sequence comes from Beauveria varroae, assembly GCA_030780425.1. NCBI lineage: Eukaryota > Fungi > Ascomycota > Sordariomycetes > Hypocreales > Cordycipitaceae > Beauveria > Beauveria varroae. The sequence goes on along the minus strand of JAPFUP010000096.1, from coordinate 199,616 downwards.
GTAGCTTCCCGCGACAATGCTTCGCAAGAAGGAGACTTACACGGTCGTCACGCCGATACCGGGCTACATTCCGCGACAACTAGCGCTCGATATTCTGCAATCACATAGCGAAGTCATTTCGCTGAATCCGCTGGTCCTGAGCCACAAGCCAATCCCCGCGCCTCGCAATGCCGCCGCCGACGAATACTACAGCACCTGGTACGAAATTACCCAGAGGGTGCAATTCATCCCGGGCGTGGGCAAGATGGGGTCCGGCCAAATCACCTTTAACGGCTGCTTCCACGACATGCCCTGGGGTCTGCAAACGCACATCTACGCGCCCTTGAACGTCGACTTGCGCAACAAGTACCGCATCGGCGGCAACCAGCCTGGCGTTGAGCCGCTGGAGCAGCGCGAACTCGGCATGGAAAGTCTAGGGATCCCGTCTAGCGGCTTATATCTGCGCCAAGACGCCGAGATTAAATGCAACATTGCCATGATGAGCTTTGTCAAGTCGGAAATGCAAAAGGCCTGCAAGGACATGGTGGATCGCATCATCAAGAAGGCTGAGCTACTGGATTCTGGTGCCCTGCAAGCCATGTTTGAAAATGGAAAGCTCAAGACAGTCAACCCAAATGATCGTTCCAGTCTGCCGCTCTCGCCAGCAGCGCTCTCACCAACAGCCAGCCTCATCTCGCCCCGGCTGGGCCACACTTCAATGTATTCCGGTGCCAATCCCGTATCACCGCCATTTCCACAATCGCCGCCTCCCCCTCAACATTCTGCGCAACAACAATATGCCAACAGCTACCACACACCACCTGGGACTTCCAAGGAACAGTCCACAGTGCTCGAGCTCCCCGGTGACTATCGGTACATGAACCCAGGCAATTTCTCTTCGCCGCAGCCCAGCCCTGGACTGCAAAACTCACAGAGGTTATCAATGACCCCATCAGATTCTCGCTGGTCGCAAAATATGCATATTGGCGGTGCCGACCCTCGCATGAGTGTGGGCTCCGCGACGGGTAGCATAGGGGCACAGCCCTCACGACAAAGTCACGCAGCAGAACTGGCGGTTCATAATGAGACGCGAGAAGAGCATCGTTAAAGGTTTGAAATGAAATTCATACCAAATTGTACGTGGAGGCGCTATCATTGAAGCCTGCCAGGTGTTTTCTACCATAGCCACTTGGGCGTTATCACCTACGACAGGAGAGCCTGTGATGATTTTCATGCCCATGACGAAATCGTTTACATTTGACTCGTATTTCTGGCTGAAAAGGGCATGCTTGTCGCTCCTACCACCCTGACCGGTTGCCTATATTCTCGAACTGGAATACCGGAGTGTTTTTATATATACTGAGCAACCCCAGACCAAAGACTGGTTTGAACAGTGTACCAGCAGTGAGGACAGCAATCACTTCAGTACTCTCCACATATGGGCGACGATGAATATGCTGCAAGGCTACCAGCGACCAAAAATAGCTGGAAGACGACATTCACAGGGTTGTGAACCAATCCAGATTGTGTGCCGAATGCCATGCGGCAGACAAACCTGCGCGGCTCATATCTCGGCAACGACAGCGGGTCAAGAAGCACACAGCTATCCTCCATATCGGATGCCGAGATCATCAAAGAAAGAGGAGCGCTGATGACGCAGCCACAGTAGACAATGGCAGAAAGGCCAGGCGCCGAGACGTTATCTGCTTGTGGCCCATGCAGTCGAATCTATACCTTCAAATTCCATGGTGCCAGCCATGATCATTAGACCAATGAAAATTGGTCCTTCGGCATTAGGTTTGTTTGTTTACAGAGCTGACCAGATTCTTCAGCGTGTGGCTGGGAAATGCCTTTGTGGCTGTTAAACGTGGTGATGCTCCAAAGTTCTGACAATAGTGTGCGACTGCGAAGCCATAGCGGTATCTATTTCGTTATTCGATATGGCCAAGAATAATCAAAGCGGCCGTCGGTCTCTTGTAGCGGCATGAGCAAAATTCGTTTTTGAATAGACTACACGATTCAAGATTTACCGGGACATGTCACAGTGCGAGAATTTGTTAGCCTGCAGAGGCCCCACACGTCATCATCACCAGCCTTGCAGCCACCCCTCGTTTTGTTAGCGGGATTAGTTCTGGCCTACTTGAGATCAAGATGGTATTGAACGTAAATAGAAGTTTTTGACGCCATTTTCCTTAGTTTGATGTTCAGAGATACCTTTTTCTCCTTTGGGAAGAGCTCTGGAAAGAGGCAATGCCTCGCGTACCACTGCTCCTATTCAGATCTCTGACCAGCGAATCAGGTGCTTGAAACCGTCTCATACTGTGCAGGCCATCGTGTATCCGCGCCAGGGGATATGGAAGTTGTTAGAACATGGATTTTCACCCAAAAAAAAGAGTCAGGTAGATTTTTCTCGATTGAGGCTTGTTCAGGCTTGTTCTGGCAAAGCCACACTTAACTTTTTTAACCCCCTCTTTTGCGCTGACCAGTGTTGCATAGTTCAAGTTGTGTTGTGTCCGTTCGTGCACCGCGCCACCCCTAGTTCGTTAACACTCGCAATCGTGGCGGGTCAATATTTAATCCGCTCGCTTCCAAAGTACCATCCCATCGTCCAATGCTTGTCCTTAGACGAGCCAATACAGCGAGACCACAGCCCTGCTTCACTTGTGCACTTTTATTTTGGAACGAGAAACCCCATTTCACCATGATCAACACTTAAAACCCTCGAAAAAAAGATTCGATAATCGACAACAGCGTCTTGTTGCCATGTCTGCAGCCGTCGCTCCGCAGCACCGGCCCGGCGCTTCAAATTGCGCGCCTCGACGAAGACCTCGCGAGCCCGACTGGAACTCTTTTTACAAAAATGGCCTGCCAAAAGAGGTCATTGTGATTGAGGACTCGCCCGATCCTGTACCTAGCCATGCTCCGAGCAGAGCAGTGCTACCGGATCCAGCCGCCGAGAATGGCCTCTCGAGCGCGAGAAAGCGAAAAGCACCTGAGCATTCGGACGTCGGCTCGGTCGGCAACATCACCACAAATGGTTCAAGCATATACTCAAGCCATTCCGAGTCAAATCTGAGTCGAAAAAGACGAAGGGTTGGCGACCCTCCCGACAGCACACCTAGCTCCAGTCAGAGTGCCGCGTCTGTCAAAAGACCAAAATACGACGAATACAAACCACCACGTGTTCCGACTCAAAGAGTTTTGACCGCCGATATTCGCGTTGTTCACGACGTATGTTGCCAAATATTCGAATCAAGAATAACGAGAGCCAGCCTCTAACGAGACGCAGGAGAGAAGCCATGGTAGCGCCGCCTCTGTTGACGACGAGGACGGGCACTTCATCATCATCCCCGAGCAGCGTGTCGGACGACAATGTAAGAATATGCTCAACACAAAGACACTAAACACATCTAACGAGTAATTTCTCAGACCGAGTCGAGAAACTTCTCGGACAAGGCACGTTCGGCAAGGTTGTCAAGGCCTACGACATGGTTCGACAAGAGCACGTTGCCTTGAAAATAATTCGGTCTATACAAAAATACCGAGACGCCGCGAGAATCGAACTTCGAGTTTTACAGACTTTACGAAAAAACGACCCATCGAATCGATATAGATGCATTCATCCCCGAGACAGCTTTGACTACAAGGGCCATATTTGCATCACCATGGGCTTGCTGGACTCGAGCATATTCGATTTTCTCAAGTCGAATAGCTTTGCCCCCTTTCCCAACAGCCACATTCAAAACATGGCCCATCAGCTGCTCACTAGCGTTGCTTGTAAGAAATCTTCATCTGCTCCGTTTAGAGCAAAACTGACCTATTCGAATAGTTTTGCATGATCTCAAGCTTGTGCACACAGACTTGAAACCCGAAAATATCCTTCTTCACGACGGTGCATATCAAGCTTTCACATACAATCGCAATATCCCTTCAGTCTCTACGGCAACATGTCGCCAAGTAAAGCAAAGACGAGTCCTCCTGAAGCCGGACATCTGCCTCATTGACTTTGGCTCTGCAACTTTCGAAGACGAGTACCATAGTTCGGTTGTCTCGACTCGACACTATAGAGCTCCAGAGGTCATTCTTGGTCTGGACTGGTCGTACCCATGCGATATCTGGAGTATTGGATGCATTCTGGTTGAGCTGTTCACAGGCGATGCTTTATTCCAAACACATGAGAATAGAGAGCACCTTGCCATGATGGAAGCTGTTTGCGGGCGTCCCATTGACCGAGGCTTGGTGCAAAGAGCAAACAAAGCCTTCAAGACCGCCAAGCCTGGAACCATAAAGTGAGTCCCGTCACGAGCCTATGGCTTGCAAGCCAAGCTCGAAATGCCCCAGCTAACAACGATGCAGTTATTTCAAGCGCCTGAAGCTCGAATATCCGATAACAGAGACGACCAGAGCATCTAGACGATTTGTGAATAATATGAAGAAGCTGGAGGTTCGTAACAACTCACAAAGCAAGCCGGAATTATCTCGGCTCGGCTGCTAACACAGTGGCAGAACATTATACCACCAACAAATCCATTTCTATCCAACTTCTTGGATTTGCTGCGCAAGATGTTTGCATTTGATCCAAACAATCGAATCACGGCAAGGGAAGCGCTTCGGCACCCTTGGTTCCAGGAAAGTACCCGCGATGACGGTACCGAGGCGGCAAGGCTGCATGCCGAGCGTGTCTCTGCTATAAGATGAAGAAACTCGGGCAGTGCGAAACGGCGATGGCAATGCATTTCTCAATGCATGTATACATGCTGAAGTCACAATCGAGCCAACTGCAGCGCCAGAGCTGCAAAAGTAGCATCATCCACACGCTACTTCAGCTGCTCCTTTGAGGCTACAAGACGAGGGCTAGCAGTATTGAGAGTAGAGCTCGGCATTACTGTCATGTCAGCAGTGCAATGCCCGTCTTATATCACTTGGGCGCATGGCAGAGTCGAAACGTTACCGGTAAGCAGTGTCATGAATACAGTCATAGAACAGCGTTTGAAACGATGTTGCGAATCGAAATGGCGTTGGCCGGGAGAAGCATGCCCTGGAGGACAAACCCGAGAATATGTAAAAGCATAATTTCAGATATCGAAATTGTCATACATGGGTTCTTCGGAATTATGACGGAGGCGCGGCGTCGGTCTGAGGAAGGAGCACATCATCAGTGGTGGATCGAATCAAGAGCATGCATTTTGACTTGGATGACGGCGATGAGGTCGAAACAGCTATTCTAATGGGATGGTGGCTTGTCAGTTCGTCTGACAGGATTGGAGGGGCCCGTTGCTGGCAACTACATAGCACAGCGAATTGCCAGCGGGGTAGGGATAACGGAGCATTCATCTTTGCATTGACGGCAGCGACTACTTTGTTTACAGGCGTATCATAAGGAGGCGGGACTTTTACTTTGTCAAATATACCATGATCTCATCTACATGTGCCTTGTTACGCTGAAGCTTTATTACCTTGATGTCTCTTGTGCCGCTCGGGGCGATGGCCATTCAGCCAGCCACAGGTAGGTAAGGTAAGCAAAGCACCTGTGGGGGTTATAGCGGGCAGACATGATGAGGAAATGGCCCAACCAGGCATGTGAAGGCAACACACAAAGGCAACCGGCCATGAGACATTATTATGATGCAACAAGAGGCTCGCAAGCTCGTCAGGCTCTTGGGTCGTGACTCGAGAGTGGCCCAGTCAAGACAATCCAGTGTCTTGCTTTCAGCTCAGCCCCGACAGAAGTCGTGCATGCGCTGGAAAAGCAAGAATGGGCTGCGTAACGGAATCGGATCTGGCTCCGACAGGCTCTCGGCTCTCCAAGTCAGCAATATATGCACAAGGCCAGAGCAGCGGCAGGAAAATCTTTATTCAAAGTATATGCATCTCTCCCCGTGTTGGGGATGCCTTTGTCTCGGATGATGCCCTCCCCCCACGATCTTCCCGCACACGCCGCAGTAATTAATTGTCTGTATCCAGTTTTTAGGGCGCGGCGCTGGCCAGTCGCGCATCAGCGTATTAGTCTGGCAGCAGCGTCACCTGGACTTTTCTGGCTGGAGGGGGCGGTCAGATGGCCTCTGCACATGCCTGCGCTAGTCAAGGCCCAGCGCTGGTTCAGATATAATTAATCATAACATGTCATACGGTTTACTTTGGTGGCTCCCTCGCTAACCCACACCAAGATGCCGCCGTGTTGGGTAAATCTGCATCTTCGATACACGGGGCAAGTCCCAACATTTCTTTCATCTCCGCTTCATCTTTATTTCTTTTCCTCGTTTGTCCTTCTGTCTTTCTCCTAGCAATCATCTCTCCCTATAAGCCTGCTGAGCCTTGTGTTATTCGATATCCACCAGCATAAAGTTTAAATTGGCACTCTCGAGTTCTCAACCAAGAACCCCCCCATTCTTCCTCGGCATTGGGGTGCTCGTCCCGCCAAAACGTCACTGCAAAGTCGCCCGCCGATTCCGAACCGTTGCGATCGAGCGTTTGTCTACAGCGCGGCCTGTTTATTGAGCAGCCTTTTTTCTTCTCCTCTGCAACATGGAGTACGACTGGTCAAACATTTAAAAAATTGACACGATATATTGGTCTTGACCATTCACTGCGCGCTACCCAGTTGCCCCCCCCTCACGCCATGGTCGACCTCATTCTCCCCCGGAGGGCGCGCGCACCAAGCAGCCCCAAAAAACCGACGTCCTCGCACAGGACAGATGTGTCTTCCGCTCCTTGGCAGCGACTGCAGGCCCCTTCCGAGGCCAATATTGTGGGAAAAGTCTCCAAGACCATCAAAGGAGCAAACGACCTGCTGCTGTACTGGAAGGATGGCTTGAGCGCCGATGAGAGAGCGCTGCTGCGCAAGAAGGAAGAACGCAAACAGATCCTAACATTGCGCATGAAGAGTGTACGTTGCTCGACTCACGCCTTTTCCTGCCATTCTTTCTCATTCCTCCATTTGTACTGTACCCGTTTGCTGACCGATTGCCTTTACAACAGGCCGAAACATTGAAGCACTGGCAGAGTGCCGCCGAGGAACTAGATCTGCTCGAAGGTAACGACGAGTGGAAGCGCGACTTTTCCGACGGCGACTACAACCCGTGCCTTATCGAGGAACGGCTGGCCGCGCTCGAAGAGGCCCGCGCCAACGGCGATCTACTCACCATGATGCACCTCATCCGCACCGAGCTGTCGCGCGACCTGGGCGGCATGGGCAACGTCGACCTCTACCGCCACTCTTATCTGGGCACCAAGACGCTGATTGAGCGCTACGTCGACTCGGCGCTGCAGACGATTGACGCAGTCGTCATTCACGGCGCCGTCAACAACGATATGGAGCCCCGCGATCTGCTCGAGAGCATGCTGCTCTCGCGCCAGAGCTTTGGCCGCAGCGCGCTGCTGCTCTCGGGCGGCGGCACCTTTGGCATGTCCCACATTGGCGTGCTCAAGACGCTGTTCGAGGCCAACCTGCTGCCGCGCATCATCTCGGGCGCCAGCGCCGGCAGCATCGTCTGCGCCGTCCTCTGCACCCGCAGCGACGAGGAGATTCCCGCCCTCATCCGCGACTTTCCCCATGGTGACCTCGCCGTGTTTGGCAACGAGGAAAGCGACTTTGGCACGCTCAACCACGTTCGTCGTCTGCTCACCGAGGGCAGCTGGTCGGATATTAAACACCTCAAGCGCGTCATGCGCACCATGATGGGCGACATGACCTTTCAGGAAGCCTATAATCGCACACGCCGCATCCTCAACATTTGCGTCTCGACAGAGTCCATGTACGAGCTACCTCGGCTGCTCAACTACGTCACCGCCCCCAATGTCATGATCTGGTCCGCCGTCACGGCATCCTGCTCCCTTCCCTTTGTTTTCCATTCGTCCCCGCTGCTCGTCAAGGACCCGGTTACTGGCGAACATCACCGCTGGAACCCATCGCCGCAGCATTTCATCGACGGCTCCGTCGACAACGATCTGCCCATGACTCGGCTCGCGGAAATGTTCAACGTCAACCATTTCATCGTGTCACAGGTAAACCCGCACGTTGTCCCCTTTCTGCCCCGGGACGACCATCTCTCTCCCGAAGCCAAACTACGCAAAGCAAAACAGCCGCTCCCCAACGAATCCGACTGGCTCAACACGTTTACGACGCTGGCCAGGGACGAGGCCCTACACCGCCTCCAGTTCATGGCCGAGATGGGCATCTTTCCCAACCTGATGACCAAATGTCAGAGTATCCTCAGCCAAAAGTACTTTGGCGACATTACCATCCTTCCCGAGATTGGCCTCACCGAGCTGCCTGGCCTGTTGAGCAACCCGAGCGCCGACTTTATGCTGCGCTCCAGCATCGCTGGCGAGAGGGCTACGTGGCCCAAGCTCAGCCGCATACGCGACCGCTGCGCGATAGAGCTCGCGCTAGACCACGCCGTGCACCGTCTCCGCACCAGAGTCGTCTTCTCCGAGAGCCAGCGCGACCTGCGCACGCTCGGCGCCGGAATCCCGGCCCCCTCTGCAGGCATCCCACCAACTGCCGTCGGGAGCGACACACCGGCAGGCACCGTACAGCCGCATCATCGACGCCGCTCGGGCGGGTGCCTTCGCAGCTTGGGCGACCGTTCCCACACGTTTGGCATGCCGGCCGACGTCACCGACGACGACACGGCCGAGGAGGAGCGTCTCGAGATGCGCTCTCGCCGCAGCCGCGGCACTTCCCCCACGACAGCGCGCAAGCCGCGTCTGCACAGGGCCAGCAAGAGCCAGATGCACATTGCGCGGCCGAGCACCGCCTTTCCCGCGACGCCCGCCTCCGCCGCCACGAGCAACCCGTTTGCCGAGTTTGACTTTTCCACGCCCCTCGCGCTGCCCGGCGAGACGCCGCCGCCGCCGCCGCCCAGGACCGACGCCGCGTCGCCGTACGCGAGCACCTCTGAGGACGAGGCCTCTCCCGCACGACGAGGTTCATGGCTACAGCGCTCGTCTTCGCAGCAGCAGCAGCAGCAAGACTCGCCGATTGAGGATGTGGAGACGAGCGAGCAGGGTCATTCAAGCGACGCCGATATTGACCAGGCCAGCGAGGAGAGCGATCCGGATCCATACGATAGCAAATGGGAGTCGCCGCCGCCCGAGTACAGCGAGACAGTCAAGGATGACAACATGTTTGGTCCTGGAGGGCGCATCGGAAATGGAGCTTGGGAGTAGAGTGGCCGTCTTGCATCCTTTTATACACATCTTTATAGATTACCCCGCATGATACCAGTATTGGTATCTAGAAATCTGACCGTGAGGCGGTCGATGAGGAGGCTGTATGGCCTCTAGGAGCATAGCACTGGCGTTTGCAGCGGCCTTTTTTGTTGATTTTCTGTTTCTCTGTGGGCGCGCTTTTTTTTTAAAGGTTGAACAAACACCTGAATAGAATAAAGCTGGCCATTCTTGATTACAAACTTGTTCATGTGCTTAACGAATCGAGTCTGCTTCGAGGATGCTGGCGCCAGCATCACAACCCAACTACACCATAAATTTATTAAAACAAATTGACATCTCAAAGTTGCACTTTATAAAAGTCACGTCGACTTCATTCTCATTATTCCATATCAGCCGTTTTCGTTGCCCACCTTCACACCAGGCGGACCCAGTCACATGACGGAATGGGCCGGAAGCGTTGCCGTCAGCCAAGCGTAAAAAAAGCTCCAGCCAGGGCTTCACTTTTGCGACACTATTATCACCTCGGACCCGAATTCGCCGCAGACCACGGCTCGCTCTGGCGGTTTCGACACGCATTGGACTTCTCGCGGTCGCGTCATGACCCGGGGACGACTAAAATGCGGTCTGTACACTTTCTGAAGCATGCATCTCGACGACAATGCCACGCTACCGTCGCTCACCGAGCAAGCCCTGCGGCAGCGACCAGATGGCTGTCCTCGGCAGCCTCGACTGCGCAGGCGCCCCGCGTCTCGGCCGCTTCGTTACCAATGGGCGGCGCTACATTCTTCTTTTCAAATCGGGCGTTTGAGCGTTCGCGGTGCCTCGAATTTGTCGTCTTGACCGGCAATGCGCGCGCGACATCCACCGCGACAGCCGCATCCACCACCGACAGCCCGTCCTCACAGCCAGGCTCCGATGGCCAATGCCTCGAGCAACTACCGCCACATCGTCGACGGCAACTCAGAAAACAGCAGCAACGGCAACAGCAGCAACAACATGCGCTAATCGGCGGCGAGGAGGCTCCCCTACCACCCGACGCTTCGTCTCTCCTGACGACGCAGGCCGCCGCACAACCCGCGCAGTCCTTTCGGCGCACCTTTTCGACCTTTCTCTCCCTCTCCAAGCCCCGACTCACATTTCTGGTCGTGCTGACCGCCATGGTCCCCTACGCCCTCTACCCCGTGCCCGAGATCCTGACCCCGTCCATGACCGACACGACGAGCCTGAGCCCGCTCACGCTGCTGTTCCTCACGACCGGCACGGCACTGTGCTCAGCCAGCGCAAACGCACTCAACATGCTCTACGAGCCCGACACCGACTCCAAGATGACACGAACGAGGAACAGGCCGCTTGTGAGACGGCTCATTCCGAAACGGAGCGCCGCCTTCTTTGCCGTATTGGCTGGTGCAGTCGGCGCGGGCGGCCTGTACTTTGGCGTAAACCCGACCGTCTCATTTCTGGGTGTCGCCAATATCGTGCTCTATGCTGGGATATATACACCACTCAAGCGTGTTACAGCTTTCAATACCTGGGTCGGCGCCCTTGTCGGCGGCATCCCGCCTCTGATGGGCTGGGCGGCGGCAGCCGGTGAAGCCGCCACCAAGGATGGCTCCTGGCAGGAACTGCTTCTTGCCAGCGACGGCTCTTCCATCGGCGGCTGGCTGCTGGCGGGCTTGCTCTTTGCCTGGCAATTCCCTCACTTTATGGCCCTGAGCTGGCCCATCCGCGACGAGTACAAGGCTGCAGGCTTGCGCATGCTTGCCTGGACCAACTCGGGGCGTAACTCACGCGTGGCCCTGCGGTACAGTCTCGTTTTTATCCCGATTTGCATTTCCATGTGCGCCGCCGGCGTCACCGAATGGTCCTTTGCGGTGGCCAGCTTGCCCGTGAACCTCTGGCTCGCGCGCGAGGCGGTGCGCTTCTGGAAGCACGACGGCCACAAGGGCAGCGCCAGGGGTCTCTTTTGGGCGAGCGTCTGGCATCTGCCCGCCGTGCTCATGCTGGCGATGCTGCAGAAGAAGGACATGTGGAGCAGAGCGTGGCGCAGCCTCTTTGGCGACGCGGCAAGCGAAGAGGGCCTCTGGGAAGAGGAAGAGCTCGAGGAGATGGCTGGCATGACGGCCGATCGCGTCAAGGAGGCAGCCAAGGCGCTCGATCTCCCCCGTAGGTGATGGTATGCCGTGCTGTGATACCTGCTGTACAATTATACGACTTTTTTCTGAAATTTTGTTTTATTATGGACGTCTACTCGGGAGCATAGCGCTGCTCTTTGACCGGTTGGGGCGGTCTGGCATTGTCGTCGTGGGACATGCAGGTCTTGTAAAGGATGTATACAACTCATTGCATGGATAGAATATCATTACTTTTCTTTTGTTGATCTGGACGGCTTGAGTGAAGGATGTATTACCAAAAGATTCGTCAAAGCTATCAAACAATGCCGTGTATAAGTACACGACACACAGAACAGGCTACAAGTCCATACCGTCATCAATAATCAAGAGCAACCCAGAACCGGTTCGCGGCAGGCAGCACAGAAAGAAGGTGAGTTATTCATGAAAAATCGTCAACGAAAATAATGCCGAGCAAGACGGTAGAAAATGAACATGATGGAACACAATTGAGAAATTCAAAACGCCAATTTAACCCCCACGGGTTATATCATGACCCCCCCCCCCCCCAAAAAAAAAAAAAAAAAAGGAAACCGGTCAATCACCAGCACACAAAGGAGATTAAAGGAATGACTAAGAAAGAAGTTGGGAGGCTCCGGACATTGGCCAGATGAAAGAAGCAAAGGGGTGCAGTGACTGGCGAGTAGGCCGTGAAAGAGAAAGGAGAAAAGAAAAAAATATCATGATAAGAATATCAAAACGCAGCAAGCCAGGGTCGAAAGTGTGTGTTCTCATCCCTCCCCCCCTCAAGCACTCTCGTTGCCGCGTCGCGAGACGTAGCCTGGATGTAGGCTGCCCTCGGAGCTGATGCTCGACGAGTACGCGTGCTGCGGATGATACTGCGTCGCCGTTCCCCCGCCGCTGTACATGATGTTTGTGTACGCCGGGTGTAAATGCGCCTGGGCAAGGTGGTGCGGGTGCGCAAGGTACGCTGTTGTCGTCGTCGCCGACGCCGCCTGCGAGGTGGTCGAGGCAAACGACTGGCCCACGACGACGTCGCTGCCGCTGCTGTTACCGCCGCCGCCGCCGTGGGGGCTCGGCGGCACGGGACTGCTGTGGTACGCGGCGAGCGCTGATGCAGCGGTGCCAGTCTCATCCACGGGCGTCAGGCCGATGCCGGAGATGCCGCTGTCGTCGTCGTATCCTGCCGCTGCGGCTGCCGCCGCGGCAGCAGCCATGGCATTGGCGTCGTAGCGCTGGCGGCGATTGGCGGCTTTGGCAACACCTTGCAAGTTTTTGAGGCCGCTAGAGAGGCACTATTTTGTCATTTTGTCAGTTTCGTTCCTCTTTACTTCCTTTTTTGCTGTTTCCCTTTATTTGTCATGTCAAGGAAAGTTGCAACGTACCGTTTTCTCAACAAATGACCACTTCTCATCAGTCAGATCCGCGAGCGGTCGCCACAACTTCTCCCGCATCAAGACGTAGTGCGTGGCGATGCGCTCCATGCGCGCGGCCTCGTCGCTGCCGCGGCCCTTGCTGTCAATGAGGCGCTCGTGGCGCTTGCGACACGCGTTGGACGACTTGCTCGGGAAGTAGCGCTCCTGGATCTGGCTCCAGTTGAGGCCGTCGCTGCGCGCCGTGATGAGCTGCTGATCGTCGCGGATCGACCATGCGCCGCTGCTAGGGCGGTGCCGCGCCTCGAGCAGCGACTTGGCCTCGGCCTGCTTGTACAGCTTGTGCTTTTGCGGTTGCTGCTGCGGCGGCGGCAGCTGCTGCTGCTGCTGTTGCTGCTGCTGCTGCTGAAGGTTGTGATGGTGTTGGTGAAACTGCGACTGCTGCGGCTGTTCCTCTTGTATGGACCAGCCACCGGTGCTGGCGCTGCGCCGCAAATCTTGCTGGTCTACTGGCTGCTGCTGCTGCTGATACTGCTGGTACTGGGGCATAACGGCGCTGGCATGGTAGGCGTCGTAGACGTCGGCCTCGGTGCTGGGCATGGAGTAGTACGCCGCGGCGGCGGCCGTGTTGGACAGGCGCTGCTGGTAGACCTGGGCTTGTGCGAGGGTGTTGCGGGCCAGCGCCTCGCGCCGCCGGGATGAGGTGGCCGAGTCGCTCTGCTGCCGCGAGTGTTTGGAAGCCTTCATGGTTACACAGTGGTGTGTGTTTGCGGGGTGTTGACGAGGGGTGTAAGTGTGTGTGTGTGTGTGTGTGTGTGTGTGGCCTCGTCACATGAAGATTTGTGGAACAAGTAATTAGATATTATCGGCGATGAGAGTAGCGTTTCGAGTAATCGAGGTGGGAGAACCCGTCACACCAGTGTGACAATATCTGAGTAGCAATCGGGGAGTACCAAGACGAAACGACAGGGTGATGAGTGTAGTTGTGTTGTAAGTCGGCAATAGGTGAAAGAAGACTCGAGGAAATGAAACTCCAAGGAACTCGAAACCAAAACAAGCACAACCGTCTAGTAAATGTTGACAATAGGAAAGAGAAATAGAAACTAGGGACTTCGGAAACAAGTATCACAAGATTTCTGGATCATGGTTCATCTTTAAAACTCGACGTCGGACCAAATGCAAATTCCCAATTTAGATTGAACGATTTGCGCAAAAAAGTCGGGCGCTTGTCGATGAAACAGAAACAAGCCCGCCGTTTTCCCCCCATCCTCCAAAAATGGCAGTGAAACAAGTCGCATGTGTCTAAAACGGCGAGGCTAGCGAGAATAAGGCGCTGGTATTGGCCGGACAAGGAAAAGAATGCAAGGCACCAGGATCGGTAGGGTGGGGGAATGAGGGGGCCATCTCAACCCGTGGGCGGCTACGGGAGTAACCGCCAGCGTGGTGGAAAGGGACTGTGTTAACTGGGGGTAAAGCGTGTGTGTGTGTACCTGCGTCAGTTTCGATGCATGTCAGTCGCTACGGCTAATCTGGGAGCGGAGTTGTCTGGCAAGGTTGCAATTGTACAGCGTTGTTCGATCAAGCGCCGAGCTTGGGATGGTGGGGGGAGGAGGACCGCGCGCTGAGAGATGCTGCAGGTACAGAAACAAAAAAAAAAAGGCAAGTTCTGATCTAAGCCAGAACAGGCAGGAAAGATGCCACGTTTCGAAGGAAATGAGAAGGGGTCGTTGCCTTGCATCCAACATGAGGAGACAGGTGTGTGCTTGTTTTCTCTGCAAGCGCGGAGATGTGTGTAAGAGGGGGGGAGGGGAGGCGAAAGCTAGACTAAAGAAGCTCTAGGGCACCGAATTGCCGGGAAAATATGCTAATTCGAGCAGATACTATGACGAAGTTTCTCAGCGTACAATTCAAACAGTCGTCTTGATTTTCGGCAGGAAAGAGAGGCAGAGGCGGGAGCTGGTTGGCCACCAGTCCGTGGCTCCCGGCCCTCCGGGGCGGAACAGACTCCACCACAACTCCGCGGATTGGTTCATTCGCGGCCGAAGCGCGCGCCTCGATCCGAACAATTGCCTCTTTGGGACGCCGCACAAAAGACTACCAAAATGGGGGGGATGCTGTCAAGGTACGTGGGAGACAGAAGGAAAAAAGGTCAAAAGGTCGGTCGAATTCTATTTCTGGGCCAGCCCTGTTTCAAATTCCTGTACGGCTGCCGGAGACGATTGGCTCGGAGAAGCTCCCCCCCCTCCTTCCCGCCAATGCCAACAAATAGTAAGAATGAGGAGGGCGATTGTGGCGGCTTCATGTACGCCAGATGATGTACGCCAGATGATATGCGCTTTGAAAACCAGTTTCATCTACTCTTTGCTCAATCCATGTTGGCTTGCAGTAATCAGATGAGAAACTCTATTTTCGTCCACGTTTTCAGATCTTGTGCTGTCGCAAGAACTTGTAGGCTGGTCACAAAAGTACGCTTGTACTAAGGGGGCGGGCCCGGCGCGTAGAATTTCACCACACGCTCAAATATGGGCAAGATGAATAGGTTTCAAGTCTGTTAGGATTGGGAGAATGGGTAGATGGGTGACGGAACGCAATTGCTCGGAATCAATGTGTGGTCCTTGTTGACCGCCGGCCTGGCCTGCGCGGTCGCCCCAACCTGTCTGCCCAGGGCCGAACAACACGGCCGGAGACCTCTTGCCCATTAAAAGCCGCAAGACTCACGCCTGTTGCACGAGTAACGAAAACGGTCGGAAGAATCGTCATTATATATAAAGCTATCATTCTGCAATTGTACACAATAATTTCAACAAAATTCATCCATGCTGCTACCCGGTATGTGCTCCTACAGAGCATCCCTAGGCTGCAGCAATCGCACTCGCTAGACTAATGCATCATGAGATTTCTTTCTGGTCCCAGTCAAAACAACACCTCTTTCTTCTCCTCGACTTTTTGATTATTTACAGGTGTGAATCCGGCGTCTTCTTACCAACGCAGCAACTGCCGTTGCTTTCATTGCCCGTGGTGAGAAACGCTGTGCGCGAGCTCAGATCTTTGACGACAGTCGAGGGAGGAACCCACAGCGCCGGATTCCGCACAAAGAAATTCGACGCGCGAATCATAATCATGACGGGCTCGGCGGGCATGAGCGGAAAGTCCTCGCAGCGCGGAAAGTGCGTCAGGCCAAACTGCACGTAGCAGACAATGTCCGTGTTTTCGATATTTTCGTCGCGCGCGACCCAGTCGGTAATGACTGACGAGTCCTGGTGGCCAGGCTCGCCGGTGGATTGACAAACGTAGTCGCCGGCGGGGAATAGCTCATAGTCCTTGTAGGGCAGCACAAACAGGCTCTTGGTAGCGAACCCGGCGCGCTTGTACACCATGCTGCCGGGCTTGGCAAGCAGCGCGGGGCACTGCGTGTTGACGATCTTGTAGCCGACGGGCTTGTGGCACACCTCGTTGATGACATTGGGGTTGACAATGTCCCAGTTGCGGCTCGTCTCGTGCTTGTACTCCACAGCGCCCTGCTTGGCCGTGCGCAGCGGCGTCTTCTTGCAGTAGAAGCCGTTGCCGTACGGGTTCTCGGCCGAGCCCAGCGGCGCCTCTGATGTAACGGCATCATTCTGAATGACCGTGTTGTTGGTGCCATCAATTTCGGGGTCAACGCGAAGAGAGAAGATGTGCTGGTGGTTGTGGGCGGTGATGCCGCGGGCAACCTCGGTCCCGTAGGGGGCGGCAGTCTCCGAGGGGTGCAGGCAATACGAGTTGAGGATACCTGTGAGCTTAATCTCAAGCTTGTAGGTTCCGTCCAAGGTGAATGTGTGGTAAAAGGCATATTCGTAGTTGGCGGCAGTGATGATTTGGGAGATGATGAGCTTGCGATCGCGGGCCAAGACCGTGCTGGCATCGCGGTAGTCCATGTGCTTGTAGAGAATGCCATTGTCCTCTTCGTGGATGCAGATGGCGTTCTTGAGAACGGCAGGGAGACCGCTAGAAGTAGACATGATGCCGTCCATGTAGTGGATGGCACCCTTGCAGTCGCATCCGAGCTTCAGCGAGTTGGTCATCAGGCCAGTACCGTACTCGCCGACGTCAAAGGCGTGCTTTCTGTGATGAGGGGGGTCGGGGTTGCCATAGGGAACTACCATCTCGACAACACTAATACGGTTGAAGAGAGTGCGCTCACGAGCCTCATAGGGGTCGTCGATGCGGACGTCGGAGATGACGATGCCTTCACGGTAGTTGAAGCCAATGTGCATCTTATAGCCGGCCCACGAGAGTTCGTTGCCACGAATTTGAAAAGAAACGCCTTCGGGCTGGGTAATGTCCAGAGGCTTGAGCTTGGTGGTGTTATAGCCCTGCTCGATGAACTCAGGGAGGAAGTTGTGCTGATCCAGAGGAGGCAGCGTGCGCTCACCATTGACATAGCGGATGTCGACGCTGAGGACCTCCTCGGTCTCAGTGTCGGCGACAACGCAGAAATCCAGAGGGTGGGCGTACTGGTTATCGTTGGGCGAGTGGCGGTAGTAGGCAAGACCCTGTTGAAGGCGGCGGCTGAAATCCCAGCGGTCGTCAAAGCCAACGGCCCAGCCATCCAAATATACCTTGGACATGTCGGTGATGCCAATTTCCTCGCAGGCGCGGATCACGCGGGGATCCTTGCGAGAGATGCGCTCCATGACATCGAGGTCCTCGAGTGTCAAGGTGGGGGCAACTTCGCTGACAGGCTTCCACGATTCAATGGTGGAGTTGGTCAGATTGGCAACCACCTCGGCGCAGCTGTTGCTGCCTCGCTGAATGATAATAGCGAAAGCCTTGCGCTCCGGGCGGGGACCAGAGCCGGCCTTGAAGGCGGCGTACTCGGCCTTGCGCGGCTCGCGAAGAGTGACGCAATTGAACTTGATCTCGGCAGGGCTCGCCTTGTCGCGGATCATCTTGACCGCGTGGGAAATTTCCTGCATCGAAAGCTGATCCAGGGGATGTGTTTGGTGTCTCAGGCTGGCAGCAGTCTTGGGGTCATATGCCTGCTCGGGGTAGACCTCATAGCCAGCTATGAGATCTAGATCTGGCTGTAACGCGGGATTAGCCATGGTGGCGGTTGCTTCTGGAAGCTGTGACTAGGAGCTAGAGTATGAAGAGAAAAAAGGTGTATTCCAGGCAAGTAAAAGGTGAGAGGATATGTTGCCCAGTTGTCGAGATCTCGAGTGTCAAGAATAATAAAGGGAAGAGACAATGAGGCAAAGCTGGCAAAGTGTGTCGAGTTATATGCATGCCTAGAGGACCCTGACCGAGACTTGGCAAACAGGCATGAATTTTATGAGGCCACGAGGTCTGGCATGATTAGGCTAAAAGTTTTAGTTTGGGGGTGTGGAATGTGTGGGATAAGATCCATCCGCACCCTTTCGGCGGCCGAGCAGTTGGACCACCCCGAAGGCGTGAAGGCGTAGCTAGCGTGGGCCCTTGTCGGCCGGTTGAGAGACGGCGCGGCGAATGCTGCGGGTTGGGTAAGCCGGGAAGCTTGACATTTGCTAGAAGATGAAATTTTGCAACGGACAAATGCATGCATGGTATTGGTCTCAAGACCGGCGGTCCGCGGGACGGAGGAGTTCCTTTTCCCTGTCGAGGATGCAGATTAATTTGTCACAATATCACGATTGGCAGGCAGCCAGACGATGCAGCGGACCAGACTCGGGTCGCAGCAATAGTTATTTCAGTATTGGCTGGGTGGCCAGCGCCCGCTGCATTTTGGTAAAGAGAAGCACAAAGCGAGCTGCACGAATCCTTTGGGCGGGGGATAAAGAGACGTCACCACTTGCAGTATTGGGAGATAGATTGACGGCAGGCTGGCCGGCTGTCCACACAGATTGCAGCGTCGAGTGGTCACACTGCGTCGTGAAGAAGGCGGCAGCGTAAACCCCACCCTGCGTGCCTGTTTACGGGCGAACAGGCACTGCAAAACGGTGCGCTGATCGGGACAAGCGCGATACTGATAGCGGGCGCAACCATGATAGCCCTGATTGTAGCACTGTCATAGAAAGGAAACAGGCAATTGCCGGCCAAAGATTCTGGTCCTCATTTGCCGGCCGACCATCGGCGTTGCATCCAACAGCGCTCACATCAAGATAGAGATGGCTGTTCTGGAAGCAATGGAAGACACGTCCGTCCACCTGCCGCCGCCGCCCTGGACCAATTTGCCCCATCACGGCGCCGTCGCTGGTGCGGGTCCGGCGTCCGCGGGCGTGCGTGTGATGGCATTCTTATTTCCAGCCTCAAATTCTGGGGCGGCGCGTCTCAGACGATGGCGAATGGCTGCAGCGGTGATGGCCGCTTGGAACGCAGATGTGGGACTTGGCTGGATTCTGGGGTTGTGGCGTGTGCCAGATTAGGAGATGCTCGGGGCGCAAGTGCGTAATGGCTGGATGTGAATAACTAGCTGTTCGTTGTCCGCGAGCCGCGATGAGGAGACGAGAGTTTGGTAACGGAAGCTACGGAATGATTAGGACCGAACAGTGTAAGATGGGCTTTGTACGAACCCCCGAAACGGCGCCCGTGTTTATCACTTGCTGG
This sequence comes from Beauveria varroae, assembly GCA_030780425.1. NCBI lineage: Eukaryota > Fungi > Ascomycota > Sordariomycetes > Hypocreales > Cordycipitaceae > Beauveria > Beauveria varroae. The sequence continues at coordinate 180,400 of JAPFUP010000096.1, read as the reverse complement.
GTCGCCGAGGAGTCCGTGCCATTCCCTGGTAACAATGGTGCAAAACGAGGTTTCATCGTCTGAAGTTCCAAAAAAGAAACTTGTTTGGCGACCTTGTTAGGCGGGGGCGCAGTGCAACACTATAAAGCAACGACGGGCCGACCAGCGCAGAAAAACAGTGATGAGTTCGAGTCCAAGGTGATGAATGAGAGGGAATTTGTCAGGATGAAGAGATGAGGTTATTCTCTGTGCGTCGAAACTGGCGATGACTGATTGGGCTTGGGTGGCTGCGTTTGCATAACGAGGCTCTGACGGACCGCCAAGATGTTGCAGCTGGCGAGGTACCTGGGCAGTACCCGCTTACAGACCTACCTTTTTTCCAAATAGCCACCTCGCAAACAACGCACAGAGGTCAGGAAGCAGGTTGAAGGAGAATTTCATTACAACACATTACTACGCTGTTAGTGTACCGAACCACCTTAAGACGCTGACACAGGCACAGGGTTGATTGATATTCGCGCACGACAAGCTTGATTGTTGAGTCGTACGCAAAGAGTAAGCGCCCTTGTAGCTACCAAGGTGGCTGGAGGGCTTATTAACGGCCTTGTCAATGACACTGACAGCGCTTTCGATGCCATGATGCCAATTTTACAACAGCACTGCCATGATACGCCGCAGTGTTAATCAAACCATCCCTGTAATTAAATGAGATTTATTATCAGCAAGTGCTTCAACAACTCGGCCTCCCCCGCGAAGATGTACGATACCAAGTCCACTTTTTGCGCGGGGCGCTTTCGTGTCTTATCTACACCGATACCATGAGTACTGATACCGATTGATATCCAGATACCAGTCGGTTCATGCGACTGTTATCTCGTCGAACAAGGGGGTGGCTCGATATAAACAGAGTTTTTCTGGTGACCTGCCCATGGAATTCTAGCCAGTCCACCTCGCTGCCATTATCAGGTATGATGAATGTTTTGTAACAACTGTAGCAACTACTTACCTTAGCCACTACCGATGGGCCGCCAAAGTACCTTTCAAGTAACTATTGATATCTCTCAGCCGTTCTCCTGCACACAACGAGGCACCCCACTTTGGGCATCCTGGCAAATTGGCTTCACTTTGGGGGCGCCCTATGTTCTCTGCCATCCCCAGATTTTTCCTCATTTTCTGCATGGTCCAGTACCAGCATTGCTCGTCGCCAACACTGTCATCCTGGTTCCAGTTGAGAGTCCCTCATAGACACGGCGCTGAGTGGCATAGTCCTTGCATTACCCCAGCGCCACGAAACAGCATTCACCCACTTCTCCAACTCTTGTCGTGCCTGACCGGCCTCGTGCGCCATCTTCTCTCCGAACGCCGGCCCCAGCTAACTGATCCTCACCTCTCTTGGCCTTTCCGCTGCTACGCTATTATTGCACGCGACAAAGGGCGCTGCTAGGCTTCCCCAGGATTACGCTGATTACCGTTCCGGAAGGCCCTCCACCCCTCCCTTTCTCCTCGCACACCTCGCTCGCTGGCTGTGTATGTCTCTCTGGAGCAGCATTACATGTCAAACTAGGCTTCTCCTAGCCGTAGGGCGCATTCAGTCCCCATCTCTCTCAGTCATCCCCCATCATCTGCCAACCCGGGGACTGCCTACCATCCACGCCCCAAGGGGCCTCTCAAGCTCCAGGTAGTTATCGCACTGCCCGATGGAGGAGCTGGTCACGGAAGCGCCCCTGGTCTTTGGCCCATTACTTAGGTCGGCGCGATCCTCGCATAGTCGACAAGTGCTTTTCCAGTATCTGCATACTTCTGCTCCTACTACTATTCTGATCGAGTCACGGGGTCTGAGCATCTAATACGGGCCATCATCATCATCATTGCCATAACCTTGCAAATCACTTATTCCAAACTTACTTCCCTCATCTGCCCTTGTTTCTCTTTCGACGCCTAGGCCTCCGCTAAATACCCGCTGTCAAACTTACTGCGCTTATTTCCCCGTCGTTGTACGGTACCTCGTCCGCTAGAGAATGAAAGGAAACCACCTACAATCCCAGAAAAGAATATACGATGGACCGCGACAAGGCGAACCTCGACCAGCTCGACCAGGCTGCCCTCGACGCGGGCGATCTTGCCGCGCTGGGCCATGTTGAGACGCTTACTCGCAAGTTCGACATATGGAGCATGCTTGCTCTCTCTTTCTGTATTCTCGGCACCTGGAGCACCTGCGCCCAGAATCTAGCCATCGGTCTCCTCAACGGCGGTCCAGTCGCTATCCTTTGGGGTCTCGTCCTCGTCTTTTTCTGCAACCTGTGCGTCGCTCTATCTCTCGGTGAGCTCTGCAGCAGCATGCCTACAGCCCTCGGCCAGGCCTTTTGGATCTCTCGTCTGTGGGAGACACCCTGGGGACGTCGTGCTTCGTACATGTGTGCCTGGATCAACACATTTGGCTGGTGGACCCTCACTGCCTCCCAGAATGCCTTTATGACCCAGTTTCTCCTCGGTATGAAGCTCATGTTTGACCCTGACTGGGACGGCGCCAACAAGGGATGGGTCAAGCTTCTCGTTTACGTTGGCATCACTGTGAGCTTTAGTGCCTTCAATCATGTTGCTTGCCGCAATGAAAAACTCCTCCCCGGCTTCAATAACTTTGTTGCCGTTGGTTTCGTTGTCCTCTTCTTTGCCCTGATACTTGGCCTGCCCATTGCCGTCGGCACCAAGCCTGAGCTGCATTTCCAGAAAGCACACTTTGTTTTTGGCAGTTGGATCAACAGCACCGGCTGGAACGACGGCATCACTTGGTTCCTTGGTCTCGTCCAGTCAGCCTATGGTCTTACCGCCTTTGACTCGGTCATTCACATGGTGGAAGAGATTCCCAACCCTCGCAAGCTGGTGCCCAAGACCATGCACATGGCTGTTATCTGCGGTGCCGTTTCGGGTTGGATTTTCCTCTGCGTGTGCCTCTTCTGCGTCCAAAGCATCCAAAACCTCCAGGAGCCAGCCTCGGGCCAGACTTTTATCCAGCTCATTCAAGACGTCATGGGTCTCAAAGGCGCCGCTGTGTTTGTCGCCCTATTCACTTTTAACGGCATGGGCCAGGGCATTAGCATCATGACTTCTGCTTCGCGACTTACCTGGAGTTTTGCCCGAGACGGTGGCATTCCTTTTGCACGCTACTTTGCCCACGTCGACGAGTACTGGTTGATGCCCGTGCGCGCCCTGTGGCTGCAAACCGCCATCACGTCTGTCGTCGGTCTTCTATACCTCTTTGCCGATACCGTTCTGCAGGCAATTCTGAGTGTCAGCACCATTGCCCTCACCATCTCCTACGCCATGCCCATCGTTGCCCTCATGCTCGCTGGCCGCGAGCGCCTCCCTCCTGGCGGCACCTTGCACCTCGGTAAATGGGGACCGACCCTCAACTGGATCTCGCTCGTCTACTGCACAGTGTCGACCGTCTTCTTCTTCTTCCCCTCGGCACCCAACCCGAGCATCGCCGACATGAACTGGGCCATTGCCGTCTTTGGCATCATGCTCGTCGTTTCCATCAGCTTCTGGTTCCTGCAGGGCAGACGCACCTACATGGATACGCAGGACCTGCCCGAGACCATCCTGTACGCAGTTGCAGCCCACTCCCCTACGACCGCGCAATTCATATCCAGCCATCCTGACGATAAGAAACCGATCTAGGGTCGACGGTGATGCCACTCGAGAGACGTACGGCACGTTTGACGCAGCCAACTCGTCGCAGTCATCGTTTGCCGGACCGTCGTCGGCCGGAGCTCGTAGTAGAGGAGCTGCGCCGAGCTAGCTTGTCGTCGTAGGAGAAGGTGAGTCGGACGGCCGTGCTCGTTCGAGAAGGGACAAGTATACAGGCTGGTGGCAGTTGACATAAAGGATGAAGGGGATTTGAAAGAGAAGGAAAGCATATACAATACCGATACCGATCGTGGGAAACCAAATATAGCACATAGTCATTCATTCGTACAGCGATACCGCGTTAACTTGTTTGCTGTAGAGAACATGCGAGCAATTGTCTGTACAACTTGTTGATCTCAGTGATTCGCATATGTATCCTCGGAAGGGAAGTCGTCTTTGCCGCCATGACTGATGTTGAAAGAACCGATGCTGATGGGTGATGTTGAAGGAGTGATGTTGATGAGTGATGTTGAATGAGTGATGTTGAATGAGTGGTGTTGGTATGTAACTGTTTGAATGCAACCGATATTCATCATGAAAAGAAGAAAGAAGAAAAACAGGACATCTCGCCAGCAGTGATTCGAAATGGCGTGTTCGGGACAGCAAAGTGATGCGAGTTGGCCACTTTTGGCGGGTGTAGTGGGCGCCCGGGCATGCGGACACCGAAACGGACGACCAAGGAAAGGCCCCCGCCGAGAATCAAAAGAGAAGATGGCGCCACTTTGGTCACGGATTTCGGTGGACGAGTTACACGTGGGCCGGCGCATGCTTCTTTTTGTTTCGTCTCTTTTTATCCTTTTTCCCCTTCTTCTCTAAATTAGATAGAAGTGATCAGGATAAAGTCCTTGTCGGGGTGCACGGGGAGGCTCGTCTTTAAATCAGAGAGTTGGAGTCCACCAGAACCAAAGAGGTTGAGCACATTTGGCACGCATGATATCTTGCTCATATGGCCGCTTTATAATGCAATGAGCAGATTTCATATGGCTGCTTTATAACGCATTGAGCAGGATTTCGAAATATGCACTTCTAAGTGGTCAGTCAAGTAGTTATGGTTTCGTCATACTTGGCTAACAATAAGATATTTTTACTATATTTTGCATACATTCTATATTTTACAGTTTGGAGCCCAAATTGACGTGGACAGCCTTGGTCTCGAGGTACGAGTGCAAGCCCGCCTCGCCAAGCTCGCGGCCGATGCCGCTCTGCTTGACGCCACCAAAAGGCACGGCAGGGTCACTGTCATTGGAAGAATTGATCCAGACCATGCCGGCCTCGAGGCGTTCCGCAACCTTGTGTGCGCGCTCAATGTTTTGGCTGAAGACGGCGGCGGCGAGACCATATTGCGAGTTGTTGGCGAGCTTGAGCGCTTCCTCTTCCGTCTTGAAGGGCGTGATGGCGACGACGGGTCCAAATACTTCCTCCTGGAAAATGGTCATGTCTTTGGTGACGTTGCTGATGATGGTGGGCTCAATGTAGAAGCCCTTGCCATGGCCGGCGGTGGCCTGGGCCGAGGCGCCGCCCATTTCCACCTTACCGCCCTCCTTCTTGGCGCCCTCGATGAACGACAGGATCTTGTCGTACTGCACCTGCGAGACTTGGGGCCCGTGGGTGGTGGCCTCGGAGAAGGGGTCGCCGGTGACGGCGGTGTTCTTGACCTCCGTCTTAAAGTACTCGAGGAATTTGGGCAGGATGGAGTCTTGGACAATGAGACGCGAGGTGGCCGTGCAGACTTGGCCTTGGTTGCTGAGGATGCCAATGTAGGCCCACTTGGCAGCCTGCTCGAGGTCGGCGTCGTCAAAGATGACGAGAGGCGACTTGCCGCCAGTCTCGAGTGTGATGTTCTTGAGGGTGCCGCTGGCCATCTTCATGATTTCGCGGCCGGTGGCGGTGGAGCCGGTAAAGGCCACCTTGTTGACATTAGGGTGGGTGACGAGAGCGGTGCCCGTCTCGCGGCCGTAGCCGTTGACAATGTTGAGGACGCCGGGCGGGAAGCCGGCCTCCTTGACGAGAGTCGCAAAGTAGAGAATGGAGAGCGGTGTCTGCTCGGCGGGCTTGAGGACGATGCAGTTACCGGTGGCAAGGGCCGGGCCGAGCTTCCAGGCAGCCATGGCCAGGGGATAGTTCCAGGGGATAATTTGGGCACAAACGCCGACTGGCTGGCGCAGAGTGTATGCAAACTTGGCGCGGGTGGTGGGGATGGTCTGGCCGTGGATCTTGTCGGCCCAGCCGGCGTAGTAGCGGAGTGTGTAGATGACCTCTTGCAAGTCCTCGTTGAGCGAGACGGTGTAGGGCTTGCCGTTATCCCAGGTCTCGATGGTGGCGAGGACCTTGGCGTGCTGCTCGACTAGATCGGCCAGCTTGTGCATAAGGACGCTTCGATCGCGGCCGGCGCAGTCGGCCCACGAGGGGTCCTCAAAGGCGGCGCGCGCAGCCTTGACGGCGGTGTCTACATCTTGCGCGGAGGCAGCCTCAACGGAGCAGATTTCGCTGCCGTCACTGGAACGTGTGTTAGCGGGAGACGAAGGAGAGGGGTCAGGAAGTAGCATACGCAGGGCTGACACTGGTGATCTTGGTGCCGGAGCTGGAGGCGACGAACTCGTTGTTGATAAATAGACCGGTGGGCAGGGTGATGTCAAGGCCGTTGGGGGCCTTGAGCTGGGTCTGGAGAGCCATGCTGTGAATGAATCGAGGACGGAAAATGGTATCAAAGGGCTAAAAGTTTGAGATGATGAGTTTGAGAAGATGATGATTGCAGCAGAAAGAGGAGAAGCTCGAGAGTGTAGGTAGGCAGGCAGGTAGGTAGGTAGCTAGCTAGCTAGCTACTTACCTAGCGCCACCACCCCGCGGCATAGCTCCTCGCTACTCCAACGCGATGGCGGGGCGGCAGCAAACGGCGTAGAGGGGTGGGTTGCAGCCTTGATGGACGTCAGGTCAAGCTTTTGCTCACACCATCGCCACTGATAGTATGTACTGATTATGCATGCAAATAGTCACAGCAGACTGCAGCAAGCCATGCGGGTCGGTGTAGCCTGCCACCTGCGACAGACATGCGGGAAAAGGCTAGGATTGGGACGCAGTGACAGACAGCTGCACGAACCTTGAATGGGCTGCTGTGGCACGCGTGGCTGCGTTGGTGGCACGCTCTGACGGTTCCAAGCCGCCGAGACAATCGTGCGGCTAAGTAGAAGACGACATTCATCTCTGCGCATCAAGAGGGGCAAAAGGGGGGTGGTTTGGTTCGCTCGATGTCGGCATCGGAGTAGACTTGCAAAGTGGATGATATCGCGAAATGCCTTTGCCCTCCACCATGATGGATGATGGAGCTTTTTGGAGCTCTCTACGCCGCGCCGGCTGTCCGCGGCCCCGACTCCACCGCGTGCCCACTAGATTATTGTGCGGACAGGGGGGGTTACGGCTGCGGGGCGAGTGACCGTATCTTGACCCGCTCACCACACCCCCAACCCTCGTTATCATCTCGGTCGCCCGCGTGGTCCGCCATGGCGGAATGGCTTCCATCTCACAATTGACTAGCTAGTTATGTGGCCATCATCATCTCATCGGAGCGCGGCGACAATTGGAAGTGAACAAGATAATCATTACCCCAAATTTCCGGTCCTGCGATACCGTCTCGACTTGTTGCACTCCTACATCGGCCCTCGATATTACACTAAGAACTGACTTTTCCGAATGCCGAGTCTTTTAACGTGCTGACTCTCATTTGTCTCTTTTCAGGAGCGCGAGTTGGAGTCGGCATTATGTAAAGTGTTTTCCAGATCCCGAAGCGGCTCCCAGTCTCGGTGCAACCGAGACAAAGGTGAGACGTAGAGCTGTGCAAGCAGGACGTACATCTGGAGACCGGTACCACCAAATCGGGGCGGGTCACCGATTTTCGGACACACGGCCGATGAGCAGCCCGGCCGTGAAGCCGCGACGCGGATAGCCTGTCTACCTGCGCTACCAGTAGACGACTAGCCACCACCGCGACTTCAGAATATGTTGATTTGGTAGACGAGTGATATGGTTTTTTTTTTCTTTTTCAACTTCTAACTTGCTCCTTAAAATTTCTTCTGATGGATTTGGTGGCTGTCGAAGCAGTCCATCATTTCGGGCATCATTTCCCTTCATTTCCCCCATCTCGCTGCGTCAAACCTCGTTCATCACCGTCCTCCTCCTCATCATCCACCACCAAGCCACGCACAAACTCCCCCACAAGATCCAGCATCTTATCCAGCACGCCCTCCTCGGCCCAGAAATGGCCTGCCGTCGGCACCCCGACGCCCCGAAACCGCGAGCCCTGCGCGCCCGCCAGCCGCGCCACCCACTCGCGCGCCTTGTACGACAGCACAAACGAGTCCGCGTCGCCGTGGACAGCCAGCGTCGGATGCCGCAGGAGCTTGGCCTCGGCGGGGTCGTCCTCGGGTCGCCGCGCTCGTGACAACGCGCCTGGCAGCAGCCGCAGTGTAACGAGGTGCGACGCGAGGCCCGGAATCGGTGACAGAAGCACGTATGCCTGCTGCGGTACCTCAAAGCCCGCAATCTGGGGTAGTCGGCCTTGTGCCGCCGGTTCGTGGGCCCGTTGCGTCTTGACCGTCGTGGCCATGTCACCATTTTCTTCTGCCACCTTTTCGAGCGTCGTCGTCGCCGTCGTTTCTGCGGATATGTGTCTGTGGTGTAGATTGCGCCCTGCTACGCTGGATTTCGTCTTGGAGACGAGCTCGTGCAGCTTCTCCTCCAGCTCGCGGGATACGCTGCGGCTGCGACGACCGCCACCGGAGCCCTCTGCGCTACGCCTCGCGCGCCCCGGGCTCAGGCTACCCTCGTCGCCGCCGACGCGGACCCCGCGCTGCGATGGGCTCCGCTTAGCGCTCATCTCCAGCAGCGCGTCCCGGGTGAGCCTAGCGAGTGTGTTTTGCTGTTCGGCAAGGCTTGCTGCGCGCAAGCGAATCTGCGCCTCGTTGGATGCGCTTGACGGGGACGCAAACGGCTCGAGAATTGTTTCCAGCGGCGGAAGCTGTGCTGCGATAAGCGATCCGTACGAGTAGCCGCCCACAACCAGCACATGCCGTCTACGAACAGGCTTATGAATGGGATCTCTATTGACCATGCTGTGGTGTCTGGGTGGATAGTCGCTGTCGTCTTGGGCCACGGCGTCTGCGCGCTTAAAATGGTCCAAGTGGTGAATGTAGTATGCCAGAAACGCGATGAGACTTTGAAAGTCGGCTCGCTCTGCTTTCGACGTCCATGAGGTTTTGCCCGCCGAATGACCCGCTCCTCTGCGTGCGAAAAATGTCAATCAGGGGCCATCCAAGAGCAATCCGGGCACAGGCGGCCGGCCTCCCATCTGCGCCTCGGCCGCCCATTCTCTCCAATTCTTACCGAAAATTAAAGGTGCCGAGCAAGTAGCCCTCTTTGAGCATGCTGGCCCCCACAGTCTCAATCACCGGGTCGTCAAAGCTGCCGCCCAGTGGCGCGTACGGGTGCGCGAGCACGACCGCCTGTCGCTTCCATGGCGGCGGTGCGTGCACACTCGCCCGCAACGACGCGGGGTGGTAGATGCGGCAATCGAGAGGAAGCCCGTCGTGGACACTGGGAATCGTAAAGGTCAACGCGGGCTCGGGCAGCATGTTGGCAGAGGCATCGTGCGGCTGTGCGGCCGTGGGCAGAGATGCAGAAGGGAAGCCTTGAGACGCTATGCGGTCAAGACCAAGCTTGTGGACGGCGGGATCGCCATCGCCAACTCGCCATCACGGCCCCGCTTGGTTGATCAACAGCCACAATACATATGACGTTGAGTCACTGGAAAAAAGTATTGAATTCTCCTCCTAAAAAAAGCCATCATTTCAAAACTAAACCAAATATTTTGTGCGACATTTCTTCTTCGTTTTTGGCGCCTTTAACCTGGCGTTCCGCAGAACCATCACTACGACTGCTGAAGCGACTTTCACAGGAAAGAGCCGATCTCACCCGACTATCCTTACAACAAGTCTTTATAATCACGAGTCGAAAATCAAAATTTTGGCCGAGACTCAAGTTCAACGGAATACGCTGTGTCACGCGACAGGGTAAACAGAGGTGTGCTGAGAGGAGCATCCTGCTGCCATCCTTCCGTCCATCCCCGACTGACAAACCCAACCGCAGTAGATATTCCCAGCGTCACTGTAGCTCAGAATGACTGACTGATACCATAAAGATACCTTTATTCTCTTCTTTCAAAGATACCGCGCATGAAACAGCTCAAGTCGCAGCGGCGTCTTTTGCTTGTGGAGGCGCCCGAGAGAAATGCCTTGTTAAACAAATGCTCATCAACCATCTTTGCGTCTTGATGTAATATCTCTTTGCTAGTACTTTAACACTCAATTAACTTGTCATCATTATTGCTACGATAATCGGCCGCAATAATCAGTATAGTCGCGCTCCACCACGTTGAACGCAAGTCCCAACTTGGTAGAGTGAGTTATACATGATTTCTACATCAATGACGCCTATTAAGTATGTACCGGATTATCTGATCACAAGGGCAAAGTGCTCTCCTCAAAATCATATAGGGTCGATTTCAGAACGAAAATGCATACAAGAGAAGAACCCCTCCATGGCAGTGTAGGCTGCATGAATAGCTGAGTACATACGCAAGATATATTTGATGCCGTTATGCAAGACGTACGGAGTAAGCTTGATCCTCTAGAAGGTGTGACAAATGCAGGAAGAGGGGTAATAATGCCAGTTCCATCATGAAAAAAGTCAGCAAGATGCTTTGCAGCCCCTCTCACGCATATCAATGAGTGCGGAGAAACATTACAACATAGCCTTCTCTACCCTCTCATATTGCATTGTACTTAATGAAATCATAAGTTGAATCACTACTCACTCGCTGCCAATCTTATTTCTTCATCCTCTTTTTCCACGCAATCATGGTCAAGATCCTTGCCGTCGTGGCCGCTCTCTCGGTCGCTGTTGTCCCAGTTGCCGCCGACAACTGCACACGCGGGCTGTACTACTGCGGATGGCTTCTTCTCCAGATAGGTACACCATTAAAGCCCCGATAAACTCCATCAATCTCTCATTGACGATTATGTATCAGGAGGATATTTTCCGCAGATTGACGATGCGTTTCACAATGCAGGGCTGGTTACCAGCCGCGACCATGTCGATCGTGGGCTGTTTTACTGCGTTGGCGGTAATAACGGGGATATCCGTTTTGTCACCTTGTGCGACGCTGTTTGCCGCAATGCCGACGGTGGAAACAGTTTTTGCTAAGCGGCGCGAGGGCGTCGAGTAAGCCATTTGGAGCAGAGTTGCTTCAAGCTGATCGGCAAGCTCAAAATGAAAGACAGCTTTGCTTCAATACGCCTGTTGATATGAGCTACCACAAAAGAACCTGAATCGTCCAAAGCTGTTTCTATTTCTTTGTAGCTATATATTGCATAGTCTCAAGCTCTTCTCACAGGTCGTACAGAGTATTAGCGAGAATACAGGCCAGGACCCTTCCGTGTCTCGGCCACAGTCTTGATCATCTTCATGAATGCTTCAAGTAGGCGATTGTCAGGAAATATGAACTGCTTCGGTGAATAGTTCTTACCTCGGGATTGATCGTAACGATGAGTCTATGCCGCAGGGCTGTTCAAGTCAACAAGAAACGCGCTGTAGAAAATCACGAAGTTGTAAATGCAATACGCTCGCAAGCCACCGTCGCACCACCGAGGCTTCGTGCATCACTAGCAGGGAATAGTGTTACAGTTTTTTTGTCTTCTAAATTGATTTGAAACGCATCATAATCACTATTGTGCCTTCTTCTCTTTGGCTTCTTCAGCCTTCTTCTTACGTCTCGCAATCCAATTCTTCAGCTCCGCGATTAACCCCGTGACGAGCGGTACCGCCATTGGTCCCAGTAGGGGCATATACACTGCGATTTTGTGCTCATCCGGGAAGTAAAGCTGTCCAACCATGCTCTTTTCGAAAAAGGCCCGCTCGACTTCCTGCTCTGCGATGCGCGCGTGCGTCAGGCCCTCGACGCCACCCAGGTTGGCACACGCCTGCTCCAGGTGATGCAGCGTCGTCTCGACGCCATCGGCGACGCTCTGGGGAATAGCAATGGACGGCAACTTCTCCGTCAGGCGCGCCAGGGATCCGAGTGACGACGACGCGCGGAGTAGCAAATCGGTGGACCGTATGCGTGTCAGCGAGGAAAGGCGCAGCGGCAGAGAGCCGGATACGGGGGCGCCGAGGAGAGATAGCAGATGACCACCAAAGGTGAGCATGGGCTGCTTCAGCGTGGCCAGGGAAACGTGCGCCTCGTTCTTGGGAAGAGGCAAAAGGTATACGGTACCCCATTGAGGAATCATCCAGGACTGTGATGTGTCGGAGCCGTCGTCGAGGCGTATTGTCTGGTTGCCAACGTAAAGCAAAAAGTTGACGGTAGGCGCGCCGCCAATGGAAGGAGACAACGGCCACTCGGCCGCATTTATAAAGGACGAAAGGCTCTCTTTGCTGAGCACCTCTGACTGGTCGCCCGGCGTCGCGTAGAGCTGGACCTGGGTATCAATCGTAAAGTTATGAATGGGCTTGAGCACCTCGAGCATGGGCTTTATGTACTCTTCCAGGGCGCCCTCAATATCCCACGCGTTTGGCAGCCCGCGGTCGGTAAAGAGCGAAAACGTCAGGTGGTAGGTCGGCGAGTAGCGCAGCGACCGCGTCGTGCGCTTCGACAGCGCCTCGGCCGTCTCGTGGGTCAGGCTGGGCGGGCGGCTGCCCGCGGCCATGGACGACGTCGACAAGAGGTACGCGATGATGGACTGCTCCTCGGCAAACGTCGACCGGAGCTCGTTAGTTATGAGAGTCGCGAGCGGCGACGCCGACGAGCTGAGCTGCGGCGCGGCGCCGGGCGGGTACGTGATGTCAAGGAGCGGACGCTCCTGGCTAAGCGAGGATGTGGCGGTGTCGCCGGGTCGGCAGTTGATGATGAGAGCGGGCTCGGGATCGTCGCGGGCGCCGGGCGCCGCGTCTTTCGGGGCCAGCTGCAGACGTAAATGGTGGCCAGAAAATTCGTTGAGGTCATCGAGGGCGTGCTGCGTCAGGCGCACGAGATGTTGCGCCTCTGGTTCTTGCAGCGCATCGGCGCGAATCTCAATCTGGAGCGGATAGACGGGTCGGCAAGCCTGCATAGCGAGTCAGCCACCGATGCGCAATTGCTCATTTATCTGGTGGAGAACATACCTTTCCATCTGCCCATCGCATCATGCCATCCAGTGGCAAGTGTGCGCGGTGTATGGCCGTGGTCTGCCACCATATGGGGAGGCCCAGAAACACGACAATCAGCCAATACGACCAGACAATGTAGCTTCGTCGTCGGGTGTCGGAGGGCTTTTCCGCAGGAGGAGGTGTGTAGCCTACACTTTGTTCGGCCGCAGGCGAGGCAGCCGCCTCTGCCGATGCCTCGTTGGCCATGATCAAAGACAATGCTCTTTGGCTGGCAACGTGGGAGCTGTCGAGGAGCCCTTGTAGCCGCAGCTACATGCACATGTCCAGGGCAAGGCGTGGCATTGTAGGGGTTTGGCACCAAGTCACGTGCAACATTTTGTGCAAGCTTTATGCAAAAGCATCAACAGACCTATTTGGGTACTTGCCGCAGAGCTGAAGTTGATGTGCAAGGTCATGACATGTTCTTGATTATTCACTCTTTCTCTATCAGGCTTGCTTGCGGCAATGTGGCACGATATCCTCGATTGACGGCAGCCGTCGTCGTGATCGCCCATTTATCGGGCCCGATTTTAAGGACTTTGCATAAATGCTGGCGAAGCCACTAGTTAATAAGTAGGTGTTCGCCCAAACGAGAAAGTCAGCGACCACCGCCAATCGACCGCCAAAAAGCTGACTAGACATTGTCGCAGCTTACATCTGGCGAACTTGAACTTTTTTTCCATTTAAACGGAACTTCAAGATCGCAGCTAGATATACGACCAGCATGTCGCCATCTACTCCACTCATCTGTACTGGTAATAATAGTACTGAGTACAGTGACACGTCGCATACGGCCCGGTCGGCGGCAACAAGTCTCCGCTCCTGCCCATATCTGGGGTAGCAAAGATGGGCAAGGTGAGCTCGACGGTATCGGGCCTGGAGTGGGACGCGGGAACCCAGATCGGAAACTCCGTACCAGTAAAGTCAAGTTTCAATCTGGCTCGACAGGGTTCGGCGTCTTTGCCTGCACCAGTGGTCGGTATTTAGCCATTCTTCCTCGGATAAGTGGCGTTCCTGGGCGTGACGAAACGTGGAGATTCCGCGGGGTTATGAAAGGTAGCATGGCTGATGATCAGTGATGCAGCAGCAAACTGGCTTCTCGAAAGAATGGTTGAATGGACACATCAGGGGGCAGTTCAGGTCTCTCAGACAAGAATGATGTCTACAAAGGCGAAAAGGGAACTTGAAGCCGAAGACACCAGTCCTTGTGCAAGCAATAGAAGGTTCGAAGAGCTAACAAGTTGGTTGACGTAACTAGCTGCCAAGTCAACTCGCCTTTCCCACAATTCGAAACAAGCCGAGGCTAGCCAACCCACTGCCACTCAACGGCCTCTTGTTGCAAAGCAACCTGGGCGGGCGCGGGCCGGCATTGATAGAGTCCGACCGGGGCTCTCTTTGCAGCATTTATTGATAGATAATGCCGATGACATGGCAAAGAAGCGGCTCCTACGTGTCAGAGCGCCACCTCGTCCCCCTCTGTAATACCCCTTCCTTTTCTTCATTCTCAATTACGTTTGTTTTTCTCCTCTTTATTTTTTCCCCCTGTCTTTCTCGTTGTGCGCGCATCAATCGTTACACGCTTGCGCCCGCCAAATCATAAAGTGACCGCATCATCACTTGACTCAACCCGCACCAGCTACAGATCCCGACCCCGAACCCGAACTCCGCGTCTCGGTTACACAGCAGCACGCAAAGCTTCTCCAAGATGCCCGGTACGTAGCCTTCAAACTCAAAGTCATTCTTTGAGCACTCACAACGTTTTCGATTTCTTCAACCCGAACCCGAACAAGAACAACGCTAATGTGTCGCAACCGCAGTGCCCCTTGCCGTCGCGGCACCAGCCGCCGTCGCCGCCGGCGCCTACCTCAACGCCAAGTCCGGGCTGTGGTACGACCTGACCATGCAAAAGATTGGCCTTATCTCCATGTGGCGGCTCATGCGCGGCGTGCGCAACGACCGGCTCTCCCTCTTCTACACACTCGAGGACTGGGCGCGCAGCAAGAGCCACGCCGACCGCGATGTGCTGCTGTTCGAGGACCGCCGCTACACGTACGCACAGTTTTACGACGCAGTCCTCCGCCACGGCACCTACCTGCGCGCCCATCACGGCATCAAGCCCGGCGCCATTGTCGCCCTCGACTATCAAAACTCGGACACCTTCTTGTTCTTGTGGTGGGGGCTCTGGGCTATTGGCGCCAAGCCCGCCTTTATCAACTACAACCTGGCGGGCAAGCCGCTCGCGCACTGCATCGAGGCCGCCACGGCGCGCCTGTGCATCGTGGACCCGGCTGTTGCACACAACGTCACTGATGAGGTGCGCGCGGGACTCGGGGCGGGCGTCGAGTTTGTCGTCTGGACACCCGACGTCGCCGCGGCGGCCGCCAACATCGCCTCGATCCGCTTCCCCGACGGCGACCGCACAGAGGATGAATTCTCCAACATGGCCGTCCTCATCTACACGTCCGGCACCACAGGCCTACCCAAGGCCGCCATCGTCTCGTGGGCCAAGTGCATCGCCGGCGGCACCGTCGGCTCCATGCTGCTCGGCCGCGGCCGCGGCGACATCATGTACACTTCGATGCCGCTGTACCACAGCTCCGCCGCCTTGCTCTCCTTTTGCGCCACCGTCGTCTCGGGCAGCACGCAGGCCCTCGGCCGCAAATTCTCCACAAAGGCCTTTTGGCAGGACGTCCGCAAGCACAACGCCACCGGCATCCAGTACGTCGGCGAGACGCTGCGCTATCTGCTGGCCGCGCCGCCGCAGCGCGACCCCGTCACCGGCGAGGACCTCGACAAGCAGCACAAGGTCACCGTCGCGGTCGGCAACGGTTTGCGCCCGGATATTTGGAACAAGTTTAAAGAGCGCTTCGGCATCCCCACCATTGCCGAGTTCTACGCCTCGACCGAGGGTGCCGGCTCGACGTGGAACCTCAGCAGCAACGACCTCTTCGCCGGCGCCGTTGGCCGCATGGGCTGGCTACGCCGTTTCCTCCTCCGTAACGACATGGCATTTCTCGCCTACGACCACGAAGCCGACGCGCCCTACCGCGACCCGACCACCGGCTTCTGCCGCCGCGTCGAGCCCGGCGAGCCCGGCGAGCTCATCAACCGCGTCGACCCCGCCGACCTCAAGCGCCTCTTCCAAGGCTACTTCAACAACAAGAAAGCCAGCGAGTCCAAGATTCTGCGCAACGTCTTTGCCCGCGGCGATGCCTGGTACCGCACCGGCGACATCATGAGCCTCGACGCCGAGGGCCGCTACGCCTTCAACGACCGCATCGGCGACACCTTTCGCTGGAAGTCGGAAAACGTCTCGACAAACGAGGTCGCGCACGCCGTTGGCACCTACCCAGCCGTTCGCGAGGCCAACGTCTACGGCGTCGAGCTGCCCCATCACGACGGCCGCGCCGGCTGCGTGGCCGTCAACTTTACGACCGACCCGCCCTCTGCGGAGACGCTGAGCGGCCTTGCGGCGCACGTCCGCGCGAGCCTGCCACGCTACGCGGTGCCGCTGTTTCTGCGCGTCGTGAAAGACGTGGCCGGCGCGCAGACTACCGGCACCAACAAGCAGCAAAAGGCGGTGCTGCGCAGCGCCGGTGTGAAGCCCGACGCCCTCAACGATGGCGCCACATTGTACTGGCTCCGCGGGGACACGTATGTGCCGTTTGGCCAAAAGGAATGGCAAGACCTGCAAGGGGGCCGCGTCAAGCTATAGAATCGCCATGATGGAGGTGAATCTGCAGTCCAGGCATGGAAGCAGCTGCGGCGTGTCTCTTGGTTACTATGCTTGGTAGCCATTTGTTTACCTTGCATTATATTTAATGTAATCACGAGTACGCTTCTCGCATAGAGTAAACAGAGTCAGAATGTAAATATACTGCTCAGGTTTAGACAATATCAAATAAATTCAATCGACCGGCTGTTTCTCGGCTGTGAAGCTCCCTCAAGTGTAGTCTCAAGGTACTCTTTGTTTCATGTATAATTCCATCCTGTCATATCCTACTCATTATCATAATCCCACACATGTTCTCGTGTATACACATATTCTCGTATATACACATAGCTTCCAATATCATCAACATCGGGTTGTTACCGCCCATTTGCTCAGGAACTTCCGATGCCCAGCCCGACTCGCTGTCCACCTTGAAGGTACTGGCCATTTGCACTGGCATTCGCCATCGAGGAAGCTCCACCTGTACCAGTCCTCTCACGCAATCTTCGCCCCTCCATAAGGCCGCGAAGGCCACGCTTTTGAAGGCCAATGACGCTGCTCAATTCGCCGTTCCAAACAGCATTGCCGTCTCTGTCACTACCGTCTATTTCTGAGCCCCATTCAGAGCCGCTCACGCTAGTCGAGGCTGATAGCTCACCGCTGTTAGGACGGGCAGCTGGTACACCAGAATTAATGCTGAGCGTGGCTGTTCGTGAGGCAAGATCGGACGAGAAGGAGCCGTTAGCAGTCGACCCACCCAGTGTAAAGTCTCCCGAAGCAGCGGGCGAAGTAATGGGATCAAGGCTGTCCACGAAAAAGTTGGGGTTCAAAGTGCCATCAATACCACGTCCGCCACCAGCAGCCATCGCAGTGGCATTGAAGACAGCGGCGGCATTGCGGCTGTCGAGCAGAGAGTGAAGACGCTCAACGACGGCCTCGAGCAGGCCGTCAATGCGATACGGCCGTGCAATCTGCAGAAGAGAGCACAGAATCTGTGGCGTGCAGAGAGGCGACGTCACAGGTGGCAAGGCGCTGGTGTACAGGAAGTGCAGAAGCGCCTGCACCGTCAAGTAGGTGTGTGGGAGGTAAAGACAGCGGGGTCGCGTATTTGGTGGGAGTGTCTGTGGTGTAGGCGTAGAGTTCAGTGTCATCGTATTGACGTCCTCCTCTTGGCTGGCAGCGCCGCCGCCAAACGCCGATCCGTCTGCGCTGGAGACGTCAACATTAGTGGGAGCCAAGGTACTGGCAGTCGACATTGGCGTGGCAGTTGCGGCTCGGGATTGCGGTCTTATCGTCATGGCAGAGGCACGGAGGGGGTTTCCTGCGAGACCTGAACGGAGCGTCAAGCCGTCGCCGCCGTCTTGTGAAGCAGCGCCTTCTCTCAGCAACTGTACAAAGTAGGGGCCCCAGCGCCGTGCGACAATACGAGAGCTAATCGGGATTCGTTCTCCACCAATGCAAAGAATATCCATGTCAGATAGCTCTCGCATGGCTAAGAATCTTTCACCCAGTTCCTCGCTGATTCGTGAGTGAAAGCGGCCGCCCGCAGTGTAACCCGCCTTTCTTGACAAGCTCAATCCAGGTCCAGAGTAGGGACTGCTAGCCGATATGAAACCGGACATGGGGCTTGTCTTGCGAGGGTTATCGTAAAAGCCAAAGGCCTCGAGCTCTACCATGCACACATTCGTAAAGTTGATGCGTCGATGGTTGTAATCGTCAACCAAGCTTCGCTTCCGGTTACCAAGGATAACAAAGGTATTTCTCCTGTTCCACAGTACACCTCTGTTCCAGCTGCCTTGGCTGAAAACACTGCCCCCAGCATCGATTCGGCTCCAGGTAAGAGTTCTCAGGTCCAACGCCCATAGAGCATACTCCTGCTTTGAAGATGTGAGATAGGTGCCAGAAACAACAAAATGCGTATCCAAAACACCGCCATTGGGAAACCGAAGACCGGGCGGAGAGTACGTGCCAGACATGGGCTTCTCGCTAAGAGTACCATCGGGCGATCGAACCTGGAGTTCGAGCTTCACGTCCAGGAAATTGTAGTTGGAGTATATAAGCATAGATGAGCCGGCTTCGCGCGCTTCTTGGCTGATGCCATCCTGGCGTTGTAGACCGGTCTGGTGAACTCTTCCAATCTTGGCGGATACAGAAGGCAAAAGGGGCGCGGCAACACTTCGGTATGCACCACAGCTCTTTCCAAGAGGCTGGGTAGATACCCATTTCAAGCTTCGGAGGTTGAAAACGCTTATTTGTTCGATATAGTGATTGGCTCCGTCTTGACCACCGACGATGACCATCTGGGCACCCCCCGAACCGTCAATGTTAATGCCGATGCGGCCCTCGTTGGGGTTTGCTGACGAAGGATTGTGCTGAAGGGCGGTGAGTGGTGCTCGTGCAGAAGAGAAAGAAGCAGCCGAAGGCAGAATACATGCGCAATGTGCATATCGTCCCTGCGGGGCATCCGGAGTCGGGATAAAGGTCCATTTTCTCGATGAAACGTCATAAATATAGATGTCGGACATGACGCTGACTTCAGGTTGCTGCTGCTGCTCTTGGCTCATAGACTGGTTCGGTGATGGCGACATGCCACCATAACATACCATCTTTGTATCTCCTAGTGCACACATGGAGTGAAAGTATCTAGGCGGCGGAACTTCGCCGGCAGTCTGGAGCTTCGTCCAATGGCGTCGGATGAGATCGAGTTCGTACAGGTCGGAAGTGAGCGGTGCGGGTCGGCTGCGAGAAAGAATTCGACCGCCAAACACGTATAACTTGTCGCCGAGAATCGTTGTCGTCGCGCCGACCAAGGGAGGCGGCTCCCGACCAGTAGTTCTGTGTACATTGCACATGAGCCCCGAGAGATGGGCAGAGGAGCTTTGGGATGGGCCAGCAACTGGTGGTCCTCTGCCTTGTGCAATTGCGGGTGAGGCCGTAGAGGAGCCTGGACCGTTGTGTCTCGCAGAGAACGCATCTCGCACATCAGTATTGATGCTGCTCAGGCTCCCTGGGATATCTGGTAGATGTTGGTCCTGGCTGCCGTACATGGTAGTTGAATTGGCGGAGGTGCTGGGATCCATGCTGCCCAGTCTGTGCTGCACTGTAGGGTTTGGAGGGAAGCTGAAGGATGGTAGTGGTTCGGTTTGTGGTGCATTCGTTTGGGAGGCGGCTGATGGGGCGTCGGGCTCCGATTCGTCGGGCGGCGGCTGCGGTAGAGGTTTCTCGAGGCTGTGCTGCAGGCTCAGGTTTCTTGCATGCTGCCGCCTTTGCGGATGTGAGGAGCCGTCTGACGGTGGCTTGAGCTGTGACTGCGATTGGTCGTTGAATTGGCCAAAAGTCGGCGTGGGTGGATTTCTCAAATTCAAGAGTGAGCTTGATCGTGGCACCCGCAACGATGACGGCTGCTGCACACCGCGATACAGGGGCCCGAGGCCACCCTGGAATCGGTCAACGGAAGAGGATAGTTGCTGGCCGGGCTCAGGCCGATTGTCGTCAGTAGGGCGCTGGAAGCTCTGCGGAACGGTCAGCTTGCCTGGAGGCGGCATCGTGGGCAGCCTCGTCACCGCTAGGCGGATGCAGAAGCAGGAGAGATCGAGAAGTCTATCGCATCGCACAAGGGTGAAGGAAGGAACAAGATTTTCTAGCCTGTGCTGGGTCGCGACGAAAACGGTGTAGGCAAGGGGAAGAGCTTCCGGATGTGGACGTAGCACTGCAGGGAGCGGGACCAAGATGATTCACGAGCAATTTGCCTGCAAAGTGTTGAAGGGAGAGAAGGATTCTAGGTTGACAACGTGATGGGTCTACCTAGGCAGAAGACTGGGTCGGTCCATCTCTTTTTTGGAGAAGAAACGGCGGCGGCGCGGCTGCGGCGTGGATAAATGACAGCTCCCAAGAGTATTAAGGCAGCGGGGGTGAACGGGCCGGCCAAGCAGCCGACGACCAGGGATACGCGTGCTGGTGTAATGCGTTGAGGAGATGAAGCAGGACGGTGCAAGGACAAGGGGAGTAGACGTAGACCAGGCCAAGATTATCGGTACCGGGGGGTTGAGGACGATTCAAGTTGACAAAGGGACGAAGGGCGGTTGGTGATGGTATGGATGGATGAAAAGGAGAGAGCGAGTCAACGATGCACGTACCGTTCCGAAGTCACTGGGCGTAGCGCAGGAGCAAATCTTACGCCAAAGAGGGGGTCTTGTCGGGCGACGACTGACACGAGTCGAAGCAGCGAAAACTTATCGCGCCTGGGAGGAATGGATGGGCGGCAAGATGTGGCTCACGCAGCAAAGGCGGGATGGTGTGTATGTCTGTAACGGAGGGCCGTCGGTTGGCGGTGCTCGAAGAGGCGACTTTGGCTTGCCGCACAGACTGTGGGAGTCGCCAGAATTTGAAGAGGGGCTGGAGCGCAGCACGAGCTGCTTCTCGTTGGTGGATTTCTTGCCCTGACCCTCAACTAGTTACCTATGAGGCTGGCCTTTTAGCTTGGTGCCACTGGCGGTTGTCGTTGGACGATGGATTTGATGGAGCTAGCTCGTTTCTAAATCAACAGCGAGTGAGTTCGAAATTTGCAGCGCTGTTTCACAAAATCGTCGCCTTCAAGGAATATACTGCGGAAGCTGTCCGCGAAGCATAAAGTAAGGGTCTCCCGTCGCCAGAAGAATTGAGAGGGCCAGAAGAAGCCCGTGCGGCTTGTCAGTCAATGGTGGTGGATGAAATTCTGGGCCAACATACACTCTGATAGAGAGGAGTGAGCGCCACAACTAGACAGCCCAAGCGTTCATCGGGCAGACCGATAATCGATTTTGACAGCGGGAAATGGAATTCGAACATTCTTTACCATGAAGAAAGCCATGTTTTCGGTGTTTACGTGCCTGTACATGCCTCGATGGCTGGTAGATAGCTCGCAGCTGGCAGCTCGCAGCTGGCAGCCACAACAAAACGGTTGACCTTCTGCAAACAAAATCTTCACCAATCATCCCAATTCTCGTAGCCAGATTACGAGGAGCTTGGCCCTTTGCGACTTTTACAAGTTCGTTCAACCACGCCTCTGTCGGCAGAAAACCGAGTCCATCACTGCACGGCTACACCGGGCGTTGCACGGTTGCACGGATGCACACCACCATTGTTCACGCTACCAACGCTTTGGGCCGACCATCACCATCCGTTTGCCTGCCCAGTACCGCACCGCCCAAGCTCCCCGATTACACGCTGCAAGTATTATGAGATGATGGATCTTGCAAGGGCAGCACCGTCTCAAATTAGACTAAAATATAATTAGAGCTGGGGATGTACCGCTCTGGCACGTGGCGGCGATTCGTATGATAGGCCACCGTATCTTGGCTCCGACGGTATTCTGCAGCACCTTGCATCCTGGCTACCAAATAACTGGGACCAACGAAAAAGGAAGAGGGCATCCTTGAATTGATTAATCAAGTTCATACACAAAAAGTTCCCGGCTCGATACGCGGATGAGGAGGACGGCATAATTATTGAAACCAAGCCGAGAGCCATGACGGGCGGAGACACGCATTGGCAGCCAGATGCCTTTGTATGTCAGCATATTACATGTCAGTTATTAACTTCGGCGAGCAAGTACCGAGATTTTATGTTGCGTAGAACTTCTCTGTGGCGATGTCATCTTGCTCCGGCAGTTGCAGCACGTGGGGCCCCAGTCGAAAGCTGAAACATAATATATATTACGACTAATTGGTGGAAGACGCCACTTCTATCCGTACGTTTTAGTGATATAATTGTAGCTTATGAAAAAGAAAAGCTTCAAATCATGGTCTGTTCTCTGTCTTACTCTGAAAAAAAAAAAGTCTTCAGTCGTATGCTCGTTTTTTGTATTTGTAACTCGCACGTCGCTTTAAACTCGCCTCGTGCAGAGCAGCGAAACGGGCCGACGCGGCATACGAAACAAGGGCGTATACGGTAGCTTTGATGTTTGAAAACCCATCAGTACCGTCAAATGCTCTCAAATTTGAACGTGGGCTTACGATTTCGATTTTTTATATGTACATGGTCGCCTATGTAGGTCTCCTTTACCAGTTCAGTCAACGGTAGGTCAAGGCAGATACGGCCGCGAGTTACGTGATGGCTGCAACAGTAATTTATCACTTGCCGCTAACACTACCCGAACATGCTTCGCCTCGCTGACTTGCTAGACAGCTCGGTACAAAAGGACAGCGCATATCATTGTTTTGCCTGAAACTGCGCCGTATATGCAGGGGAGCGTGGCACGGCTCGCCGTTTGCGCAGGGCATGGACCACTCTGCCCACTGTCAGCCGACTTACCCTAAGAAGAGGCGACGACGACAGCATCGCTGATCGCTGAGCTCAGTAATCAACGAGGAATGAGTACGTTTGGATCTTAACTTTGAAGTCATGACTTGACTAAGCCCAAAAGAATTTGAGCAAATCACAGCATGCTGAGATGTTGTCTGGAGTAGATATTTGCTTATTAAAACTCGCTACTTGTTTCTTACAAAGAAATCGGTGACAGCGGCGCCCTTTGCGACTGGGGCTCTTCAATGGCCCGTCAGGGTTCAGCAAAGCATCCTCGTCTTTGGAGTATCATTCATTATTAACTTCACCACTTTTAACCCGCGGCTCACTCCCCTCAAGCCCCAACCGTTTCCATATGTATTACGACGGCTCGGGGACACTAGAGTTGCCAGCTACCCCGCCCCCACTACAGCGGAACTCGGGTGACAACCCAAATGTCGGCGACGCGGCTCGGGATTTCCCCCTCCTTTTTCTGCTTCTCTGAGAAATAAATTACGCCTTGGGGAGGCTGGTGAAGCGGAGGTAGGGCTTGACGATGCGGAAGCCAGGGAACAGCTTCTCGGCCTCCTCGTTGGACACGGGCGGGGCGACGATGACGTCGTCGCCGGGCACCCAGTTGATGGGGGTGGTGATGCGGTGCTTGTCGCCGGTCTGGAGGGAGTCGATGATGCGGAGGACCTCGGCGGCGTTGCGGCCAGTGGAGGCGGGGTAGGAGAGGATGGTGCGGATCGTCTTCTTGGGGTCGATGAAGAAGACGGAGCGAATGGTGAAGGCGATGCCCTTGGAGTCAACGTTGGTGGCGTCCTGGTGGTCGATCCTGGAGATGAAGTGTTAGTATATTCGCGATGCCGATGGTGTCTGACTGGAGTGAGTTCCAAGGGCTCAAATTTTCTCTTCCTAGGAAATGGCACAGATTCAAAGGCCGCGCTATAGCTCACTACAAGCTTGAGAGTATTGTGGAGCGGAGCTCGTCGCCGAGCTTCAAGAGCCGCTTCCGCAACCAGTTTGTAGCTGTTGCAACACCTGTGGGGAGGAAGAAAAGAGCCCGCAAAACGCCGGTAAACGAGTCTACCAAGCCCGCTCGCCAAGCTTCTAGAGCTCGTAGAGACGGCATTCGGTGAATCATTCTACAACGCGGGCCGTTGGGGGGTTTTGCCGAGCAAAAGAATACTTACATGTCGTAGGCCAGGGCGACCTGGCGCTGCTTGTCGCCAATGATGGGGAAGTTAACGTTGCCGCCGGTGACCTCAGCAATGTCCTTGATCCAGCCGTCGTGGGACTCGATGGTGTTGGCCGAGAGGCCAATCAGCTTGACGCCGCGCTTGGTGAACTCGGGCTCGAGCTTGGCAAAGGCGCCGAGCTCGGTGGTGCACACGGGCGTGTAGTCCTCGGGGTGCGAGAATAGCACGACCCAGTTGTCGCCGATGAACTCGTGAAAGTCAATCTTGCCCTTGGTGGTCTCGGCCGTGAAGTTGGGGGCCTTGGAGCCGAGGCGGAGAGGAGCGGTGGTGGTGGTGGTGGTGGTGGTGGCAGCCATTGCGAGAGTTGTGTGCGTGTGTGCGTGTGTGCGTGTCTGTCTTGTGGTGAAAAGGGTAAATGTTTAGTCGAGTTGGTATAGTAAAGATGAGATCAAAAAAGAGAGGAGAGGAAAGGGAGGGACAGCTTGGACAAGAGTGGCACCAAGTCCAGACTTTATACATGCAACTGGCACACACCATTACAGTGGAAATTGCTCATCAGCTAGCTTGCTACACACGGTGTGCTCCAAAGCTTCGCAGAATGGAGATTTACGCATGGCGACATTCCCACAAGGCGTGCGCCGAGAAACCGCCCGCCTTCATCAGTCGCAGAGCTCTTTTTCTGCTTGCTCGCTCAGCTCGCCGTCCCGCCCCTCCACCACAACCTCCCCGAAACCCCTCCCCCTCAACTATTGCTGGCGCTGGCGGGGTCATGATTGCCCATCCAAGCCATCCTTTCTCGACAGTTTGGTAATCTCATCTCGAATGCCTTGGACTTTTTAACCTCCCCTCATCCAAATAGGGCAAGGTGCGTCGATTGCGTGCCCGCGACGCCGCCTCATTGGCCATCGGGGGGTGATTTTGCCATCCCGCTTTCTCTGACGCAATAGGCGCTTCTGCGAGCTAAAAAAACGACAAGCCCCGCGCGCCCGGCTTGTCGGCGAGGTGTGGCTCCGCTGGCTGCGGATGACGACCCCTCCATGCGCCAAGGGCCCGGCGAGGTAGCAAAGAGCTTCGCCAGATTGCGGGAGACTACGTAACAGGGGTTTCTGGTGGTATCAAGAGTTTGCTGTATTATTGAAAGTCGCCGAAGCGACAGTGCGCTCTCGTCAAAGCTTGTTGGCTGTCCGGTTATACACTGTCAAGGAAAGCATGCTTTCGCTCCGGATATCACATCATGACAAATGCCGTTTCCTTGAGTATTTTTCCGCCGGAAATGTGGTTCAACATTTTCTCGGCCAAAAGTTTCAATAGTGGCATCGTTCATTAGTCGTTGAGCCAATTCGCGCCCAGCACGTCCTGCTCTGGCCCAGCGAGGGTCCGCATCCACACGCCCAACCATGGCGTATGCCTAGAGAATGGCGACATTGTCGGGCCAAGCCATTGTCTCAAATCACTACAAAACCCTCCTCGATGGCAGCATTTCAGTATCCGTACATTCGCTATCAGACATTGCTGGTACGCAAACTGCATTGTCACCTCGCAGCAGTCACGCTGCGAGTCCCCCGCCGAGTCTGCAAGTACGGGTCGCTATCTATACCTAGTCACAATGACCTTTGAAAGTCCAGGTCCGCTGTCATAGGGATGGTTATGATATTGAATAAGACCCAGCTGCAAAAAGCTTTAGAGAATAGCCGATGTTTACTACCTGATCGAAGAGATTGCGTTTCTGCTGCTAACAGGGGCTGTAAGCTGGTACTCTCCATCAAGAACGGACCGAATCATACGCACCGCCCCCGCAAATAACTTCGGACGAATCTAAAAGCAAAAGCAAAGGAATAAGAAGATAACCAGAAGATTCGGATGGCAAAAAAGTGCGACCACGCCAGGAGTCGAACCTGGAATCTCTAGAGGTTACGATACGGTGGGCCGAAATCTAGCGCCTTAACCATTAGGCCACGCGGCCGGTTGTATGATGGAAGAGCTCTAATTACTATCTATGAGCTGAGCAAGTCAGGTGCGCCTTATTCTAGCCTCCTTAGCCAGCCCGGAGCCCAGCCACAGCCTTCACAAAACAACTTGGTAGTCACATCATGTATCATAGAAGATGAAAGTCTCAAATTGACTATTTCTTTTCGAAGGATTGTGAGATTCGATTTCACTATGCAGATACCAGGGCCTGAGAGGAATTCGCCCATCGAGCCGGCAGAGAATTCCGTCTTCCTCACGCCAGCTTCTACCCTACAAGCAATGCTCGCTTGATTCTGACTGACCTATCCCAGAATTTCCAGTATATTGGATTTTCAAACTTTCGAGAGATGACGGACAGCTTTACCGCCAACTGTGAAAGGAGGTGCTTGGCTTTTGTTGTTTATTCAACAAGATACTATCAGGTGTGGACAAACCCAAGACTGTGCTTCCCCTTACAGGAGGAGCCGTAAAATGGCCAAAGTGAGTGAGCTACGAGTTCACATTGACAGAGAATGAGTGCAATGCGACATGCACTTTTATGAACGAACGCCGCCGATCAAGCAAGCACTTATTGATGCCAAGACAGGTCTAGGTTCGTGGAAGATCATAGAGCGTTTGGCTCTTGCTCAGAAGAGTAAACATGCTATTAACAGAATCATTCCATGACGCAGTTATTGGCGGCGTCGCTCACTTCTGTTGGCGAGGTGATGCAGCTCGCCAACGTGCAGCGCATTACTGTGTGTCTCAATACAGCAGCTTGCCACAACGCTGATGGATGACAGAGTTCCACTGCAAATTTTTGCAACGAATCTGAGCTAAGTTCCTCGACATGCCGAAGATGATTTAGAAATACTGAAAGCGCATGGAAGCTCGTGTTTGCTAGAAGCGGGTTTGGAGTCAGTCATGGCAAGTTTACCCAAGCTCTCAACTACTTTTCTGACCCTCGAGAAGAGCTGGAGGACTTGGTATCCAACTATGAATGATATGTTCATCCATCTCTAGAACACCTGTTTCTGCAGCTTCCCAGCTCAGCGGCGCGGTGCCGCTTCCTTGTCACAACGCACCGCGACGCTTGCGTCACCTTCAATGACCAGGTTCTAATGCACAAGCCAGTTGACATGATGAAATCAAAAAAGAAAAACTCTCATATGCACATGTGCGACATTTCTCGTACATGCTTGTGCCTGGACCACCCGGGCAACCCCATATCTTGCATGCACATAAGACGTGATGTTCTGCAGCTTCGTAGCTTTTGAATGCTGGCGCATTCTTGGCAAGACACATCTCGACTATGTAGCAAATATGGATTTTTAAGAAGCCCCAATCCCACACTTAATCTACTTTGCTCGGGAGAAGGTCTATCTGACTTTCTCGTCCAGAGCTCAGACAAAACAGTCAGCGATAGACTACGCGGTCATTTTACGATCCTGGGCAATCGACAATTCTTCACTCAAGACCGCCATGACATCAGAATCATGCGAAAAAGAGAATGCAGAGCGTTACAAGGCATTGTTATCCGGAAGTCTCAGCGGCGTCTCCTCTGGCATGCATACCAAGCTAACTAGTATCATGCCTGGCCTGCCTGTCGAACCAGTGCAGACTGTTCTCGAGAGCCAGCAGTCGCACAAAATTACATTGTTAGAATCCCAGGCGGCTCCTGTGATGCCTTTCGCAATTCTAGCAAAGATAAACTGAGCCAAGTTACTTTGGGTGCAGCATGTCAGGTGCACGCCGTTTGTGCGATTCCAACCCGACCAATATGTGAAAGGCTCGGTTCCAGCATGGAAGGGAAGAGAAGTACGAAGCAATGAAATGGCTGGGCATCTGTCTAGTTATACTAGAGCAAGCCGACGATCATCACCTATCAGGAACTTCGATCACTCGCCAGTGGTTGAGCCGATCACTCGCCAGTTGCGTCCCGCCCACTACAATTTGTACCAGCCGGATGTCGCGATGACCGACTCTGGGGTAGAACGGGGGACCCCCTGAAGTGCCCGGGGATCACGACACGGGAGAATGCCGAGGTGGCCAGGAGTCCGACCAGACGATCACCTTGCTAGATTGGAGCGTGCCTGACAAGCACTATTGTTCGGAGTGCTTGCAGAGGGTACTCAAATCCATTCGCCGAGACAAACAAGAATCAGACATTTCAGAGAATCAAGAATGCTCTTTGATACCAATAGTTGTTTTTGGGCTTGCCTGCCAAGCTAGCCAGAATCACGTTGCCTGGTACAAATGCTGTCGCATATAAAAAGGCGTGCGCTCAGTGGAAAGTCTACCTGATAGAAGCAATTAAATCGCAGCCGACAATATCTCAAACCTGAGTTCGCTCAAGTCCAAGTTTTTGGAGACTCATCCGGATTACACGCATGTTGTGCTCCCGTCAGATACAAGGCACACAAACTGTGGCGGTTTGATCCCAGCCACAAAAGCAACAAGGCCAGCTAGAATCTGCCTTGGACACTGTGCCTCAGGTATTTGCTATGTATCCTCGGAAAGACGAGAGAGCCCTCCGGAATCAAGGTTCCTCTCCAAATGAGCAGGCCGCGCCAAGAGGAGAGGACGGCGGGAAACGCCGTAAGGCGCT
This sequence comes from Beauveria varroae, assembly GCA_030780425.1. Taxonomy (NCBI): domain Eukaryota; kingdom Fungi; phylum Ascomycota; class Sordariomycetes; order Hypocreales; family Cordycipitaceae; genus Beauveria; species Beauveria varroae. The sequence goes on along the minus strand of JAPFUP010000096.1, from coordinate 151,770 downwards.
CTTCCTCCCGCACAGATCCTGACTCGGAGGATAATCTGTCTGCGGACTTGGCGGATAAGGACCTGGCCGATGGCGCGCCCGAGCGGCTGCTGCAGGCCTGGCAGGAGATGAGGAGCATTTCCCGGTGAGCCAGCTGCAGAAGCCGACAGAGAAGGGGCCCGGCTCCTTTTTCATTGCGGATCGATGCAAAAGGGCTTCGGACGACTCCTGTGTGACATGTCGAATATGTGCTTGGCCGTCAGTGGAACCGACGGCTGAACTCGTACACTTCCCCGTGACTGATGCTTGTTCCTTTGCTGCTCTTTTCTTCTTTGTCTTAGCCGTAGTTAGCTGACACGGCTGGTCATGAACGCCATTCGTCGGCCGTTTTTTCACTACGTTACACAACAGTCATTGCTTTTGTAATTAGTTTTCTCTTTCCCCCCACCTTGTACAGGCATTTGCGGCATTATGTTGGAAGCGGGCGTAGATCCGTATGAGTAAAGAATTATTTCAAAAGAAATGTAAGTGCTCGTCATCAGCCATACAATAGCGTACTTGGAGTGATAAGAATAAGTTCGCACCATTTTTCGTTCTTTGAGACTTCTGTATCCGAATCATTCTTCATATCAACACTTGGAACCTTTGCAGTCCCCGAATCTCAACGTTGAACAGCCCTACCGTGCTAGTGCGGCCGCCGTGATGTGGTCTCGGCGCAGTGTTCCGGCCAGTGTTCCGGCTGGTGTCCTGGCCTATTCTCCACGTGAATAGCTGCCTTGCTGCCCTTCTCGTGAAATGAGACACATGAGCCCCGAAAACTGGTTTGCATATCGAGCTGCACAGGGTCCATCGAGGAAACACTCTCCGTCGCGTGATTAGCCAAGGCGAGACCGCCGCTACACTCGCATGGACTCGCTCAGCCTCTCTTCTTGGATCGACGGAGGCAGCCAGCGTGGAGCATCTTTGCTTCTGCTCGTCATATTGCTCGTTTGAACTGTGGCGTAAACGGTGCATCGAGGCATGGCACCCCCGCTGCAAATTCCTCCGCGGTTGGACCTTGGGGCGGCCACCCCGATCTTGCCAGGGAGGTGAACAGACGAAAGTAATTTTTCCGATTTTGATTATCCTTGCGTGAATCTTGAGATCGCAACCAAAGGCTTCATCGTGCGTGGCGGCATAGAAGATGGGCAGCTGGACTTAATTGCAAACGTTTGGTAGGCGTATATATAAGCAGATAGTCTGGTAGCTCGAAGTAAATATATGAAATCCTTTGGCTCCAGAATAGTGTTTTCCGAATTCACTGCTGGCGTCTTAACAGAATCACTCTGTCTCTTCTGTTGACTTTAGGATCACAAGCTTCAACCAACTACCCGTTTCAGTCTGTGCACCATTGGTAGTTGCGTCTAGTCTCAGCTGTTTCGCATCATGTATCAGCCAGTCGACCTTGACGCGGTACCACCTCTCTCTCCCGTTTCTAGGTATGCCAAGAACCCGATATAGATGCTTCAAATCGGATGTTTGCTCATCGTCATCAGCCAGAGCAGCCGCAGCCTAGATGAGATCGAGGCACATGCCTCATCACCCTCCTTGCCGATACGAGCCCTGTTCCAAAATAAGCTCTTGCACAATGAGAGTGCGGGATTACCCGCGCTACAGGTTGCGAATGGCGATCCGGATGGCCTTGATCCCATTGAAGAGGATGATCTGGATCCAGGCAGCTTCGATCTTGTGATGCCTGCCGAGAACGACGCCACCACAACTGTTGGCAAGTACAAGTTGGAGCAGCGATCGGAGCTGCTCTTTTCGCAGCACCACTTGCACGCCATCTTCGCAGACTCGGCCCACTTACACCGATTCACAAACTTCTTGTACAGACACCGCCCATCGTCTGTTGTGCTACTCAATTACTACCTGTCAGCGCTCAAGGCTCTGAGAGCCATCAACTACAGCAACTCTGTTCTTCGACAGATGCATTCCCTGCCGGAGTTCGACTTTACCCACACATCCACCCAAGCGACGGATACGACCAATCAAGAGTTGAAAGAGAAGGCGGACAACGCGTTCGAAGTTCTGACGAGAGAGGACTTGCCCGCATACATTACTCATGTGTGGATTCAGACAGTCTCGATCTCCATCCGGCATCGGGTCATGGGAACCAGCTCCGACTCATCCGAAGGCCTTGCCGAAGTTTTCTGTCTCACAGATCCTTCCCGACCAGATAATCCAATTGTGTTCATGTCTGAGCAGTTCAACCGCACGACGCAGTATGGCGTCGACTATGTCATTGGTCGCAATTGTCGTTTCCTTCAAGGACCCTGCACAAATCCATTCAGTGTTAAGCGCATTCGTGAGAAATTGGAAGCTGGAATCGAGCATTATGAGACATTTCTCAACTACAGACGCGATGGAACGCCGTTCATGAACCTTGTCATGGTATGTTACTGCACTTTTCAGAGGCGAGAAGTTACTCTAATGGATTTATATAGCTTGCACCTCTGTACGATAGTCGAGGCATTATTCGGTACTTCATCGGCGCGCAAGTTGATGTATCAGGGCTGGCCATGAGCTCGTATGACCTTGGCGCGCTTCGTGGGCTGCTTGAAGAAACCCCCGATCTCAAGGCCGACGAGCCCCTCCGAGAAAGCCAAAAAGACGAAACCACCCAGCTGGCCGAGATATTAACGCCCAACGAGCTCGAAGTTATGAGTACTCACGGCGGAAGTATGCACCGCCTGCCTCTGCAAGCCGAGAACGAGCACCAGTCGTGCGAAAAGACGCAAGCCACCGGCTCAAGCGAGAATAACGAATATGAGCCTGGTCATCATCGACGCAATACGAAAGGTCGCGTCGTCATCCGCGAGGGCGGTTCTCAGGAGAGCCTGTCCATGTATCAAGATCAGCACCCACACACAAGCCAGCCCACGGCGGCATCGCTGACTCTGAACCACAACGGACGTCTCAGTGGCGTATACGAGCACTATCTTCTCGTTCGCCCCTACCCGTCTCTGCGAATTCTCTTTGCGAGCCCGTCGATGCGCGTCCCAGGTATTTTGCAGTCTCCTCTGCTGGAACGCATTGGTGGTTCTGCGCGAGTTCGCGAGCAGCTGGTGGATGCCCTGGCGGCAGGGCAGGGTGTGACGGCCAAGGTGAAGTGGTTGAACTCAAGACGGAAGAAAATCAGCCGTCCGGCCGCGAGAAAGGCCAATATTAACCACCCTCTGGAAGCTCACTTGGAGGCTGATGACGATGTCGATACAGTCTACGAGCCGGAGCCGGCCGGAAGACCCCGGTGGCTACACTGCACACCGCTAGCTGGGGCAAACGGCAAAGTTGGCGTGTGGATGGTTGTCATTGTGGACGACAACGACAACGACTGGCATTCTCGCCGATTTGGTGTCGTAGCGCCACCTGTTGCCGCCCCGGCCCCACCACCAGTTCGCCGTCCCGGGAGTGCCACGTCGGCGCCGGGGACTGGTCTGTCCGATATGGCCTTTGCGATTGAGGAGAGAAGAGAGACCCATTCCTCCCACACAGAGAGGCCTGCGATGCGGCCTCGCCGGTCGTCAGAGACGCTTGGGTACCTGCGGTCGGAATTCAGTCTGCCTGTGCCCATGGAGGGTGGCTCTACGCAGGCGATTCACAACCAGCATGCCTCGAGCGCGCAGCGGACACCAAGACCTTGCGTCAACAATGGCATGCCTGCATCCAGGTTTTTCAGCCTCGATGCCCTGTCCCGCGCGACGGGCGGGGCGCACTCCAAACATCGGCCGACGTCACCCAACTCACCGCGAAGCAGCATCTCGAGCATATGCCGCGCCTTCCCGCGCCACGAGCCGTCTCTGTCTCCTTGGCCTGCCCGATCCGACAGCAGACCTGCTCCCAGGAGCCAACCGGAAAGCAAGCCACGTGTTGTATCTATGATTCCTGAAGAGGCCAGTGACAAGTACAGCAACCATAGACGGTCAAGGGAGGATGATGAGACAAGTTCTCTGCACAGTCGGGCGTCAGCCTTTACTGTGAGGATCGGGGAGGAATAGAGGGTGTTTAAATTTCTTCTAGTCTGGTGACACGTCTTTCTAGACTGTACTATAGCTCTAGCTTGAGCTGTCATTTGTTTTTGTGGACATATCCAACCTGTATTATACTAGCCTTGGACAGGACATTTCCTTCTGTACGAATATGAATATTCGCATTAATCGCTCTTTTGCTCGCGCTTGACTTCCTCGCGCACTTCTCTCGCGACCGTCATAAACTGGCTCGCGCCAATGGCCGTGAGGACGTGCCACCACCCGTGAAACTCAAACAGCCAAGCCCAGGGCAGGCCGACCCGCTGGCGAATGTCCCGTAGGACCTGGCAGAACTCGAGGTCAATATTCCAGATGCCGTACCCGACGATGCAGATGAAGAGGGAAGTAACGGCCCGGTTCCGCCATTCGCGGCTCTTGGCCTTGGGCAGCGCGGGCTGCATCCAGTGAAACAGGTAAAGCACGCGCAGAATAACGACGCCGACGCCGCTGAGGAAGGCAGTGACCTGGTAGATGATGAGGGGCGAGTTCAGATAGAATGCGGTAAACGATAAGAAGACTACTGCCAGAACAACAGAGATGATTCTGGATCTTGCGGGCGTTTGCCGAACAGTCAGGGTGGCTTGGAGCATCGACCAAATGAGCCCCATCATGGAGAGCTCGTCGACAAACTCGAGTGCTTGACGGAGACTGGCATGGAAAAGAAACGAGCCGACACCTAGGATAAAGAGCGTGACCGACATGAAGTCAAGGTTTGGTCTCCAGAGGCCGCGGCTTCCAGGGCCGTACATGTACTGCAACGCATAGTACACTGTGGTGATGCGCGATGATTAGCACCCGGGACAAATATAATAAGCAGCAGAGCAGTGTGTAGCCACCGCCGTGCGACCTACCGTATGCGATATTCGACACTGAATTGATGAATTCGGCCAGGTAAAAGGTCAAGACGTAGTCTTCCTCGCAGAAGCTGGGTGACGCGTCAGTACTCGCGCTCCCTGAGCCATTCATTAGAGCGCTCACTTTGCCCGGCTCGTCGGCGGGCTCCAGGCGCCCGATAGAGCAAACGGATCGCCATCATAGCGGATGTTGTGATGACCGTGGCCCATGGCTGCAGTGTTTGGTTTGCGCGTGCGTGTTGCTTTTCCCTTTTGGTGTGCGTTCTTGGTGCCAATATTGCTGGTTCGGGGTTTTTTTGGTGCGCAGCCACAACCGGGTGGCGGGGGAAGTGGACAGAAGTGTTTGCGCGTCACCGAGACACCCGCACCCCGAAATCGAATCCGACTTATAGTTTGAATGCGAAGGTCACTCTTGGGAAAATGGTTGAGGATATCGGCAAGGATATCGCCCATTAAGTATTTGTTGACGCCCTCGTAAGGGTGCGCCCAATGAGGCAACGGTGCGGGAGCCGCTGGAAGGAGAACCGCGGCAGGGTAAATTTCACATGCATGAGGGCGGATTCTTCTCTACAGTGCTTTGCAAATTGAGTCAAGTAGAACCCATCATGCGGTTAGTAAAGGCTCAATGCAGTGCTTAGTACGGAGTAGTTGAATGCATCATGCCCCGTGTGTTCGTGGTGCAAGCTTCCGCTGCTTGGCCCACTTCGAGGTAACCTTTTCTAGCGAGCTGGCCGGCGCGAAAAATCTCCACAGCTTCATCTTTGACGACCAGCAAACAAGATCTTTCGACGAATCTCGGACTCGGAATAGCGATTGCAGCCACTGTCAGATAGTTGCGACTCCAGAATATATACAGCACAGTTCAAATACGAAAACCCCAAGCGCCATGGCGACGACAGCATCACGCGGGCTGCAGCCCAGCTCTTCCCTCCCCGCCAAGGTCCAGAGCATACCGCCAAACCAAACGTGAGTCTTCTCAGCGCAAAGAGGTTCTCATGTGCCAGTGCTGATTACGAGTTCTATAGCCTTTATGTCACAAATCTACCCTCTGCCAAGATACAAAAAGACGACCTGCGAACAGCGCTCTACATGCTCTTTTCGACCTTTGGGCCCGTCCTCGACATTGTCGCCCTCAAGACCATGGCCATGCGTGGTCAAGCACATATTGTATTCCGAGATATTCAGGCTGCTACGCAAGCTATGCGCACGTTGGACGGTGACGAATTTTTAGGAAGAACCCTGGTAAGTGGAAATTTGCCCGCGTACAAGAATGGCGGCGATGTTGACAGTCGTGCCTGTAGAAAATCCAATACGCCAAGTCCAAGTCCCATTTCATCAGCAAGATTGATGGCAGCCTGGCCCTCCCCGCAAAGGGCGCCGCCGCCGCCGAGCAGACCGAGCTGCAACAGAGCATCTTCAACGCACCCCTGGCCGGCACCAGCACGACAACTACGCAGGCCAAGCCCCCCAGCGCCGTAGACCACGCCATGAAGGACGTGAGTGGCTCGCCCGAAAGCCGCGGGCAGAAGCGCACGCGAGACAACGAGAGCGAGCCCGAGGAGAGTGGCGAAGATATGGCCATGGACGAGGACAGCGACGACGAGTAAGCGGGCGGTGTCTTGAAGGGTTATAATTGTTGAGCTTTGCTGCCAGCCGGGGTGAAGCTCACTACACCATCAGTTCGTTGGGCGCCCAGAGACTGACGCAGCCGCCGACAACCCCGAGCCATATGATCAAATAATCTCGCTTGCTACATGGAAACGGCGTCATCGCCTCAGCTAGCTGGCAGGGGTGGATAAAGAAGGACGGTAGGCCAGTGACAGGATGGTGCTATAAGCCTGTTATCAGCTCGTATTGGTGTGTGGAGCCAAGACTGCATACTTACGTCTGTTGATATGGCACCGATGCCCAGACCGGCACGGAGAGTCTCTTTATAGCTATCAGGGACCAAGCGGCGGAAAACGGTGTCGATGCTGAAGGCTGGCTCGGACTCGGGCAGCCCATGCAGAGTAAACCACAGGCACGGCACACGATATGTAGGATGGAGGTGAATCTCATATGTTACATAGCCAACATCGGGACCGGCGTTTCGGGTTTGAATGACATGCTATATACCCGGTTAGAGGCATGATGAAAAAGATTTGAGGCTTTGATTACCGAACCTTGTCTGACTCTTCCGTTTCCAACATTTCAGCGTCGAGTGAATTACTCAAGTTATCAGTAGCACTTTCGGAGATTGAAAAGCCGCCCAGGTCAAACGGCAGATCAACATCCCCTTCTAGCGGGCGAACGATTTGGATATATGTAGTGTGGCCGTCGTTGTCGTGCGAAAACGACGTGGCCAGCGCAGTGCAGACATTGAGCTTCCATCTTCGCCGTAGCGGTCCGAGTGTAGCCTGGCGGTACCTGCTGTCTAGTAGATGGCAGGCTTCTGCGAATTCAGCATGGCTGAGGTTTGGAAAATGGTTTATATCCGTCATAATGGCCTGAATGAGAGGTTGCTGTGGGTGGCCGTTATGAGATTGCTTTGATGCGTTGAGTCACCTGTGTCAACGCCAAGAAAGCTACCGCCTCGCACTTCACGATCACGCCTCACGATATCGGTATCATTTAGTTGGCCAAATTGGATAATTTTTCCTATGGAGAAGTCGAGAAGAATATTGAGGTTTGAACCCCGAACGGTGCCCGTTGGCTTTGCAGTGGAGTTGGTGGCCAGCCTGATGACGCTAAGAAGAACTGTTTGGGCCGACGCCGACAAGCAGAGAGGCTTACATGGCCTCTTCCCAGGGACCGCTCCACATTACCAACGGGTGCAGAAAGGAAGTTCGTTTCTTTACCGACAGATTAGGAAACTGGACTGACGGGTTTGATCTGGTCTCTTTGAAGAAAGCACACTATATACCGCGTTGATTAATCTTCGCTTGTGTGCGCCTGCTGCCCCTCGAGATCGTCCGTGCTCTCGTTCGCCACATCACACAGGGGAAGCCACCAAAATCGTCGACAGCACTAGCGGCCGAGCCTCGAGCCCAAATGATTCGCGACCCGTTTGGCATCCACCAAAAGAACCTCTTCCAAGTTACAGCACGGCGTGCTGCCGAAAACATACGAGACACGGCAGCCCAGGTCAGCGCCAATGCATTGAAGATGCCCTTTTCCATACCGAAACAAGTCCCCAACTTTGAGGATCCCCACCGTCGTCTCGAAGACAAGGCATGGGCCAGCGTCTCGGGGCGCGGCGGCGGCCTGCTGTCGGACGTCCATCAACGTGTCAACGGCCTCTTCGAATCCGACGAACTGCCCATGTACAAGGATAAGCCGTACTACACCGGCAGGCGACACAGACGATGGTATCGAAAAAAGCGTGTCGTCGGCTCACTGGCCCTCGTCCTCGTGATCCTCTTCCACATACTGGGCTGGCTGCCCTGGCAATCGGCGCGGCCCAAGTCGGCACGCGGCAAGTCTGCGTGGGGGCTCATGGGGATATCAAAGACTGAGGCTGTCGACTGGAACCACCGAAAGGCGCAAGTGGTGGAAGCGTTCGAGCTCAGCTGGGACGCCTACGAGCGCTATGCATGGGGTATTTCAGCTTTCGTTCGCAATACCAAAGCACGCTGACAAATGGATTCTGAACACAGGTTACGATGAGTTCCATCCAATCTCGAAGACCGGAAGATACATGGCGCCAAAGGGCATGGGCTGGATCATCATCGACGCCCTCGACACGATGATGCTGATGAACTTGACGTCGCGCCTCGAGCATGCTAGAGAATGGATCTCAAACTCGCTGACTTGGGACCAGCACCAAGACGTCAACACATTCGAAACGACGATCCGCATGCTGGGCGGCCTGCTCTCCGCCCACTACCTTTCGACAGAGTACCCTGAACTTGCCCCGATCAAAGAAGATGACCCAGGCAAGCCCGGCGAGGACCTGTACCTCGAAAAAGCTGCGGACTTGGCCGGCCGCCTTCTAGGAGCATTCGACACACAATCGGGCATCCCCTATTCTAGTGTTCGGCTTGACGACTCCAAAGGCATACCGTCGCATGGCGACATGGGCGCCAGTTCCACTGCTGAGGCCACCACTCTGCAACTGGAGTTCAAGTACCTTGCCAAGCTGACGGGCGAGACCAACTACTGGGACATTGTGGAAAAGGTCATGGCAGTTGTCGACGACAACAACATGCCCGATGGGCTGATGCCCATCTACATTTACCCCGCCAACGGCGAGTTCCGCGGCGAAAATATTCGTCTGGGAAGCCGAGGCGATTCGTACTACGAATACCTGATCAAACAGTACCTGCAAACCAACAAGAAAGAAAAGGTCTATCTCGACATGTGGAAGGAGTCCATGGCCGGTATTCGCAAGCATCTGCTGACTTACAGTGAGCCCTCTGGCTTTACCATTGTCGGAGAGCGACCCAATGGCCTGAATGAGGCTCTGCTGCCCAAGATGGACCACCTGGTCTGCTTCCTGCCGGGTACCATTGCGCTCGCTGCCACCGAGGGTCTCACAGAGGCTGAGGCGCGCAAGCTGCCTACGTGGACGGCGCAGCACGACGAGGATATGAAGTTTGCGCGCGAGCTGATGCAGACGTGCTGGGGCATGTATAAGTACATGGCCACGGGCCTGTCAGCCGAAATCACCTTTTTCAACGTCGCCGATCCGCCTGCCGCTCCCAACGCGCCGCCGCACCATCCGCCTGCCGACTTTGACGAAGACCCCCACGCGGCCTGGCGCAAAGACTACAGCGTCAAGTCCAACGACGCGCATAACCTGCAACGCCCCGAGACGGTTGAGAGTCTATTCTATATGTGGCGCATCACGGGCGACGTCAAGTACCGCGAGTGGGGCTGGGAGATGTTTACGTCCTTTATGAACTACACGGCCGTCGAGGAGCAGGGCGGCTTCACGAGTCTTGACGACGCCAACGTGATTCCACCGCGCACGCGCGACAACATGGAAAGCTTCTGGCTGGTAAGTGGACAGATATACACATATATCCATGAAAGATGAAATGGGATGAGAGGGCTAACGTGTGAGTGAACAGGCCGAGACGCTCAAGTACATGTACCTGCTGTTCTCGGATAACAGCCTGATGCCGCTGGATAAGATTGTGCTCAACACGGAGGCGCACCCGTTTCCGCGGTTCGACATGGGGGATTTGTTCTCGACGGGATGGCAGCGCAAGCCTCGCGACAAGGACGGGAAGATTATTGGCAAAGTGCAGCCGACGCCGGCAACCGAGTCGGCGGCGGAGTAAAAGACGTCACTGGTTGGTTCTGCATTGTCGTTTTTCATGTTGTTAAAATCTTGTACATAGGATGCATCAATTTGGAGTGCCGCGCCGAACCAAATATTGGAAGGCCGGGGATGATACATGTATTGCTTCATCATTTTGAATAATAGTTCAAAGTTACCCCCCATAAGGTCCAACTCGCAAGGTGAAGGAGAAGACGACACTCGTGAGATTATAATCAGCCTTACTTCTCGGCCGGACAATCACTCAAACGTCAAACCTATGCCCCCAGCCATGCACTTTTCGAGGGACGTAGCGAAACTATACGTTTCTCGATGGCGGCTGCATCGTCGAATCTTCTTTTGGTTTCTTTCTCTGGGTCCTGTGCGGAAGAACTCTTGTAGGCTGTCGCTTTTCGGCACAGTGAATAGCGTCACACAAGCAAACACACACGCACACACACACGCACACACACACACACACACACACACAAACTCAAACACGTCTTCTATACCTTTCAATACCCGAGATTTTCAGGATGAAGCTTTCCACTACTCTCTACGCCCTTGGCCTCGGCGACTTCGCTCTTGCTGGGCCTCTGGCCTATGCCACCTGCCAGGCGGCCTGCTCGACCAGTCTGGTGGCTGGCCCTGCTGCTCCCGCCATCTATGCGGCGTGCCAGGCAGCATGTGCGGCGCTGCTTTTGACGCCCTGCCCTTGATTTGGCATTCTCTCGCCAGTGAGATGGACTCCCGGCGCATATGTCAACCACGACCGAGTATGTATCATGGAATGAAGGGCTCAAGTCGATGAAATGCGACTGCTGACAAAATGTTGCAACAGTGATATCTTCTCTCTTCACACAAGATTCGGCTGAAGCAAAGATGATACAGGCTAACATTGCGTGCGATCGATACGGATGGATCTGCAGTGGTGCAATTCTGAACAAGTTGGGAATTTGGTAGCCAGAAAGTCAATTGAAATGGCCGGTACTTGTGCCTTTGACCCTCAAATACACCTGCAATAGACTTTCCAGCACCTTTTGTGCTCATTCACTCAAGGTGACCGCTCATACTGTGATGCCCTCAGTAAATTCGGGAATGCGGCCAGCATCAGCAATTTAACACCGCGCTCGTCTGCTTGCTATAGATTCATATGTATGCCGATTTTTTCTCAGCGCTGTTCGTTCTGCGAATCGTCGTTGTTCCTCTAAACGACCGCCATCTCGTCGTCATATTTCGTATGGCGCTCGATGAGGCTAGTCTAGCCGTTGGCAATACCACCCACCCCGTTGCAACGGCTTCGCCGTTGCGAATACGGGTGTATAGGGCAGGTCACCGTCGTTGATAACGACAGAACAAGGAGAAGTTCAAGAATCACGTAAAGAAAGAGATGAGAAAATGACGAAATTCATGCGATTAACGTACAATGCATTCAACCTATAAAATGGTGATTATCTCCCATTTCTTATCACCGCCACTATTAACTATCACGGGATGGGCTGGTAGAATGAACACTAATGCAACTCATTTAAATCACTTTGCTTGTTGATTATGCAAATTTCGGGCATGATTACCAACTGCCCAGAAGGGTGTGCCGGATATAGATTACCTGACCTCCGATTTGTACTGCGCCCTCCGAGTTGCCCGCCCATCACTGCAGGTACTTGAACATGGATAGGTAGATATTGGGATGTAACGGACAACAGGGGTGTTATCGGACAGCGCCCGGAAAACTATCGAAAATGCACTATTACAAGTTACACCTGTAGACTTGGTGGAGATAAACCTCGTTGCTAGCTTTGCTAGCGTATGTGTTGCCGATAGTTTTGACCAGGGCCTCCATCGTTTAGAGCATGCAGCGGGGAAACAATGCAGTGTGAGTGATTGGGCTGCCGAGGGAGTCGTGGAAGTGCTCCGCCTTGTGCCACATTCACAAAACTATGTTGCTGATTGCGAATTTGCATTGTTTGAACGTAACTGTTCATTTTACTTCGCTGCCTCTTTGAACACTGTTTTTCTCTGAATTCGCCCTGTCGAGATAGGTATTGGTCAGCGTTTGCTGCCGGCCCGACTTCCTCTGCGCCGTTTGTGCCAACTGACAGCTACCAACGCCATCGCTTCAGCCACCAGCTTCAGCCTCATCCATCTTGTCTCCTCTCCTCGCAGCCAATTCGAACTAGATCAGCCGCCTGCAAGTCATGCCCTCCTCCAAACCCTCTCCCCCGCGGCACGCCAACCCTGCGCGATTCTCCCCAGCCTGCAGCGCATCTTTGCTGTTTCCCGAAGCTACATCATTTCATTCTACCTTTATTACATCTCCCACTCTCACATAGCTCCCATGGACGGAGTACCTTGTTGCGTTGCTGCCACCGCCGCGTGAGAGCCAGCGCACTGCTAATGTAGCGGGCCCTCTGGTCGACACCGCTACCATCCTACACCGAATCCCCGACTCGCAGTGACTACCTATCCTCTGCATGCGAACTCAAACAATCAAAATCCGTGGTTCTCGTCGATTTCAGTCTTTCCAACTTTTCATCGTGCTCTGCGGACCACCTTCCCCGCGTGAGGTGGAAACATTCTATCTATCTACCCCATTCACTCCGGGGCCCCAGCCAACCCACGTCATTGCGGGATGTGCAAATGAGAAACCCTCAAGCTGGGCGCCAAACAGAAACGACTTCTTCTCACTTAACCCTTTATTCACCAACATAGCCAGACATTTATAGCCTGTGCTCGAGTCTCACGCACAGTGCCTCGCCGGGCTGCAGCTGAGCGCGCACCACCCAGCCACCCGTACCGTACCGCCTCGGTTTTTCGCTCGTGATACATTTGTAGGCAAACAAAACATCGGTGCCGCAAACTCGTCACGAATCAATTTACCCCACAACCTCTCATCCTGGGAGAGGACCGCTCTTTACTCTCTGCTGATTCTCTCCCACTCAACATGGCATCGTCCCCAAGCGACGACATCGAGCTCGGGCCTACCAACACGTGCAAGAGCAAAGACGACTTCACCTACGGCAGTTCGCACAGCATGCGCGAAGCCGGGGCGTACGAGGAGCCGAATTCGCGTCTCGGGCGCTTCTTCGATACCTTCCGCCGCGACCCCAACTCGACGTTCCTCCTCGCCGAGCACCATGGCCACGACCCGACCATCGCGCGCCGCCAGCACAACGGCTCACACTACTACGACCTGCACCTCGCGACGCTCGAGAATGCCCACATTGGGCTGTCGAGGAGCCTCAAGGGCAGACACCTACAGATGATTGCGATTGGCGGCTCTATTGGCACGGGGTTGTTTGTCGTGTCCGGCAAGGCGCTCAACGCCGGCGGGCCCGCGTCGCTGCTGATTGCATTTGCCATTATCGGCGCTATGCTATACACGACGTGCCAGGCACTCGGCGAGCTCGCTGTCCTTTTTCCCATTGCGGGGTCTTTTTCATCATGGGCGACGAGATTTCTCGATCCATCGTGGGGGTTTGCTATGGGCTGGAAGTAAGGCTACACAGCTGATCCGCATCCCGTTCCCGCAATCTGCTAACACAAGGTCCTAGCTATGCTCTACAATGGCTCGCTGTGCTACCGCTCGAAATCATTGCCGCCTCGCTCACCATAGGCTACTGGAATGACAAGCTCACCAAGGCCATATTTGTCACCATCTTCCTCACCACCATTGTCCTTATCAATATGTTTGGCGTTAAGGGCTATGGCGAAGCCGAGTTTCTCTTTTCTATTGTCAAGGTCATTGCCGTCATTGGCTTTATGTAAGTACGCGTGCGCAATTTTTCTACATCCATGCATGTAGTCTATAGCTCACACATTATACCTCCGCAGCCTCCTCGGCATCGTGCTTAACTGCGGCGGCACCCCAGACCGGGGCTACATTGGCGGCGAATACTGGCGCGACCCCGGCGCGTTCAACAACGGCTTTAAGGGCCTCTGTAGCGTCTTCGTCACCGCCGCGTTTGCCTTTACTGGAACCGAGCTCGTCGGACTCGCGGCCGCTGAGACGGCTAACCCGCGCAAATCCCTCCCCACCGCCATCAAGCAGGTGTTTTGGCGCATCACTCTCTTCTACATTGTCGCCCTCACCCTCGTAGGGCTCCTCGTCCCGCACAACGACCCGCGGCTGCTCGGCGGCGACAGTAAGGCCGACGCCAAGGCATCGCCATTTGTTATTGCGATTGAAGAAGCCGGCATTCAGATCCTGCCCTCGGTTATGAACGCCGTCATCCTCGTCGCCGTGCTCTCCGTCGGCAACTCGGCCGTGTTTGGATCCTCGCGCACCCTCGCGGCCCTCGCCAACCTGCACCAGGCCCCCAAGTTCCTCGGCTACGTCGACCGCAAGGGCCGTCCGCTCGTCGCCATTGCCGTCGCCGGCGCCGTCGGCCTCCTCGCTTTCCTTGCCGACGCCAATTCCCAGGGCTCCGTCTTTGATTGGCTCCTCGCCCTGTCCGGGCTCTCCTCCATCTTTACCTGGGGCTCAATCTGCCTCTGCCATATTCGCTTCCGCCGCGCCTGGCGCCTCCACGGCCGTCCCGTCAACCACCTCCCCTTCCAGTCTCAGGTTGGCGTTGTCGGCTCCTACCTCGGCCTCGCCCTCAACATCGTCGTCGTTGTCGCCCAGTTTTGGGTCGCCGCATTTCCCATTGGCTGGCACACCATGTCGTCCGCCGATATTGCTCAGAACCTCTTCCTCAAATGGATGAGCGCGCCCATCATTGCCGTCTTCTACGTCCTCCACAAGGTGTACTACCGCACGCGGTACGTCCGCATCAGAGACATGGATGTCGATACGGGACGACGCGACTGGAATCTACCCGTGCTAGTAGCGCAGGAGAGGGAAGAGCGCATGACGTGGCCGAAGTGGAAACGGTGGTACAAATTCATTTGCTGATACCGTCCGCCTTCTAATTCTTTTCATATCTATAGTTCAGCAATACTTGTTTCATTTTTATTGATACCACGTCAAAAGGTATAAGTTTTGACAGCATTTATTTTTCCAACGCATCTGATTTCTATAAGCGTTGGGTTCCTTATTTTGTTTGATTGAGTATCGCAGCAGCCATCGATTGTTGGTTACGTATGAATGGGTTGTTAGTATAGACATCAAGTACTGTTGGCGTAGGCGTCGGTTGTTTGTCACAGCCAGAAACAAGTAATGGGAAAGCAGCAGCCTTGAAAAACCGGCCAGAGTGCTGTTAAGTAGCGTCCTTGCAGGCAACGATATCTCCTATATTTCATGCTACCCTCTTGCGAATCAAAATTCAATAAATAAAGAGGGGGAAAAAACCAGTCTAGTCAAAGTTGAGGGCTATGTATCATAATTAAAAAAGGGACTTGCCAAAAGTCGTGAAAACATAAGAAATTAAGCCAAGCAAAGAAGGTAGTGAAATGAGAGAAAGTCAAGGCGTGCCTTTGCTTTCAGCAAAACGTGCCATCAGGTAGCGGGGATGCAAAAAAACAATAGTAAAATCCAACAACAGGCAAAATTTGATGACAAACAAGTGCTGGCGCCCATCTTTTAAAGACATTATTCGTAGTGGGACACATGAGGAGGCAAAAGCGTCGATGCAGGGCATCGGGGGATTGCTATTGCCAAATCAAATAATACACTCTGTTGCGAGGCGGCGCAATTAGAAGTCCCAGACACCCTCCGTCATCTTCGCAGCGCCGCGACCCCGTGGCTGTGCCTTGGGCTGCTCGTTCTCGTCCTCATCACCGCCAGTCATCCAGGCGCGCGAAGTACCCCTACGACCACCCATACCATCGCCGGCAATGTGAATCTTAGTGTCCGCCTCGTCGTGCGTAGCCCCCTTTCTGGAGCCCATGCCGTCACCAGCAATGTGAATCTTTTGGCCCTTGCCAGTAGAGGCCGCAACAGGGCGAGATCTGTTGTTCTCCTGAAGGGGCGACTGCTCATAGACCTCCCAGTTGTGGTCCATCATCTTGGCCATTTTCTTCTTCCCCTCGGGAGCATGCTGTGTTCGCGGTGGCTGCGATGGTGACTCGTCAGCCATTTCGAAATGAGGATCAAAGTCCTTGCTGCGATCCTTGAGGTTGGTGACGGTTTGCAGAGCTCGCTTGGGCCCGGGGGTGGGGTCAACTTCATCGAAGAGCTTATCGCTGTAAAGACTCTGGCCTTCGTTGTGCATGGCACCGCGAGGGAGACCACCGCGTTCTTGGCGAGCATCTCTCTCCCCATCATCCTGGAGCTCAAAGTGGGTTTCGGCATCACGGCGACTCTTGCCAGCGGGGTGGCGCTCTGCGGGATCGGCAGAGAACTGCATCTCAGGGTTCCAGTGTTGAACATCTTGCGAGCGCATGCCCTTGGAGGCCGTAGCCTTGGCAGGGGTGACAAAGTCGTCGAAAGACCACTGGCTATCGTGCTTGGACTTGGGGCGCTGGTCTAGGTCGACACCGCGAACAGGAGCGTCTTTGGAGTCAGAGCCGTCGACGAAATCGAAGTGATTGTATTTGGTAGGGTGAGGCTTGATGAACTTATCGCTCCTTTTGGGAGTTTCAACCTCCTCGGGGTCCTGTTTGCCATCAAAGATGCGGGAGGGCTGGAAGTTCTTGCCAGAGCCAGCCTTGCTGGGCGAAACAGAGCGGTGGCGACCGTGACCAGGTTCACTGTCCTCAGGCTCGTCGCCAATTATATCAACAACAGAGCGCTGATTAAAGCGATGGCCGCCGTAGGGCATGGGGCCGGCCTTCAGAGGGGTCGACTCAAGCTCCTCTCGGCTTCCGTATAGGTTGAGGGAGGCATGGGGGTCGCGGACAGCGTTGTTTGAGTTGTGTCGGGTACGGATGACAACATCATTACGGCTCGATGCCTGATGAGCACTCTTGCCAACGGCCTTGAGGCAGGACTGAAGCTGTCGCAGCTGCTCACGGCTGTCCTGGATGGGCCAGTTGCGACCAGTCTTGCCAACGATGTCAAGCTGTTTCAGGAGAGCACCCTGGTCCCACTGCTGTCTGATCTGAAGAATCTTGCCGTCGGCATCGAAGGAAACAAAGTGTGTCTAGGTGATTGCGAGCGGATAGCGTTAGCATGCAAGCCTGAGCCGTCAGAGAGGCAGTGAAACTTACAATGGCAACGTAGGCGGTGCGATCAGACAAAAAGTTGTCATCGAGCTTGGGAAGATAGACGCCACCACTAGTGATGAATTCAAGAGCCGTGTGGACCTCGACAACAATGGCATCCTGGCCCTCGACAAGGCTGAGGATCTCCTCCTGCTTCTTGGTGACCTGTTTGCGTAGCGCCGTTAGGTGCTTGATGATGTCGGTAGCACCAGAAAAGTTGGTCAGGGTGGTGATGTAATGCAGTGAGGCATTGTCGGCGAGCAGGGAAGAGCTCGGCGAGGCCAAAAACTGCTTGTATACGGCTGACATTGTGTATGCCGAAAAGGGGGGTTATCGGTGGAAGAGAACGAGGAGGATGGCGGGAGCTCGAGGAGCGAAGAGCAAACGGCAGCAATTCGTGGCGAAGCGGGACAGAGCCTTGGAGAATTTGCGCACGTATTGGCTTTGAAATGCAGACAAGCTTTAAAGGGAGAAGGTGAAACGAACAGCCAGAGGCGATATTCAATGGAGAGATGAAGGGAAACAGGGATCAAAACATCAAAACAGAGGCGCCAGGTGGAAGCGTGGGCGCAGAAGGCTTTAGGCGGGCGGTCGTGGCCCACCCAGGAGTCTCAAGGACTGGCAGCTATTTAATAACTAACGAGGGGTTCAGCAGTGGGCACCAACCTGCGCTGGTAAGGCGTCTTTGCTAGACGAGATAGGTTTGAGGGGAATTTACAGGGGGCAATTTCCCGCTAAAACCCCTGGAAAGAGGCTCTCCCTACTTGTGCCCGCCCACACCACTGCAAATGCATGGTGCGCAAAAGTACCAGCACATGCCAGCCTGCACACATGACCTCCCTCTTCCGCGTTGATCTCTCCAATGTTTACTCCGCATAGAAAGTCTCGATTTACAATCTTCCGATATCATATAAGCCGCAAGCAGCAAGATAGATTTCACATCCGTCTCGTGGTTCTTGCGCTGCCTATTCTGTTCTGCAACGCGTATCGGCATTTGTTTTGGCCAGCCGCGTTTGCTGGTTGCCACGGTACCCCGTTGTTGCCCGCTGCCCTATCACCCACGTACTCCGTAATGATATGTGTACACAAGTATGTACAACAGCCGCCTGCGCTCATAGCAGCTGGGCTATACGGATACAAGTGCGCAACTAAATAGCATGGAAGTCCTTGCAGAATTCACTACCACAAGTAATGATGTTACCCGAAATCGCCGTAGCATTCCTTCTTCACAATAATCATCACCCTCGGGTCATCGCCTACCACGATGTCGTAGATAGTAGGGACCCCGCCACACTGACAGATCGCCGCCTTGACCTTTATATAAGCTGCTTACATTATTAGCCTGAACAAAATGGACTACGCTGCCACTACGCGTAGAAGCTAAATATCTCTTACACTGGTAAGCCTTTCCACTGACTCTGGCAATAAAGTCAATGCATCAGTCAGTCATGTCTATCTTCAATCTTTCATTCCGTCCTGTGTTCGACTTGTGCTAGGGGTGGTAACAGAGGTGTCGGCTCAAGAGCAACAGAGAATAGCAACAAGCGGAAGGAAGGTGAACAAACGAAGACAAAAGCATATCATATTCTCCAGGCAGAAAGAATCTACGTGAGTACTAGGGCTCAAGCAAACAGAATAAATCAACAGTATATATACTCAATCTTGCGCGTTGATCTTGATACCCGCGCCCCCGTTATCCTAATTCGAGTTCTCATTGCCTCAGCGGCCAAAGCGCTAAGAAGCTCGTGTGGAGCCGCTAGCCACACAACCACCTGCGCCACGTCTTCCCGCCCCTGCCTTGTCAAGCTTCTGTGCTTGCCTGCAAGGAAAGCCGCGCAAGCCACAGGTCCACTGGCTTGTATCAGTAAACGTCCTCTGACGCAACGAGCTTCAGTTAGGCTTGGACACGCAACCCGCATCGCCGTTTTTCTATCCGACTCCCCCGATGATCGGCTCGATTGCTCCCATCGGCCAGTGCAATCACTACTCATAAACACACGCCTTCTACACAACTATATGTTAGAACGGAACCCAGCTCTTCTGTCACAATGAGGATCTGCGGCCCGCTGGCTGCGCCTTGGTGGCGTGTCCTCCTGCTCTCCTGGCTTTGGACAATTGCCCTAGCTAAGGACGAGCCCACCATCTCCGCCTCCAAAATCGAGGGTTACCCTCGCAACATCAACTACTTCGAAGACAGCGACTCAGTCATATGGCATAACGTCGATACCGGCAACATATTCTGGTCCAAGGATGCTGGCGTTCAGTGGGCCAGGGTCGGCGACGTCGACGAGGGCAAAGCCGTCCTGCTCATCATGCATCCTCACGAAGCCAAGACGGCCTTTATTCTGACTGCTCACCAAGAGCATTATATGACGCAGGATCGCGGCGAATCTTGGTCCAAATTCGACTCTAAAGCGCCTCCGAGCCGATTCCAGCCTGAAGTCTTGACTTTCAACGCCGCCGATCCGCAGCGCATTATTTTCAACGGCATGGACTGCGACGAAATCTTTTGCGACGAAGCGGCCATCTATACCACCGACGGTTTCAAGACTGTTGACAAGCTTCGTGAAGATACAGCTGGCTGTTGGTGGGCCAAATCGTCGCTAGAATTTAGCACCGGCGACAACGACCTGGACAAGTCTAGAATTTTGTGCATTATCCGCGACGAGCTCTCTCCGCGAAGACAAGAACAGCGTCTCGTTGTTTCGGACGACTTCTTCAAGAAAGAAAAAGGGGAGATACAAGAATTTGAACCCGATCTCGACATCACCAAGCCCGTTCGTGGCGTCAACAATATAGCAATCATCAAGGGCTATCTTTTGGTTGCGACAAGCTCGGCCAGAAGTGATGAAATGGCTCTCTATGTGACTGATGACACAAAGAAGTGGCATCGGGCCATATTTCCCAGCTCAGACTCCCACGAGCACTCTCATGCCATCAACCAAGGCGCCTATACCGTTCTGGAGAGTACAAACTACAGCATCCAGGTCGACGTCATGACTTCGGCTCCCTCTAGACCCATGGGTGTCTTGTTCACCAGCAACTCCAATGGCACATACTTTACCGAGAACATCCCGTACACGAATCGAGACAGAAAGGGCCACGTCGATTTCGAAAATGTCAGCGGGATCCAGGGCGTCTACCTTGTCAACACTGTTGAAAACGGAGCAGATGTTAATAAGCACGGCAAAACAAAGGTCCTGGTCAGCAAAATCACCTTCGACGACGGCAGAACCTTCGAATCCCTCAAAGCCGGAGAGGACACAATTCATTTGCATTCGGTCACCGAACTAGACAATATTGGCCGTGTATTTTCCAGCCCTGCGCCTGGTCTGGTTATGGGCAATGGAAATACTGGCAAATCGCTCAAAAGGCCTTCGGAGTCGAATCTATATGTTTCCGACGATGCTGGTAGAACCTGGAAGCAGGCGCTTGAAGGCCAGCACAAGTACGAGTTCGGCGACTCTGGCTCGATTATTGTTGCCGTCAAAGATTCAGACAAGCCCGATATTGATAAGTTCTCGTTTTCTTTAGATCATGGCGAGAAATGGAACACTGTTTCTTTCCCGGATGATCTAAAGATAAAACCCGAGTTTCTCACATCAGTGCAGGATGCTACCAGTCTCAAATTTCTTCTTGTTGGCTCTCATAAGGGAGAGTATCACAGCATTGCCATTGATTTCGAGGGTCTGCATGAACGAAAGTGTGGCGATGATGACATGGAAGAATGGCATGCACGCGTCGATGCTGATGGCAAGCCACAGTGCATCATGGGTCACAAACAGTCTTTTACGCGCAGAAAGAAGACGGCAGACTGCTTCATCAAGAGCGAGTTCAAGGAGCCAATAGCCAAGACAGAGGACTGCGAATGCTCCGATGCCGACTTTGAATGCGATTTCAACTTCCAGCGCGACTCCGAAGATCATACCAAGTGCAAGCAAGTTGGATCCTTGGTTATCCCGGAAGGTTCGTGCAAGGGAGATGAGAAGTCGTTCAAGGGCTCTTCGGGCTGGCGACTGATTCCAGGCAACACGTGCAAGAGGAAAGACGGCGAGCAGAAAGACGATACCGTTGAGCGCGAATGCAAGGATGGTGGAAAGGACAATGACAAGGACGACGGCAAAGACGATGGCAAGGACGGCAAGGATGGAGGTGACGATACCGACCCTTCTAACGGCGGCGTTTCCCACAAGAAGAATGACTTTGACACCGACCTGAACGACTTTCAGAAGTTATATCTCGAGCGCGGCGAAGCGAGCTCATCAAAGGATGAGACAGTCATTGTGCGCGCTGCTGAGCAGGGCAGCGGTGGCCGATTGAAAGTCGACGACCGTTTATGGCGATCCCCTGACCACGGCAAGAAATGGGAGCGCATTCTTGAGGGAGAGAAAATCCATAACATTTTTCCTCACGAGTACTTTAACGATGTGGTTTACTTCACTACCGTTGAAGATAGCAAAGTCTTTTACACTATTGATCGAGGGCAAAGCTTTCACCCGTTCACGGCTCCCTCAGAGCCATTCGAGGATGGCCCATTCAGCTTCCACCCGGACAAGAAGGACTGGATCCTTTGGGTTGGCAAGACGTGCGAAAAGGTAGGCAGCAAAGAGTCCTGCTACTTGAAAGCCTCTATTTCGACTGATCGTGGCGACGACTGGCGTACGCTACGCAAGTATGTCGAGAAGTGCGAGTTTACCGGCAATTCCGAATACAATATCCGTGCTGAGAAGCAAATTGTCTGTCTCGCTCATCGCGAGGAGAATGAAGACTCTCCCTTGACAATCATCACCAGCGATGACTTCTTCGATGAGGACGTAACCATGCTCGACAATGAAGTAAGCAACTTCATCACTATGAGCGAATACATCATCTTGGCTGAGAAAGACCAAAAGACCGGAGGCGTCAAGCCTCTGGTCAGTGTCGATGGCAAGCATTTTGAGAATGCGCACTTCCCTTACAAGTTCCAAGAAGGCCACGAAAGCGAGTACACTGCTTTAGACAGCTCCACGCATGCTCTCAATCTGTTTGTTAAGATGGATGACGGCGCAGACCACCAATATGGCTCCATTATCAAGAGCAATTCCAATGGCACGTCCTTTGTGCTCAGCGCCTCCAACGTAAACTGCGATGATACGCCATACGTCGACTTTGAAAAGGTTGCAGGCTTGGAAGGATTCGAGCTCATAAACGTTGTTACCAACACTGGCAAAGGGGAGAAGACCAAGAAGATCCAGACCAAGATTTCTCGCAACGATGGTGCTGAATGGGGCTATCTGGCTCCTCCGAGTAAGGATGTCGATGGCAAATCATATTCTTGCAGCAGCTCCAAGGGTGACAAGTCTTGCGCCCTCCATCTTCACCATTACACGGAGCGCGATGACAAACGCAAGACTTTTGCTGCCGCTACTGCTGTCGGACTCATGTTTGGTATCGGCAATGTCGGCTCTATCCTCGGTGACATTAAAGAGGCAGACACGTTCATGACGGCCGATGGCGGTATCACCTGGCGCAACGTCAAGAAAGGACACTGGACCTGGCAGTATGGCGATCAAGGATCCATCATTGTGCTAGTGGAACGTGCCACACATGACAATAAAGCCAGCACCAACATTGTATCCTACTCCACCGACGAGGGCAAGACATGGACGGACTACAAGTTCACAGACGACAAAGTCACCGTGCTCGACATCACTACGCTTTCGTCTGGCACCTCGCGGAATTTTCTCCTCTGGTGCAGATCAGAGTCGGGCAAAGTTTTTACCGTCAACCTCGACTTTACTGGCCTCACCGACAAGGTTTGCAAGCTTGGTAGCCTTGGAAAGGAGGGCGGCGATACGGATTATGACCTTTGGTCTCCTAAACACCCCATGCTGAACGATGACTGTGTATTTGGTCACGTCGCCAAATATCTGCGCAAAAAGCCGGACCGAAATTGCTACAATGGGCAGGACATTCAGCGTCTTTACAAAAAGGAGAACTGCGCTTGCAGTCGACGCGACTATGAATGGTAAACGCCGCAATGCAACATTGAAAGTCGAACAAGCTAATCAGTTCTCTAGTGCCTACAACTTTGAAATGGACAATAGCGGGCAGTGCGTCTTGGTCAAAGGCCTCGAGCCATTATCTGGCAAGGAGTGGTGTGAAAAGAATAATGCCACAACCTACTTTGAGCCCACGGGCTACCGCCGACTGCAGCTGACGACGTGCGAGGGCGGCAAGGAGTACGACAAGACGTCAACTGAGCACGACTGCGCCGGGTACGAGGGTGAGGTGGCCAGGAAGCACAAGGCGTCGGGCGTAGCCATTTTCTTTGCCGTGGTGATTCCGATTGCGGCGGCCCTCGCGGTCGGCTGGTACGTGCACCGCACTTGGTCGGGCAAGTTTGGTCAGATACGCCTCGGTGAGTCGTCGGCGGCGACGTTTGACAGCGACCAGCCGTGGATCAAGTACCCCGTCATCGCCATTTCCGCCGTCGTCGCGTTGGCCGTGGCACTGCCGGTGCTGGGCGCCAGCGTGTGGCGCACCGCCTTTGGTGCGTACCAGCGCGCGGGAGGTGGTGGTGCCGGGGGTGGTAGGAGCTGGAATCGTCGCTTCACGACGAGACAGAGCTTTGCTCGCGGAGGCGAGTATTCGCGCGTCGAAGACTATGACGGGGAGCTGCTGGGTGAGGACAGCGACGAGGATGTATAGATGAGGTGGTGGAGAAGCAGGTTGGCAAGTGTGTATGTAGTAGATAAAAAATTGTTTCCTGTTTCTTTTTGTATGAAGCGTTGAATGAGTATTTGGTTAGGTCTGATGATGGAGTACACGATGGCTACGGAGAAATGGCCGTCGGGGAAAGTAATTTCAGCGGTTTATATCAACCTACATCATTATCATCGTCATTGAAAAGAGGCAGTCTGCTGCATTGTGTAGGCCTTGACTGACCAACAATGCCAAATGTCCCTCTACAACATAACACGCCCGTCTATACAGAGGCCGTCTGATCCGGGGGTCACGCTGCGCAAAGCAGCTTACCTGTTCATTCTTTTCTTCGTTGGACATACTAACATGCATACACGTTGAGCGTCTCCGAAACCCTCCGTCGTCGTCGTCGTCGTCGTCGTCGCGTGCATCACACAGTTGTCAATGTGCCTCGTGACTCATGACCGTTTCGAAACAGCCCGAAACAAGAGGGAGGGAAAGAGAATAAAGGTGCATAAATTTTCCCCCGCTTCGAGGAGATGTGTGCCGATCTATACGGGTTCTTCCCGCCCGCCCGTTACCGTTGAGATGACGAACAACCTCCACCTAATCTTGGGTGAGAGGGAAGTTTCGTGAAACGTGCACGTCGCAGCATGAAGGGGTCGCTTGACCGTATAGTCTGCCTGGCTTGACAATTCTCCAGCATCGACTTCCGCAAAATGTTTGCAATTCGTCAAGGGGAGAGAATCATTCGGCGTTTCTGCTCTATTCTCCGCTCTCCACTTCACGCTTTCCGCCCTTCTTCCTTTTTCATCTTTGTATGCACTAAACGGTCACATTTTCACACGTTTCACAGCGCTCAGACCCTGCATCACATTACCTCCGATGCAGCATTACCCGCTCACTTGAACATGAATCATGTGTAGCTTTCAGAGAATGTGTTCGTATTATTTTCTTACCAAGGTGGATTCCAAAGAGAGCAAGATTATGGCAAAAATTGTACAGTAATGGGTATAAAGCGAGAAACAACAGGAGCCAAAGGTTTGTGTAATGAAAAAAGAACCCCTCAAGGCCATGAATGTTATTAACCGCAAATGATAGAGATGAACAGAAAACGATGTCTGTACCGGCCCAATGCAGTCTGAAAGAGTGCAAAACAAAATGAAGATGATGGTGAAACAGAAGATGGAAATAAAGTTATATGAGGGGAAAACGAGACAATTCCTCTCCAATTGTGACGCTAAAGTGCAAAAAAATGAAACAGCTTTCCTTTGCATAATAAGAATGTGGTCATGCCAAGTGTGGTGTGAGTGGGCGTGTGTGCGTGAGTGCGTGAAATCGGTGGCAGTGTTTTGAGCAAAATGTCTTGCGTGGATGCACGAAGCTGTGAGCAAAGTGCGTGCATTTGATTGCGTGAATGTTGACATCATGAGCGACGAACGCGATTCCAGAAGCGCTTCATTGAGCTCTGCTCGGGGTAGAGCAAGTTCTCTTGGTCAATGGCCGCGAGTTGTCGCTCGATGCTGTCCTTTTTCAGCTCGTCCTCGGTTCTGAGTCCGGGCGGCGAGCGGGGGCCTTCCGATGTGGTCGGAGACGCGAGCTTTTGCCAGCTGTAAATATGGGCCTCATTGGCGCGCAGGTCCGGCCGAGTCAGGGTCATGCGCAGCGTCATCTCCCGCGAGTACGCATGGGCCTGGGTATAGTCGACCTTGGCGGTTTCGCGGTCCTGGTCTGCGGTGGTGGTCAACGAGTGAGAGGGCCTCTCCAGCGTATCGGGGGTGCGAGGCGAGTCAGGCTCCGTAGTGGTGGCCTCGTCGCTATAGAGCGAACACCGCTTGTCCTCGACAAGGGTTTGCATGCGGAGGTGGGCGCCACGATCTGCGTTGCGAGGCAGCGAATCGACGCGTTTGGGCGGGCTGGATGGACTCTGAGACTGTTGCTCGGTAGAAGGGAAGCCAAACTCAACGGCTTCATCAAATTTGTGAGGCGAGGCGAGGTAAACGCGGAGCTTCATGCGGGCTTCGGGGTCCTGGTAGTGGGCGGCCGGATCCATGGTGGGTGGCGGAGAGGCGGCGCTAGTAACCTCTGCCGGTGGCTGCTTGGTGACAGACATCAAAGAGAGAGCCCGGGAGCGTCTGCGAACATGGCCGTAGCCAGGCGAGTTGTGCAGTGACAGGACCGAACCGCCAAAAGGCGTAGAAGCCTCATTTGTGGTGGGACGACTCAGTGAAGACGAGGCACGGCTGAAGGTGGCCTTGGAGGAAATAGAGAGCTTGTGGCGGAAGGAGGCAGAGCGGTGTTTGCGGTGGGTGAGGTCTTCGCGAAGACCGATGTGATGGTCGTCAAGGTCGAGACTCAGGTCGAGGTCGGTATCGTCTTCCAGCCAACGGAAGCTGTCATACAATGAGACTTCCGTCTCCTTGAGGCGGCCGTCCATCCAGGCGGCATCGGTAGTGCGGGAATGCATCCTGTGGGAGAGTTGGTCGAAGGAAGCGGCGCCGTGTAAGTGACCCTTGATCTGGCGGGCGTTGAGGTGGACGTGACGTTTTCCACGTTTGATCAGGGCTTGGTCAGTGGCATCCAAAATGATACCGTGTTGGGAGGATGCCAGCGACGAGGGGTGGTCGTCGTCGGATTTATTTATTATGCCCAGGCCAAGCTTGGTGGCGGTGGTAGTGTGTCGGTCAAAGGCTGGGCTAGAGTGCAGGCGAATCAGGGCAGATCTGGGACGCCGGGGCAGCGAGGCGAAGGGGGTGGACTCGGAGGGCAGCTTGGAGAGCACAGTAAGACGAACCGGCTGGCGGCTGTCTTGGAGTGATCTAGTCGTAGAAGCGGCGGCGGCCGAGGGAGTGATTGTTGCGGTGGCAGAGGCGGCAGGGTTAATATTAGGATGGATCTTGGGGAGATTGTCGGGGGAAACTGAGGGCGTAGAATCCGAGTCTTCAGTGTCAGGATCCTGGGCGAACCGGAGACGTTCGAGAGTAGAAAAGTACTGTTGCAAGGCAAAGGAGAAGAAGCCAATCGTCAGTAATCAAGGACAAAGACTTGTTAAGAGTGGTGCTCCCGCAAGCTTGGTGTCTTGTGCCAGAGGAAGGAAGAGAAAGGACGGCGAGGAGGGGCAAGAACAAAAGGTGACGCTTCAAACAAGCGGGAGAAAAGACGCGCAGGGATGAAACGATATAAGGAAATGGGCGTGTCTAGCAATATAAAACAGAACCGAGCCTGCGCTGCATGAGGAATGGCGTGTCTCGATGCTGGAACGAAAGAGGAGGGCTGTGGAGGTAATTGAGAGGGTTTGGAGAACGTAATCACCAGGAACTTGTTGGTGAACAGTGCTGTATATTGCACCCAGGTTCCAGTAGAAAACAGCGGTCATGGTGGGCTTGGAAAGGAGGGGCACAGCGCTAACAAGGCTCCGACTGTACTGGTACAGCGCTTTGCCGTGTAGGGCGAGCACCCTTAGGTAGCCCGTTGCAAACGGTCTGTTTCAGCGCATTTTACACCGAGAGCGACGCTAGCCCCAGGTACCAAACAGTGGACGCCAAGGCTCTCGGCCCCTGTAGCGGCGCCCCACGGGGAGTGCAACAGTATGCGGCCTTGGAGGCCTTTTTCTGCTTGGGTCTTGCTGCTGTCGATGCAACCCTGAGGAGCCACCTTGCAGCCGCAGTCGGAGAATAAAAAATATCAAATTGAAGAAGTGCTCGCAGCCACTCGGAGCAGACTTGTTGTCTTGTTTCCTTGACATCAACCGTGTTGACAAGACGTGGCTGTTGCTAGACTGCACACACAGGGAGCAGATGCAGGGGGCCATCCACCATGAACCGTCATTCAAATATCTTGGTAATACTGCGTGGACGCCACCAAGGTTGGAAAAGAAGAAAAGAAAATAACCGACTCCCTCTCCACCCCACAACGGACGTGGCAGCAGGCCGTTTGCTGGAATGGGCATCGATACGCGAACGTGGTCCCAAGGACACAATGTGGCTCCCGGGGTCAGAAACAACAACTCTGTAATCCACAGGTGATGAGGCAAGGCTGACGTGCCGCGCCGCCTGAATGCTGTACGTGTCCCAAGTCGCGATGCCACGATCGAGCCAGGTTTCCTGCCATTGATAGCTTTCCTGCACTCTTGCCTCGTCTTGCTCCGAATGCATCCGCACACAAATACGGCGACCTCAACCCTTTGGGCAGCATGTTACCCACACGAGGCTGGCAGTAGTACCTGTGCAAAAAGAAGCAAAAAACTGACAGACTACTTGTTGTCTTGTGAGGCGCGCCTACGAGTCGTTTCTTTTTTTCTACACGTGGCGGCGGCATACTTGCTTTGGCCAACGTGCTCCATGGATACCCGTCAATCACACTTGTGCGGACGTATATGTGCTCACGGAATTCGATGAATCCGAATCGATTGGTGCCGCGCAAGTACGTGACTGATTAATTGCACATGCTGCAGCGCCGGCGCCGGCGGCGACTGCGACGTGGGCGACGCGTGCAGAGAAGCGCTGGCACGTAATACTTGGTATCGCTCCCTTGTTCGGCAATAAAGCTCCTGACAAAAACAAAGGTCCGTCATGTTTTGGTTGCAAAAGCCAATTTTTATCAAAAGTCGCGATAGTCAAGCCACGTCGCTCAAGCTGGAATGCGAGCCCCGCGACGATCCCTGCCGCCGCCATCATATTCATTGTCACCCAGAGGCGCAGTGGATCGATCCCTTGCCCACGCACGCACGCCCTTGTCACATCAATTGACCCTTTCAAAAGACGCGAGCCGAGCTAGATGACGCCGAAAACGCAGTTTATCAATGTAGACAATGCTTAGCTCTGAGGCGTTTTCTTTTTATTATTGCCCAGCACTCGCTAGTCGAACGAGAAAAAGAAAAGGCGCCACGGAAAGGGGTTCCCTCTTTTTTTGCTTTTTTTCTCTCTTTTCAGTGTCCGCTCTGGTGAAAGCTGTGCCACAAGCTGGTTGAGCGACGTTCGCTAGTGTCTGTGTGTTTGCCCGCCAAAGTCGAGCAGCAGTCCTTTGAAACATGATGCAAGCCTCCTGCTTTTTTTCTTCTTTCTTTCCGTGCTCTTCTTCTTCTTGCACTCCTCGCCTGGTTTTTCCCGCCTCAACACTTGTTGTCTTCTTTGCCACTTGGCGGCAGAAGCACGCAGGCCAAAGAGGGTTCGAAGGAGAGAGCATCGCCGTCGTCTTGTCTGCACCAGAAACAAAGACATCCCAGGAAAACACAAACGCTTGAATCAATTTTCGACTCACCTTTCTTTGTATCGTGGCGGGTAGCGCCTGGAATTCTTCCTTGGTCATGGCGGAAAACGACGTCGTCGGGTCAGTCGGCGAGTGCTCGTCGGTGCCGCTGCCGGAGCCTTGCGACGCCTGACTCCGAGCATGGCGGCGGTGTTCTCGCCACACGCCGCTGCCGCTGCCCTCGCCGCTGCTGGCCGTACTCCTATGGCCTCGCGTCTTGGCCGTCCGGTCGAGCAGCTTGCGGCCCTGGTGGAAGCGCCCCCCGCCGTGCCGGTAGCTTGAGCCGTCATCCGAGGGGCTCGAGGCGTGGTGACGAAAGGGCAGGAGGGAGCCGCTTTTTAAGCGGCCGCCGGCACGATTGTGGTGGTTGCTTATGTAGCTCGTGACCGTCTTGGTGTTTGTTACCGCCGGTCTCGTCCCGAAGCTGTGAAAGTGGTCGTCGAGGTCGGTCGCCATGATCATTTTCCCTGGTTTCTCCGTCTTGGATCTGGGGCCTTAAAAGAAAACCGTCCGCTCCAATGTTGGGATGCGAAAGCTTGCAGTTGTGCTTGCAAGAAAAGAAGACACTCGGGATGGTGTTTAGGTGTAAAGTACGGGCCGCCGCATGAACGGTCCGAGAAAAACTGGAGGTGTGATCGGTCCGTTTGCACAAACGCAATGCCCAACTCTTGCGCAACAACAAACTGCTGTTTTCTCAGGAACACACGTAGACGCTAGCCAAGGAAGCACTTGCAAAGTATAACTGATGACGAGGGTTTAAGGTTCTTTGCGGAGGCGTTTGTCTCTAACGGTCCGTCTTGTTTTGTTCTGGTGGTGATACAAGATGAGAAGAAGAAAGTGGTTAGGAGTCCACGGGCAGGCATCCCACGATATCTTTTTCAACCATTAACGACACATACAGTCATGCGCAAATCTACACGCCGACGGAGCTATAGCCAAGATGTATTGCCTGCCCGTAGCCTTGGCCTCGACCCCTGCCCGGTCGTCAAGACTTCTAATTATGGGTTACTTTTCAGTCCGCCAAGCTTGCGTCGTCGTCCAAATTTGCGAGGCCCCTGTGCAGAAGCGCCCAATTGACACCCATAATCATGCCAGCTTTGTTTTCTGTTAGCCGCTGAGGTGACTGAGTTGCCGAGTTGCTCATTTTGGCCCCATCCCACAGCCTATGGATAGTTACAGGCTCCCAAAATATCAGATGGGTGGGGAGGTGGGCGGCGGCACCGCTGGAGATTGAAGAAGCCAAGAGGAGACCGGAGAGAAACAATGGCAAATAGCAGAGCGCCAAATGTGCCCCCTATGTTGCTCCGTAGATTGTGTGGATTGTGTGGCTTTTTCGCTGATCACTGATCCTCTCCTGGAGCCATTAATGCTGATATGGCCTTGTCGGCCAGGATGCTCAGATGGCGTCGAAGAATACGGAGTACTCGTCGATGTGATACGAATTAGAATCCTTCTCTAAGTCATTTTGATACCTGATCTCGGTCGCGGTGCTCCCATCTGCACAAGCACATAGTGGAATAGATGATGTAGCTGCATGAGGCGACAAAAGCCTCGACCAAGGTACAGTAATTACCAGCACGATTTGCTAATCAGACGAAGGTAACAGGGGAGACCGAACGCAACTTACGGAGCGGGTCAAAGCCATTTCTTTCTGCCCTGAACTCGGCACATGGAGAAGCTTCTCGTCCAACGTGGCTCAGAAATGCCCGTCAACGATTAGCCTTTTGCTGATCTGCCGTGGCGAGATGGTTCGTTTCAGGTTTCACCGTCACCAGAACTTAGCCGATAAACATTGCGCCACTCGACAGCATCCTATTAATAAGTCAATACTCAAGAATGATGGACTATCTTCTTCATTTTGAAAAAGAAACAAAGCTTCCTTATTCACTATCGTGACGCTGTTACAATTAGTCAGGAACCACATGGGCTAGGCTAGGTTGTCTTTTGATAACTAAGCCACCCGATAGCTTCTAGCATGCTTGTGATACCAAAAAGTTACTACGCAACTGTCATAATCAAGTCACACGCATAAAAGTCCAAGGTTCTGTAGAAGGCTGTTGGGTACTGGCACTCGTCAGAGACGCTGCGCGCATCACCGCCTAGTTGCCAATAGTGCCAAGCAATTCATCCAACATTTCCAGAATACTACGTAAAGCGCCCACCTTGGCCCTCGGTCCATGCCATCCATGCCCCTGCCCATGTCGTCCCATTTTAAACACTGCGGGCGCGGTGACTCAGCTGGGGAAGGGTGCCAGCTCATACCAGTAAGGCGGCCAAGCGGCTTCATGTTGCCGACTCACCTCCTCGGTCCTCTGGCAAAGCAAAAGAGTGGCGTACTACAATATTATAGCACAGCATAAGTTAACCATCGACATTTTGTACGGAAATGGTGGCTGCTTCCATCATGTTTTGCTGTGCCGTTCCGATGCAGACATCCTCGGAGGTAGCCGAGGCATGATCTATGCCGACGATTCAGCTACGTGATGCTTCATGCCAATTTTGCAAAATATAGATGCCACCAATATAATAGAGTACCTGCATAAGGCACATGCACATGTAGGTTATCATCCGACACACGGCAAGGCGAAGCTCCGACCGCCCGGCATACAGTGCATACGAATACTGGTATTCACCTGCATTAATAATAACTTTATGTTGTCGAAGGAAAGTAGCCTAAAGTCTTTTGTCTCCGGCGGGTTATTACGCGAGGCTGCATCGTCTGTGCCCGAGACAAGCTGGTACAGGGGAGAATACAGAATGTCCAGCCCCATCCCACCGGCATCGAGCCAGCGGCAGATGCAACGCTGCAGGCCACGGCCTGATGATGAAACAAGAACATGGCAAGGGTCTTGCTGTTGGTTTATTAGGGCGCTCTCAGGCCCTATTCTGACTGTCTGGGTGGGCTTCTTATTTAACTAGCGCTCCGCCACCAGGCAATAATCATGTCTTGGCTCTATAATTGCAAAATGACAAGCCAAATGTTTATACTGAGTGTTATGGGCAAGTATTGTATGCCAGGCTGGTACCGACAAGGGGGGCGACGTACCTACAGGGGCGAAGATGTATTTCATCGGACCGGGGTTGATTTTTGCTGGGGAGAGAGTTACCTGACAGGCATACAAAACAAACGCACCACACCCAGTAAACAACCGGGCCGGGTGTTACACTATTACCTTGTCGTTCTTGCCATTTTGCTGATATTTAATTAAATAACTAAAATAATCGTAAACGGAGATTCGGCTCTCGTGCCAAGCAGCACGCATCTTACGCCTTGAAAGAAAAGGATGAACAATGCGCATTTCTTCGCACCTTTCCTCGTGCTATCGATAACAAGAACAATGTCTGCGGCGTCGACTGCTTTGTGCTGCGATGACGACTTTGGCTCTGCCCAAAGACTTCAAGGATCACTCTGCTGCTGGCCACCCCCAATCCCTGTCTTGCTCGGCATTGCCCTTTTTGCCCGTCGCCAACGTTTTTTTGCAAATTTTCAAGAGAAGCACTCTCCGCGATCGAGTCAGTGTTGCATGACTTGCTCCATTTGTTCTGGAACACTTCGAGGGATACCGAGAGATAGCTAGTTACGTCATGCGCATTCCGGCAAGTATTATTAGAACATTCCATTACTCTACCAAAAGAATGTGAGTAATATTGTTTGTGATAAAATCATGTGCATTTCCGACATTAAACTCCGAGATCGGTGTTTCTCACAATCGTACAATTATTTAGCTTACGCAAATGAGTATCGGCCAACAACTCCTTAGCCCGAGTGCATATTGCTGACGTTGCCTGCCGAAACATTCGCTAGGCAACCAGGGCATGCTTCATCTGGTGTTTTAATTAGTATTTAATTAGTATCCAGCAGATCGGCGTCTTTGCATTACAGTAGATGCCCTTGTCGCTATAACGCAGTTGCCCATATAGGCACAGCCTCACCAGGAATGATTGCGTATTATTGACAGCCCAATGCGTTCGGCTCTCGCTCGACCTGGCAAGGCCGTTGTCCGCCACCCGCATGCTCGGGCTCGCCGGTGAATGTAATTGCAGATTCGAACCCAAGTAAAGCGAAGAGGAGAAGAGGCATTTAATTATTCGTATCCAGTTGTTGATACCATCGATTCCGGCACTCATGCCAGTATTGTCAGCATCACCAGCATGATTACTAGATGCATTTCCCCGTGAAGCACAGTGATTTCCACCTTTTATGATACATTGGAGATGCCGTCCTTCAGGTGGCTCAGAACGGTGCTACAAAGCTGTACTGGTAATGGTAGTTGGGCTATCGCGTGACAATACATCAATAAAGAACACCCCCTGGCCTTTGCTACATGCCAGCACCGGCTTGCTCCATGAAACCCTTCGTTCGCATCTTGTGCTGATTATTTGAGTCTTCGATTTGTGCTGGAGCTACGACGAGAACCAGGGCACACTATCGCAAATCATAAGCGCTAATACAGCGGCTTCAAGGGGTATAGAATGTCTTAAACAGCTATGTCGAGTGTTTTTTTAGACCTCAAACGAAAGCAATTCAATATTGATTGGTATCTAGACAACTATGACGATCGCGAAAAGTTAGAGATAGCACAGCGCAGCAGTGAAGAGACTACGAGCTTTCATCGCTAGATTCGTTATTCAGGCGCAGCTACCTCTTTAGTCCACTAAACGAACAGATAATCTTCCATTATCGTTATAGCCACCCATCTATGCTGACTACGACCTCACAGTATATCCAGCACTACCATAGAAGATCAACGTAGATAGCTAGCTTTTGTCCGTGTGAGAGTGAGCCAACGCACTCCGTCTGCATCCGCCACGCACTTGAGCGCATCTAGTGGTAGGTCGAGTTCATTGCAGCTATATGTAGCTCAATTTGTCCCCGTGCATCTTCATATTCTCCGAATCCAAAAAGAGGTACCGAAGGGCAACCGCTCAGCTGATTGCTTCTCGACTTGTGTTTCAACCGGCTGCTCTGGCTTTGTCCATTTTGTTCATTCCTGTTTTCTGTAGCAATCTTGGAGGAACGCAACAGAGAGTTTTGAGCTCTTCATCAAGTACTTAGTCTGAACGCTCCCTCGGCGGCTTCTGGGGAGCTGGCGGAGGAGTGTGTGGCTCAGGTCTAGGTTGAGGCGAAGATGTTCTTGGTCATTCTGCGCTTGGCATATTGCCTGGTGGAGTAAATCTCTTGGAAAACAAGATATACAAGATATACAAGATATTATACAAGTAATAGCGGAACCTAGCTTACTGGATCAGCTAGATGAAGAGTGCTCTTGAAGTTGGAGGAAAGTGAAAGCGTGCAAAACAGAGATCAGGAAAACAGTATATATGTATTGATGGGTGCGTAACAATGAAACTGTTAAATCATATGAATCACGCTATAGAGCGCATTTGCATGTGCTAACACGGTTTTCCAGCGAAACACAAAGAAGTCACGAGTCGATGTTACACAGACACCGCCGCCTCACTTCAAAACATTTTCGCCTCAAGTCAAAGACTTCTACCCCTCAATGTTCTTGAACCTGGATAGCATCTTCACCACGGGCTCCCCAAACCCTCCAAACGCCCGCGCTTATAATACAATGGCTTCTGTATTGCAACACTCCGATGATGACGTGAGGCAAATGATCTCTCAAGATGCGCACTCAGTCTCTTTGCATACTTTGGGCGTCAAAAGAGTTGATGCTGCACAACTTCCCGCCAACAATCCATGTGAAGACCGTTATAACCTTTCTCAGTCCTTCACTCTCTGGGAAGGCGAGAGCTGGGTGGGTAGCACAATATTCGATGGTCATTATGGGTGGCAGACTGCAGACCATCTTGAGAAGGGGCTGTTGAAAGCTGTTCAAGCCAAACTAAACAAACTCCAGCCGGACTCACGTACCGATCAATCCATTCAGCACGCTATTGAAACAGCCTTTGAGGAGCTTGACGACTCCATTATTAGAGGCTATGTCGACTGCGCGCGAAACAGAGACATGGCCTTCGAGCACAAGGTACCCTACATGGAAGTTGCCATGGCTGGGTCATGTGCCCTACTCGTGCTATACAACCCCCAAACCAAAGCCATATACACAGCTTGCACAGGTGACTCGAGAGCTGTTCTCGGACAGCAGACTGCCGACGGTATGTGGAAGCCGTTGGCTCTCTCCGAAGATCAAACCGGTGCAACCAAATCAGAGGTAGCCAGGCTTCGAAAGGAGCATCCAAACGAGGAAGTTATCACAAATGGTAATAGGGTTCTGGGTTTGGCAATCTCGCGTGCCTTTGGGAACTTTCCATGGAAATCATCACATGAGGTCCAAGAGGAGCTTGGCAAAAGGTTCATCCAGGGCAAGCCAAAGGAAAAGAAGGAAATTCCTACCCCGCCGTACCTGATCGCCAAACCTGTGGTAACCATCACGAAGCTAGAGGCCGAGAAGCCTGCTTTTCTCATCCTGGCATCCGACGGCATATGGGATAATTTTGACAATTACGAGGCGGTGGAGCTTGTGGTGCGATGGTTAGAGGCTCAGCCGGAGAGTAATCTGGAGGAGATGAAGATGAAGTTGAAGATCACGCCAGAGACTGCATGGTGGAAGAAGGAGCCGCGAGCGGAAGCAGACTACCCCGCGGGCTTTGACTTTCTCGAGCGCTGGAACGAGTTTGACATCAGATTCAGGCAGGAGAGGGCCGTCATTGAGGATCTCGACAACGTCGCGGTTCATTTACTGCGTAACGCATGTGGTGCCAACCATCGAGAACTTCTGAGGGGGAGGCTCGCCTATCGACCACCATTTGCGCGGGATGTGAGAGACGACATGACTGTCCAGGTCTTATTCTTCTAAGTTACTAGAAATGAATGGCCGGCTAGAGGTAATTCAAATCCTTAAAAAGTAGATAGAGTCAACAAATACTTTACCCCATGGCATCACCAGGTGCATCTCGTGGTTTACGTACACGCACGGGGGTACCGTATCTACTTGGCCTTCAAAGTTTGTGACGTATGGTGCGCCATCGTCAAGTGGCAGAAGAACAGATCTCTGACCACAGCGTAGTCATATTGCAAAAGTTCTACAGGCATCATTATTCTTACACTGTCTTCGTGCGGCGGTGCGACTCTAGCCGCAGTGACTGGCCGAGAAGCTAATTGAGCTGGCAAGAGCTCGGTTTGAGATACGCATTGTGCGACAAAGATGTGAGCTAGGACTAGTAGCGAGCTTTTTTGCAATGAGGTAATATCAATATCGTAATCTATCTAATTGGTTTTCAGAACAACCTTCCTTCTGTACTTGTAGCACACTCAGCGCGTAGATACCAATCACTCCAGCAACGACAGAAACTGACTACTTTAAGAAGGATAAGGTTCAGAGCGGCGGATAGAACCAAAAGCTCAGCAAGAAAAAAAATTTGCCCACTTGTTACTTTGGCAGTACTGGCACAATTTGTTAATTGATGATTTCAGATACCGGGTAAGTTTGGCTGGGCTGGTTACCATAGGCGGCCAGCCACCCGTGGTTTTGCCGGCCTTTATTAGTAGCGCGCGCATTCAAGCAAGTCGCACTCACCAGGACCAACTTTCATCGACCGCGCCCCCATCTCACCTTGGACCTTTGTGTCATCAACTTATCAGAAATTTGTTATTTGCGCGTCTTGTTACCAAAGTACATCTTTATAGACACTCAGTTTATGCTGAAAATAAGATGGGGGAGAACTCGCAAAACGTCTCTCGAACCTGTGACTGATTCTCAATGACGACGGCGGCAGATATGCCCATGATGCTGGACACGGCCATGTCTGTCGGCCTCGGCGGCGTGGACGACCTCTTCGGTGACGAGGTGCCTCTGTCCCTGCCTTCCAAGACGCAAGGCCGACATCTTCATCAAAGGCTGGATGACCTACGAAACCGCGGTTGCTGCCAGTATGTGCCATCTCACACCCTTGTACCATTGGCGGCGCATCCCATCTAACAGATCCACAGGACAGTCGCATGGTCTAGGGCAGGTACAATTGCATCAATTACCCCAGACGGGTTGAGCTTGGAGCTGCGCATGCTTCGTGCGCACCCAGCCAATGGTAGCTGGGGGATGAGCGAGCCCACCACGACAGATCTCGTCAAAGGCACCGTCACCAATCCCCTCGTGCATCTAGAATGGAGCACTACTACTGCTCCCGATCTTGCTATTTTTGACTCTACAGGGCGTGTTATGATTATGAACTTTCCGGTTTCCTTGAATGCCCCATTCGCTAATCGCAAGTGGGATGCTGATACCGTGGACGACATGAACGCCATCGTTGGGTGTCATTGGTTACCTGTGCCCCCTATATCACAGGTAAGTTGAAGACCAACATATAAACAGGTACATGACAGCGTGCCTAATAGCTCCAGAAAACATTCAATGTCCTATACGGCCCAGCCATTAAGGCCCAACCCAACAGCTCGTACCACTACGAAAACTCTTTTGTTCAGGCAATGGGGCCCCATCACCCACACACGTCAAAAAGTGCACTATTTTGCGTCACTATGAGTGGGTTGTTGAAGATGTACTGGAGTCAGAACAATGGCAGAATGGAAGAGACGACAATCGAGCTGGAGAGCATCTGTTCCTCAGACGAGTTGGTAACACATGCATCGTTGGCTACCGACAAAAGTGAGTTGGCGCACCTTGTAATATACAGGAAGTCGCTAATCTTTCAAAGGATACCTAATCATTGTTTTCACGACAGCAACCAAGAAATTCAAGGTAGTGAAGTTGGAGATCCAGTGGGCTGGTCCTGGAGCGGTGCAGGAAAAGACGCAGCTTTCTCTTACGGCGCGCTTGAACCCTTCATTAGTGGAGGATCATCTTGTCTCTATTGACTGGCTTCAGATGGTCGATGAGCCATCGCTGCCCGAGTTTACAAGCTTGCAAGCTCTGCCTTCCATTGTCGCTAGTATCGGGACTCCTGGCCCTCCGCTTATCATTGGCGCTCGAGCCCGTTCCTCGGGCATCGGAGGGTTTGAAATGATGCAAACAATCATAGATCGCTGGGAGTGTGTTGAGCAGAAGCCAGCGATACAGAAGGCGTTCGAACAGATGAGAAGCCGTCGGAACAGCGTGTCCACTACCCAAGAGCTGCCTGTTTTGACAAGACTGAAGCGTCTAGATCCAATCACGATCAACAAGACTGTGATCAGCATGCAAGTCTCTCAGTACGGTAAGGTGCTGATACTTGTCATGTCAGATGGGACAGTTGAGCATAGAGACCGCTTCACATTCGAAGAACTCTACACAACTACCGACGATTCGAGAATCAGCAGTCTCACAGCGGCTGGCTGGACATTCGCAGAAGACGGACCCTGCTACCAAGCTGCCTTTTCGCCCACGCAGTGCTCCTTCATCCAAATAGGCGATGACGGCAAATTGAGTTGGAAAAAGCTCCAGTATGCGCAAGGCGATATTGGGGAATCTAACAACGATAGTGCATACAGTGCCACTGTAGCAGGACTTGCAATTGCTGCCGCACCTTGCATTGTCACGCAAAGCAACTTTGACGACTTATTGGCTATTGCACACCCTTTGGCTGAGAAGAAGAGGTTTGCGTCGGA
Organism: Beauveria varroae; assembly: GCA_030780425.1. Classification (NCBI taxonomy): domain Eukaryota; kingdom Fungi; phylum Ascomycota; class Sordariomycetes; order Hypocreales; family Cordycipitaceae; genus Beauveria; species Beauveria varroae. Next base: position 113,049 of record JAPFUP010000096.1, on the reverse strand, counting down.
CTGGATTCAAGAACTGATCAAAATGCTTAAGGTGCAGATTGACTATACACAGGAGAGTCACCATGAGTCGCTCATGCGTAACACTCCGCTCCAGTTCTGCATGAGTATCATGAATAGTCTCGGGTTTAAAGGAGAGAATGCGCCTCGAACATTTCAGGGCAAGTTTGCCTACATTTTCCTGAACGTGCGCATAATTGTTGTTCTTGCAACATTGGCAAGCAATACACCACCACAAGCGAGGGATAAGATGTCTCCATTGGATGAACCAGGTAAGTTTCTTGCGAAACATGTGCGCTATACCTACGCATCCTAACTGAGTCAAAGAGGTGGTGGAAGCCCTGGCTGGGGAGCTCAAATGGGGCATGGATCTGCTTGCTTGGATCATGGACTGCCTATTTGAACTCTCGAACGAAGAACAGTTTATGCAGAATCTGAATGGCAAACTGAGCGCCGCTTCGGAATACCTGCAGGAGCGTAACGACGTTGCGTTGCATCTGCTCTTGAGCTCACCCACGCGCAGCTTCCTTTTGGCGCTGTGCCGCCGCATCTCGCACCTGGACGGCGTCAGCGCCAGGACGCTCGAGTTCTATCGCCAGCAGGCGGCCGAGGCGGAGCGCTCGGGCGTGGCTCGGCTGTCCAGTGGACAGCTGCAGCAGGCGTATCAGCGAATGCAGCAGGTGACGAGCTCGAGCCTGGTGCCAGTGGCCGAGTTTGAAAAGATGCTCAACACGCTGAATCACGACATCAACCAGGTCTATGCCGTATACCTGCCAGCGCTCCTCAGGCAGGCTAGTCACCCGCCGCAGGGCAAGCAGCTTGACATGCGCATCAAGTCGTCTCAGGCGCAGATGGAGGTGGTGATGCTCCTCTCGCGGCACGTGCCACCGGCCTTTATGTCGCTAGTCAAGAAGCTCTTCGTCGATGACCTCGGTCCCATTCGCGCGCAGCTGGACCCGGCCGCGCTCTTCTTCGCCGATTTTACGGCGCTGGGCGTGCAGGACGACAAGGCCAGCCTGGCGGCGCGCGCGGCGCGCAACGGCGGCGGCCCGTACTACGACTCGTTTAAGCGCGTCGAGCTCAAGCGCGGCACGCGGGGGGCGAAGCCGTGGAGGCGGTGCGTGCGCTGCCCGACGCTCATGGAGGACGTCTCCCCGAACCGACCAGGCGTTACGTACGTGCTGGCGCCGCAGAGAAAGTGCTCATGTGGCGGCAGCTGGGGCTTGCTGACCAAGGATAAGATGGTGTTGTAGTGAGGGTGTGTAAAGTAGGGCATGTAGGCAAGGCGCAAGTTGTTGGTCAGTCAGTCTCTGAAACGGTGTTTGTGCTATCGGAAGGGTTGGATTGTACCGGCGTTGCGTTGGCTGGGTAAATTACACTGTTTGAATACTATGATTTGACTAGCATCACGGCTTACAGCGATTACAGCGACTGGCATTATTGGTGTATTGATATGGTTTATAGGAATGAAGCCTGTAGATTATAGTGTGTCTCATGCGGGCGCTTCGTTCCGTCCTGGCAGGCATGCGGATAATCGTGACTCTATCCGAACACATGGAAGCAACCACAAAGTATCCTGGGTTTTCCAACTTGAGGCTCCGTGGTGTATGTAGCCTGACCGACAATAAGTAGATCTTGAAATTTTAGACTACAACGTATCGCTCCTCTATTCTAGAGCTAGTGATTTGTTCCCCTTGCTTTCTCTTGCTCGTCTCATGAGTCCTGGCCTTGATCTTTTGGAGTCTACGATATGATGTACTGGACAAGAGCTGAGCACCGCCTGCTTAGTACGGCGACAATTGGTACATGACAGAATGTTACTCGAAAACAAGCGGTGAGTCGGAGACAAACAACAAGATTGTTCCCGTGGCAGATTGACTGGTGGACATGTTGCATGGGGGCTTTTTGGGGGAGGGGGGTTGGGGGGCTTCATCTCGGCTCAAGCCCAGGTTCGGCAACGTGGGCGGCCGGGGACCTGGGCATCCCCGGTGGCTGCACAGCCTCGATCGATGAAATGAACGACTTTGGCACCGGTTGAGGGAAATCGGGCTTCTTCAGGTATCCGATGTATCCGATATACGAGGCCATGCACGCAATGTGCAGTTGCATGACTGAAGAGCGCACTTGGGGTGGATAGTTTACGGAATCTGTTTGAAGGAGAAGCGGAAACTAAACAACGTTTTAAGAGCCCCCTTCTGCAGTGAGAAGGATGGCGCGCGCCAGAGACAAGAAGGTTGGTGTCAGACTTGGGTGGTGACACTGGTGAGATGGCGGGTTCGTGTATCCGATTGACATGATGCGACAAGGGGCGAAACATGCACTAGATGTGCTGCTAAACAACTGCGATTTCACAAGATAATGACACATGAGAGCTGTCTATTTGCATAAGAGAACATCTCAACGACGATTACCTCTTTTTTTTTTTTTTTTTTGCCGAAAGCCAGTGTCAGGCGACTGGCAGTGTCTTGACGAAATAGTGCATGTTACCGTTACCATAACGGGGCCGCATCAATTCAGGGAAATAAAAAGCAAAGGGGCTGTTAGCGTATCGGGGAATTAAAGACATGGGAAATTTGGCCTCATTAAAAATAGTTGGTGACCGAGGCACGCATAAAGGAGAGAGCTGCACAACTGTCAACTGCCGAGGTAACGATGGGTCAGGAGATGCCAGGTCAAAAGGGTTTTAGCCGCTGAGCATCTGCGAATGACCTGCACGGCAGTCAATTGGGATCTGTTGTGACTCTATGCCCAAAGGTTCACAACAAAGCTGCCGTGTCACGCTGATTGGCGGAGCGCGTACGGAGTAAGCGCCAGGCAAAATGCAGTGCGAGCCAGACGATAAGGCGGGAGGGAAAGGGTACAGCTTGTTGGCGAAAGAGGAGAAAACCCCGAATAAAAGCTTGGTTTCTTTGCCAAGCAGTATTAATATCACGAATCCATGGGCAGCTGCTGCCAGCACCCTGGCAGGGAGGGATTGGGGGTGGAGAAGAAGTTATAGTGGTCTCCAGCAGGCGCGAAGCGACTGGCTGGCGAGCTCGAGGCCCCTGACGACGGTTTGATTACGGTCGTGGGGGGCCAAAGAACTATTTATTCATGTGCAAGCAAAACACGATCCGTGAGAGTGTTGAATTTTCTATGAAAGAAGCAGTACGGAGTAAAGATGGGAGTTGTAGTAACTATTTACATGTAAGAGCGTGGTAAGCGCTGCGGGGCTAAGATCGTGTATAAGAAGGTGCATCACAGGTGGGAGAGAAAAAGGGAATGTTTTGAGTAATATACTTCTATCAGTACGTACCACGACAAGACAGTGTCTTCAGAAATACGAAGATTGTCGGATTCCAAGATATGTATTACCTATTGGCCTAAAAATATTGAGTTGGAGGCTTCGAGCAGCCATCAACAGCTCCTGGCCAATCATTACTCAGGGGTGGGACATGTACCTGCTGTCGAGGTGCCGATGTACCGACACGAGCCTCATGCGCTCACGAGCCATCATTATCAGCTCAGCGGCTACCTTGTTTGCAACTTGTTTGCAAGGGCTGAGGATGGCCAATCAACTTCTCCGATCCCATGTCATTACAATTTATGAGAAGAATAGCCACGATAGAACAGTTGGCCTTTGCCTTTATTTGTTAGTGGATACGCACCTGAAAAAGCGCCCCGTCCAAATCGCTTCAGTGGGCTGCCGCACTCCGTAATCCGTACCGTACCTGGTTTTAGACTTTTAGTGTCCCTGTGGCTCTGAGCTAGGCTTGATAGAGCTAAGCGCAGAGCCTTTAACGGACATGCTACCCCTGCACCCCCCTGTTTCCCTGCAACCCTGCAACCATGCAAAGCCGCCCCTGCAAAGCTATCCATGCAAAGCCACCCCTGAAAAAAAGTGCAAAAAGAATCAGCCACTTTGGCCGGCCCAGCAGCCAATTGGCGGCTGCTTGCATCGCTAAAATCGCCGACTGTAGTGGTCGGAGAGCCAACGACTCGCGCCCCCTTTTTTCCTTCTGCCTGCTTCTCACAGCCTTGTCCTCGCCAGTCAATACGTCCACACAATCACTGGCTGCCATCCATATCCAATTCGCCATCCACGGCCCATTTGCATCCTTCGCCAATTAAAAACACTCCTCCACCTGCCCTGCTCCTCGAGAGTCCAGCCTAGCCTCCCCCCGGGCGCCCTTTCGCGTTGGCGCTATCAAGTATCATCACCAAGGTCACATTGGCCGTGTTCCCCCCTTCCACCTCGTGCCAATTGTCTTTGGCTACTCGTCACCTTTATCAATTTCGCACCGCCAGATAGATCCATGGCCAATTTAACGATTCTCCAGCCATAAGACAATCTGGGACAAGACTCACATTTAGTCCGGGCCCCAGGCCTTGCACGCGGCACACGCCCCCCCGTCTATTCCCTTGAGAGGAGAGGCCGGTTCCCTTTGGCACTTTCAAGGGCTCCTCTTCAACTCCCTCACTGCCCTGGGGTACATTCGTCCTGGTACATGCTACGCCGCATCTTCCACAAACTGGAAACACCATGGCTGCCATGGCATCGCCGTACAAGGTGTCGATCCCGCACAACTCTGACACTGACACTGTCTCTGTTTCGTCCGACCTCGACACCACGCATCACCAACAGACCTTGTCTAGCCCGCTCTCGTCTGCCACCACTGCTTCCATCTTGCTAGACGACGAGCTAGACTCCCTCGTCGACGACCGGTTTCATCATCACTTCCCAGACTCAGACTACCCCGACAACCACCACAACCAACCCTCCCAATCCCAATCCCATCACGACGCCCGCTTCTCTATCACTGGCTCCTCGGCCTCTAGGACTCCCTCATATCGTCGTTCTCGCTTCAAATCCATCGAGAGCAACGCCAGTGCTGCCACTAGCCTCTACTCGTCTCACTCCTCACACCCTCCTCGAACCTCGTCGCTCTCCCACTCGTCCTCGTCTGTCCCTCCGCTTTTTGCATCCACCGCTCGCGCCAGTGCCAGTCCCATCAAGAGGAAACCGTTGTCTGCCACCGCTTCATCCATAGCCACTGCGTTTCAAAGATCGTCTACCGCCTCCTCAACCGCCGCCAGCTCCGTCGTCACCCCCGTTGTCCCGCCGCTGCCTCACGGGGCTGCCAATGCCGTTGCAACCAACACTCCTGTAACCGCCCACTCGGTGCCATCTCGGAATAGCTCACAACAGACGACCCGTCCTCTAACTACCGTCTCTTCATACATTGTCGGACTGCCAGAGCCTAATACGCGCTTTGCACGACCACCCTCCGTCGACAGTCCCACGCTCTACCACTTCCCACCCGCGGCATCTATAGGACAGCTCCCCACGTTCCAGTAAGTATCCTGACCCAACTTCACTCTCTACTCGCACCCACTATCCACGCCTGCTCTTTGTCCTTTGCATGAGACTCTAGTATTTTGATGCCGGTGTATGGCTGTTTGTTTCGTGATTGCTCTTGAAGCGCTAGGCTGCCCCGTTGTGCTCTTTCGCTCCCTTTTGTCATTGACACCTTTGCTCCGCCGATCACACATCGTTCAAGACACTTACTCGTTGCTGACTGGTACCACTCCTTCCTCTCGACAGGTCCTTGGAAGATACTAGCCAGCACCAAGACTTCCAACCATCCACCTTGGAGTCGCGCAGCAGCACTCCCCAAGCCGAAGCCCAGTCTGTTGCAGGCTGTGCAGACGACGACCTCTCCGACGTTCTGTCAATTTACGGAAGCCCCGCATCAGATTCCACCGCGGATGCTGCTTCCCCCGCTACTCACGCCAAACCTCTTAGACGCCACGATTCCTACGACGTCGTTGACCGGAAGCGTTCCGACTCTGCAAGTACAGATTCACCGACTCTCATGTTTGCGCCCAAACCGACGCCTCCCCACCTACGATTAGAAACTGTGGATAAGTCATCGCCTGCCGACTCAGATCACAACACAAACCAAGACGCTTCGCATTCAGAATCCCCCGCTCTAGCTCCTAAACTCGACAAGCCTTTGCCAAAGTCACCTGGCGGCCAGACCTCGCCGTTTTCCGCCTTGTTTAGCTGGGGCAATAGCACCAATAACGCGGCCGGCGCCGACTACTCACCTATCCCGTCACCCGAGACCCCTACTCGCCGTGGTGGGTTATTAGATGATTCCACTCGTCCGCCACCGTCCATTACCTTATCTAGAGACCCAAAGTCCAATGCCGCCGTCGCTAACCCACTCGGATATTGCGAAACACAACTGTCTACACCGCCGCCTCTCGTTGCGTCCTCATATATCCATTTAGAAGAGATGGAGGACGAGCTCAAGGCCATCAGCTCTGAACTGGCGGCCTCGATCCGCCGAGAGATCGACCTCGAGGACCTGGTGGATCGCCTGCAAGACCAGGCCAACAATGCTCAGGCCGGAGGCAAGCGCACCAGCGACTACTTCTCCGACTCGGGCTACAGCTCTGCCAAACTCAGCGACTTTGATCAATCTCGCGATGAGATTGAAAAGATCCAGCGTCGATCCGAACAGGAAAAGGCATCGATACGACTGGAGCTTACAAACAAACTCCAAGATGAGCGCCAAAAGATCAAGTTACTCGACCACCAGGTCAAGGAGCTCGCCGAAAGAGCTTCCCGCATTGACCTTGCTGAAATGAACAACATGGATGCCAACGGTCGCTTAAAAGAACTCGAAAGCACATGCGAAGATCTTCGAAGGAAGCTTGTGGAGGAGCGCTTCTCCAAGAGCAACTTCGAAGATTTGCTCACTGCCCTCAAAGGTGAGCTGAATAGCGCCTGCAGCGAGCGCGATAACCTGCGTGACGAAGTCGTGCCTCAGCTGCGCTCTCGCGTCGAGGGCCTCGAGGCTGAAGCCGCTAGCTACGCTAGCTTAACATACGAATCGACAAAAATGCAGCATCAGCTGCAATCTCTGCAAAAAGAGAATTCTTCTCTCCGTGACTCGGCTGCCGGCGTTGAGGAAATTGCTTCTCGTGGCGGCCTGGCAAGATCAGACTCCCTTTTCCGCAGCCAAAAACAGCCCATCTCGCGGAGTGATAGCGTTGCCAATAAGCATGCTCCTGCCGAGTCCCGCGAGGCTCTCGCGGAGCGCCTCAAAGACGTTGAAGCCCAGCGTGACGCCTTGCATAGCGCCCTGAAGAATCTGCTGGAGCGCCAAGAATTCCAGAACCGCGAAAATCAAAAGAAGATTAAGATTCTTGAAAGCGAGCGCCATCGTCTACTCTCCGAATCTCCCCAAAAGGCCGGCTTCGAAAAGGACATTTTCAATCTTCGCACAGAAGTCAACGTCTTGCGCCGTCGCGCCGAGGAGGCTATGGAGCAAAAGTGGCAGGTGGAGAAGGGCCTTGGTGGCCTGAAGATGGATCTCGATAGAGCCGAAGAAGAAGTCACTTCACTGCGCAGCATGCTCAAGGAAAAGGACATTCTCACTGCTCGTACTGCGAGCTCATCTGCCGACGCCAGCGTCACCTCTGAGGAGCTTGAGAATGCCTACAAGGCTCTACAGGCCCAGTATAATGAATCCCTTGAGCGTATCAAGAAGCTCGAGAATGGCGTGCCTGGCGATGAAAAGACGATGCAGGCTCTCCAACGGTTGGAGAGCTCCCTCAATGCTGCTTTATCCGAGCGCGACATTGCGCGTGGCGACGCTAGCGGCCTCCGGAGCCAGTACGACCAGCTGGCAAGCTTCTCGGCCAAGAACATAGACTCGGAGCGTGCTCTTTCTGACGAACTTAGCGAGTCTGTCGCTCGTGTTGAGCAGCTTGCCTCTCAGGTTCGCTCTCAGATTGCCACCAACTCTGAACTGCGCCAGCGTCTGAACGACGCCGTCACTCGCAGCGAGGCAGACCGCAAGACCAACTCGGACCGCATTGCGGGGCTACAGGAGCGCCTCCACAAGCTGGAAGAACAACTGGTCACGGCCCAAGCCTCATCTGACGAGCGCGTTGCTCACCACGAGGAGGAAGTCATCAAGCTCAAGGACGCTCACAACGAGCAGCTCCGCCGCCTACAGGAAGGTGGTGGTGTCGGCATCGTTGGTCCCCGCAAGGGCTCTCTGCTCAACCCGGCCAACAGCCTGTTCAACCGCGCTGCCAGCGCCCTCCCCCCCAAGAACTTGGAAGAGGAGGTTGAAATTAAGAAGCTCCGTGCTCGCGTGGCCGAGCTGGAGAAGGCCCTTGCAGAGGCAGACACAGAAATGCAGGAAGTCATCAGTAAGATGAGCCTTGCGCAGATTGAAGTCATGAACCTCCAAGAGGAGCGCGAGGCTGCCGTTCGCGAGACCAGACGTCTCGAAGGCATGCTGAAACAGGAACAGTCTAGCCCGTTTGCTGGACGCTTGAAATCTCTCGCCGTTGGTGCGTGAACTCGTCTACCGGCTTGATGCCAGCAGCGAGGGACAAGCGAATCAAGCCGGACATGTTCGATGATTTGGGCGGGATACGATTGCATTTACACATACACTGGAGTTCTCTTTCAATTATCAGAGATTTGCGCACTTGGCAACGTCGAGCAAGTGTGCTCTATGGGTCGACGGGGTCGACGGGACAAAATTTGAGCAGCTTTGGAGTTGCTTTGGGCGGAGTTTATTTTGCTATGCGCTGGACAATTTCCAGTCATAATTCTTTTCTAACATTTGGGCGGGCAGCAATATCTCTTCTTCGAGTCTGGCGCTAAAGGACACCTCTGGCTCAGGCCCTGTTTGTTTTATTTCTGATGGTTATACAGCATCATTTCTGGAGGTGATGACAGCACACCTGCATAATTGTTCATGTCGCATAATAGTATTGTTTACACCCTTATATATAGTAAAAGGCTATCGCGTTGCTGACGGATAGTCGATGTTGATAGCTTGGAAGAGCCAAACAATTAGATACAGTTACATATTACTCTGAACCACCTAACGCATGTTGATGAGTGAGGTGATGAAGTTGGCTGTCACTGCGTGAACTCAAAAGGCCCACTTGTTCTAGGTAACCGTGAACTTGGAGTCGCACTGTCTACGCACTTTGTCTACCTACGCACCTTGTCTACACACCTTGATAAAAACACAACAGGGTTGCCTGAACTCGACCAAAGCCAACGCAAAATGTCTACGTTGACGTGACCTTGAAAGGTGTCGTTTGTTTGCAGCAGAAGACTTGAACTCTGTGCGCGTGCCGCGATGCATGCAACCTTGTGCATCTTGACGGTGACCCATCAAGTAATTGAGCATGGCGCAGGAACAGCCGTCGCTCGAGGCCAAAAAGGCCTATTTCGCACAGTGGCGGCCGTTGCCACACAGCGACGACGAAACAGATGCCGTTGATGTCAACGCAGAGGGCCAGGTGGATGACGACGAGCTGGACCCGCGGGAGCAGCGCATGCGGCACCGTCACCGGCGGTTCTTCCGCAAGCCGTCGCCGCGTGAAGCGGTTGCCCTAGAAGTGGACCCGCGCGCTCAGGACTATTACAGCAAGGAGGAGATGGGAGATGAAGTGCAGGAGATACATGGTGACGAGGTGGTCGTGGTGGTGACGAGCTCAGCGCAAGCGACGCCTGCAGTCAAGAAGAAGCCGGCAGAGGCGAGCAGCAAGAGGAGTAGAAACGTTGTCGATGAATTACTGGAGCATGCTGGCGACGATGACGTCGAGTTCATTGGCGAGACGCCGATTGATGCTGCGAAGAGACGCCGCGCTTCTGCGAAAAGCGCAGGGCCGCAACCTACGTACCGCCCCCCGCCAAAGCTTCAATCTTGGTCGTCGTCGAGCACGACAAAGAAGCGAAATAAAGAGGGACAGGTGAATATGCGCCCTGAAGGGGAACAAATTTTCCGGGGGCTGGTTTTTTACTACGTCCCGGACAATGAGATTGCGCCGGCGCGGAGACTGCGGATGCAAAAGGCGCGTGAGTATGGCGCGGCGCGGACGAGCGACGCGGCGCAGGCGACGCACATTGTTGTGGACCGGGATATCGGGTACCGAGACGCGATAAAAGCGGTGGCGAGAAAGAGAGAAGGCGTGGTGATTGTGAATGAAGACTACCCGATTGAGTGCATGCAGTTTAGGGCGCTGCTGGACGGGAAGCAGAAGCGGTACATGCTGGTCGGGCAGCCGGAGGAGGAGGAGGGTGGCGGGGAGCAGAGGATGATGGTGGAGGCTAAAGAGGAAAAGGCTGGTGAGAAGGAAGTGGTGAGTGCCAAGGAGAAGCTGCGGCTTAGTGAACCGTCGCGAAACCCGAAGAAGTGGAATACTGCGCCTGAACTGACGCCGCCCAACGCGAGCGAGGAGTCGCCTGTCATTGACTCGCAGCCTATTGTGCTAGATGTCCATACGGCGCGAGACAAAGTACAAACCTGCGAGGCAGCGCAGACGGAGAGCGCGAAGCGACGCAGCACAGGGCCGGGCGATGAGCTGACTGAAGTGATTGACATGATGCAAGAGTTTAAAGACTTGCCTCTAGACAATGACGATGAAGAGGAGACAGTCTCTCTGGCAACCCACGACTCGGGCTCCGAAGACGACGGGCCATCTCAGCGCCGCGCGCCCGCGCCCAAGAAAGCAGCACCGGCCAGCGCGGGCCCCTCGCTGGAGCGCTTCGCCTGCGCGCACGCCGGCTCTCTCGATGCGCACGCCAGCAGCGCCAACGCGCGCACCGTGCAGGTCCTGCAGGCCATGCTGTCGTACTACGAGCGCACGAGCGATACGTGGCGCGTCATGGCGTACCGGCGGGCGATTGCGACGCTGCGGCGGCAGCCGGATAAGATTTCGTCTGCGCGGGAGGCGCTGCGGCTGCCGGGCGTGGGACAACGGCTCGCAGCCAAGATTGAAGAGATTGCGACGACGGATCGGCTGCAGAGGCTGGAGCACGCGGAAAAGGACGACGATGATGGCGGTGGAGCAAACGCGGCGTTGCGGCTATTTCTGGGCGTGCACGGCGTGGGGCCGGCGCTGGCGGCGCAGTGGGCGGCGTGGGGGATGAGGACGCTCGAGGACGTGGTGAGGAACGGCAGCGGGATTAGGCTGACGCCGGGGCAGAGGCTGGGGATTGAGCGGTATGAAGACCTGCACACAAAGATTCCGCGGGACGAGATCGAGGCGCTGGCGGCGGTGGTGCGCGCGGAAGCGGCGAGCATCGACGCGGCGGTGGAGATTACCATTGGGGGCAGCTACCGCCGAGGCGCGCCTTTATCAGGCGACGTGGACATTATGCTAAGCCGGCCCGACACAACCTGCGCGGCGGATTTGGCGCCGTTTCTGCGGGAGTTGGTGACGAGGCTGCAGAGAAGCGGTTTCCTTGTCGCGACGCTCGCGGGGGGCAGCGACAGCAGCATCTGGCAGGGGTGCTGCGTGCTGCCGGGCGGAAGCGGCAGGTTTCGAAGGATGGATTTGCTGGTGGTGCCGGAGACGCAGATGGGCGGGGCGCTGATTTATTTTACGGGGGATGATGTGTTTAATAGGAGTTTAAGGCTGCTGGCGCGGAAAAAGGGCATGAGGCTGAATCAGAGGGGTTTGTATAAGAGGATAGAAGCGGCGGCGGCGGCGGGTGAAAAGTGGAGGATGGGGATGGGGATGGGGGTGGTGGAGGGGGATCTAGTGGAGGGGAGGTGTGAGAGGAGGATTTTTGAGATTTTGGGGGTGCAGTGGAGGGAGCCGACGGAGCGGTGGTGTTGATGTGTTGTTGGTTGGATGTTGGTTGATCGGACCCGACGTTGGTTGGTGGCAGTGGGAGGGGTGGGTTGGGGTGGGATGATCTGGATATGGGACTTGGTTTGTGGTGTGTATTCTGTGTATTACTAGATGGTGAATAGGAAAAGCCCATGTCGAGCTAATCTGCCATAAAATAGCGCTGCTGCTGGCGGAAACTGTCAGATGGCGTCTGGGGAAACAGATCAAATCACATGTAAACTTGACCGTCATCAGCCTTCCAGCGTCAGCGTCAGCGTAATTTGGCATGTGAGTGTCCCCCAATCTGGAGAGCCGCTAAATTTGCGGGGGCACGTCATCGCAAAAGTGGCTTTCCCACCCCGCGGACGTCGGGCCAGTGGGAAGCTCTCAGTTCAATGGCCGGGGCGGGCACCGAGGCTCGTCCTATGCTGCGAAGCTTTTTTACTTTTCCATCTTGGTTCTTACACACACGATTTCTGTCTTTGTCTCATATTTTTTGTCTTTGACTTTGCTTTCTTTCTTCTTTTCTGACCTCGCCAACGTCTCCCGTCTTTTGTCGTTTGTGACGGCGATTTTCCGTTTCGACCCACTAAAAGCGCATCACACATTGCCCGTTGAGCCGAGGCCGAACCTAAGCTGTCATCGCCGCCCCGTCTTGTCACCTCTTCAACCACACAACACACAACACACAAACCACAAACCACAAACCACAGCAGTAGCAGCAATGGCGTCTACGATGGAGTCGCTCAAGGTACGCGCAAAATATCGACCAACACTTTCGTCTGCAGCGAGCACGCCCCCAATTGACACAAACAAAAATCATGGCAGGCTGCGCTCGAGCAAATCATCCTTGATCCGAGATACCATGATCTGCTGTCGCTCGTCAAAACGGCGCGCAACGGAGCCGTCTACGGCGCCAAGGTCCGCTTTCCTCATGCGCTCGTGTATGTTGGCCCTTGATCCATCTTTCTCCGGTGTCTGTCATCGCTTGCTAACTTTGTGCCCCCCAGCATGGTCTTTCTATTTCGATCCGGAACGTGAGTCGCGACACCAACCACCATCGACCAAGACAATACAGTAAGGGGCGGGAAATACTAACGGAGCGTATAGCTTCCGGCACAAATGTCAGCTCGTCTTTCGCGCCACCAAAAAGCACGCCTCCAACCTGGCTCGCTTCGCCACCATCTACAAGCTCGTCCTGCTAGCTCTAAAACACTACGGTCCCACGCCCGGCAAAGAGGGTGCGATGCTCCCCCCATTTCCCAACTCATCACTGACCTACCCAGCCATAGCCAAACAGCTGCTAACACGTTTCCCTATTTCCACACAGGCCCCTACGACTCCTTCTTCGCCGGCCTCGTCGGCGGCTACTTTGTCTTTGGCCAGCGCTCCCCGCGCACCGGCAAGATTTCCAGCGTCAGCCAGCAAATCGTCATTTACATCTTTGCCCGCGTCTGCCTCGGGCTCGCCAAGATTGCCGTCAAGCCCGGCGCCACGCCGCTGCCCTGGGTCGCCGACGAGCCGCTGCGGTCGCGCATCAACAACGCCGCGTGGCCCGCCTTTGCGGCTCTGTCGTGGGGCACCGTCATGCTGCTGTTTAAATACCACCCAGACGAGCTGCAGAGCAGCTTGCGGAGCAGCATGACGTACATTTACAAGGACTGCGACAGCTGGGAATCGCTGCGGACGTTGGTCTGGCATAACAAATAGAGCAAGAGCTGGCAGGGGTAGGTCGTCGTCGTTGGTATATACGCTGTGTGTATGTCATTTTATTGGGTCTTTTCGGTTTCCAGGCGTTTGATAGAGCTGTGGTTGCATCTTGTATTGTGTCTTTTTTAATTTTGTCATGGGCAAAGATTTACACTAGCATTTTACACGAGGACAAGAATAACCTTATACCCATTGAATCTACACAGCAGCGGGTGATATTACTGACAATTCTTCAGTTGACTGCAAGACTGTCAATCAAAACATGGAGTGTTAAGTAATGTGTGATTTCTAGGAATACAAGTCTCACCCAGATGCCGTGTTTCTCTTCTAAATACAATGCTGTTTCCAGTTCTGCAATGACAAACAGCACGCGAATTCATCTCTTTTCGTCCCAGACTTGTCGGGGTTGGTAGTTGGACGGTGCGGGCTGGTGCTGCTCGTACGCAGGCGGCCCTTGGTGGTGGTGCTGCTGCGGCGGCGCATAGTATGTTGGCTGCTGCTGAGGAGGAGGATAGCTGTAAGGCTGCTGCGAGTGGTGCGAAGAATAGTACTCGGGCGCAGCTTGGCGGCTCTGCGGCTCGCTGTCGCGCTTCTTATTGAATTCACGGGCGACACCGTAGACGGTGCCGCCGAGAATGAGCTTCTTGACAAGACCCATGGTGTATGTGGGCTGGCTGGCAATTTGTGGTTTGAAGGGGAAGAGTTTTCTGAATTGTATACAGTGATGATGTTGAATGTGAAGAAATGGAAAACGACCATGGTTTTGAGTTCTAAAAGAGTGCCGATGTGGTGGGATATATATATTCGTCGCTGATAATCGTTAATACTTGGAGTGCTGCTGACCTTTTGCGTCGTCCTTAGGTACCTTATGCTGCGCCTCTGTTGGCTGAGCGCGGAACGATAGCGAGAGCGATAGCGAGACCGAACCCGAGGCCGAGCCCGAAGTAAGCCCTCATCAATGGCCGAGATGCAGCTTACAGATTTAATGGCTAAAAAATTGACTAGCTTTAGGCAGAACTACTATTGACAAATTTTAGTCTGTTCTCATCTCCTACCCTGTAGTCGGATGCCATCATGATCTGCCATCTGCCTAGGTAGCTGTGTACAATCGTTTGCACGTCAACTGCCTGCCGTGACACCCCGCCCCCACCACAGCAAGCTCCAACCTCGATCCAACTTCATCATCAACCCATCACCACCTGATTCTCGCCATGGCCCCCAATCCCAAGGTGGCCGAGGCCATTGCTCGCGCCGAGAGCAGCACCGACGCAAAGGCGCCCCTCTATGAGTCCCTCCTCGCCGACATCAAGACGCTGTCCGCGCCCGCCACCGCCATTGATGACCTAAACGCCGTCGCCGACTCCTTCTTCCGGCAGTCCCTCGGCGTCGTGTCCACACGCAGCGTGCTCGCCACCTTTATCGCCACGCTCAAGACGCTGCAGAATGAAGACGTCTGCATCCAAGTCGGCTCCCACACGCTCGCGCTGCTCGCCGCGCAGCCCTCGTCCTTTTCCGACGCCGCGGCGGAGCTGGGCGAGCTCGTCGCCGGCGCGCACGAGAGCAACGACGACTTTCGCCAGGCCGCGCAGACGCTCGCCGAGATTCCGCTGGATAGCGCCCAGCGCAAGGTCGACGACGCGGACCGCGCGAGGTTGTGGATCCGCATCGTCCGCAACTACCTCGAGGTCGAGGACTCGCTCGCGGCCGAGACGTACCTCAACAAGCTCAAGAACATGATGCACACGGTGCTGGACCCGGATCTGACGCTGCACTTTAAGCTATCGCAGGCGCGCATCCAGGACGCCAAGCGTGACTTTCTCGGTGCCGCCGGGCGTTACCACGAGATTAGCTTCTCGCCGGCCATTGCCGAGGAGGAGCGGCTGCACACGCTCGGCATGGCCATCAAGTGCGCCATCCTCGCGCCCGCGGGGCCCATGCGCAGCCGCGCCCTCGGCCGCCTGTACAAGGACGACCGCGCGCCGCAGCTTGCCGAGTTTGGCATTCTGGAAAAGATGTTCCTCGACCGCCTGCTGGCGCCCGACGAGGTGCGCGCCTTTGCCGCCGGGCTGCCGCCGCACCAGCTCGCCACCACGGCCGACGGCTCCACGGTGCTGGACCGCGCCGTCGTCGAGCACAACCTGCGCGGCGCCTCGCGGCTCTACGACAATATCCGCTTCGAGGCCCTTGGCGCGCTGCTCGGCCTCGATGCCCCCGCCGCCGAGCAGACGACGGCCCGCATGATTGAGCAGGGCCGTCTCGTTGGCCGCATCGACCAGCTCGACGGTATCGTGTGGTTCGATGGCGGCGAAGCGGCGGGCGAAAAGGGTGCCGGTGCCCATGCCAAGGAGACGGTCGGCAAGCAGACGCGCAAGTGGGACGCCAACGTCGAGAGCCTGGCACAGCAGGTCGAACAAGTCACCAATTCGCTGCAAAAGGAGTTTCCGGTATGTGGCAGTCATTCTCTCAGGCTTTCAACTCATTTCAGCTAACGTTTGCTAGGATTTCGTTGCTACTCATCTGGTTGTTTAGACTTGACGCATCATGGACCTGGGGCACGGCGTTTTTATTTTGGCCATCAGCATTAGCATATACCTGCCGTAACTTGTCCCCCAAAAAGAGGAAAGAAATCAAGGCATGGACTCAGGTATCGTTTTTTTATTCATAAATGAGAAGGAAGTTCAAATTATCAAGAACAAAAGACTGGCTTCGTATTATTCACACAGACTCAATCCAATTCTGACTTGCGCACCACCACGTAGCCTCTGCTAATACCTTTTGGAAGCTCTTCCTCCTCGTCGAGCCGCGCCATGTCGCCCAGGACGAGCGGGATGAGCGCGTCGGCAATGTGGTCGGCCATCCAGTCGTAGCCTTGCTCGGTGAGATGCACTCCGTCGTTCCAGTACAGGTTCCGTTGCGAGTCGTTGAGCGAATTGTATGGGATTTTTTGGTGTAGGTCGAGTGTGTGGCTGGTAGTCGTCAGTAACCAGTGGAATTGCAAAACAGAAACAAAAGACAAAAACTAGGAGAAGAAAGTGAAAGAGAAACAGAAAGAGACACACACACACACAGAGAGAGAGAGACAGTAACAATGAAAAAATAACGTACTAATTTTCGGCTTTGAAATTGAGGATGCGCGTATTGAGGTCCTTGCGCTTGGCAGTGACGCCGGAAAAGTTGCCGGCCGTCTCAGGCACCGTGAGAGCGAGAACATGGCAGCGTCGTGATAGAGCAATCTGCCACGCGGCCTGCAGCGACTTGAAAGTATCGTCTACACGGCATCCCATTGCAATATCGCTAATAGCAGAGTGTCAGCACTAGTCGAACGCGGGCGAAGCGATACCAGGAAGCAGTTTGAGAGGGGGCCTACTTTGTGCCACCAAGCGTAATGACCCAGTCAAAGGGCATCAACGTAACTGCATTGTAAGGTGTTAGTACATGAATTCTTCAAGGCATGACGCAGCAGTCTGCTGCATGCCTTGTGGCCACAGAAACGCACTCTGTTGGGTGAAGCGCTCGCGGAAACTCGGAAAGGCCGTCACGTCGCCTGGCACGCCGCTCGTGCGCATCTCGAGCTTGATGCCCTCGGGCAGCGCCTCGCGCAGGCGCTGCGAGAGCCGCTCCGAGTACGGGTGCTCGCCCAGACCAAACGAGTGGAAGCCCTGGGTGAGGGAGTCGCCGAAGCAGAGGATGCGCAGCGTCGTCGGCTTCTTGAGGGGCATGGTTGTTGTTGCACGGGATGCCGCTGAAGCTTTGATGTATATATCTGTGAGTGTTGCACGAGGCTGCGCCGAAGGAACGGCCAAGTTTTGAAGTGATTGATTCTATCAAGGGCGTTTTTCTCGGTAAGATGAGCGGTTGAATGGGCGGCTGGGTGTGGTGCAGGTGGTAAAAACGTAGGCTCGTGATTCTGCGTTGGTGGGGGAGGGGAATGGACTGGTCCTTGGTGATGGCGACGTCTGTGCAACGCATGGGTATGGTGCGGGCGCAGGGAAATGGCCAAGACGATTATCTTCTGGGGTGCGATTGGTTTTAGGAAGCGATTATCTATCCGATCAGATATCCGAATTTAAAAGAGAATGTGATTCGCATGTTAGTTCTGTACTGGTTGACTGGCTAACAACTAGCGGGCAGCCAATGCCAGCCATTCACTAGCGACATCTCATCATAAGCTAGTGTGCAAGCATGCAATGACCAAGAGATATGCCACTTCTAGACTCTTTGTGCTGAAAGAAGAAAGAATGTTGACGAGTATTCATTGCAATGGTAATGACATTGTAGAGCCAGAGAATTGTCTAGATACAGAGACCATGGACATGCTCGCGCCGCCATCGAGGGTTCCGACATGAATAACTTGTGTATTACAGAAATACAAGTGATAATGCTTACCGCTAGGCCTTTTACAGAGGTGACCTAATATGGCGAACCTCGCAAATAAAACCCCTGCAAGTGGCTGTGCTGCAAGTGGCTGTGAGGACTAACGTTATGAAGCGACAGGGATCTGATTTTTCAGAAAAATCTGAAAAATGAGATCCCTGCAACAGCGATAATCTGGCCCAGGAGAAATTGAGCTATCTGGGCTGGTTTACACAAAGTCTTTGGGCGTTGATAAATACTTGCTGCCCAACCACCGATTCACTATAACTATGGCATCGACCTACAGTGCATCCAACTCACGTCACCTCTCAATCATATGAGAGATTCAATTCATCACTAGCCCTCGCGGCAAACAGTGTCCTCAAAGATCAAAGCCATAGATAGTCCCGTTTCCAAAATCTCCAGAGTATTCTTCTGCCACCAACGATGGCATTTTTGGGACTCGAGGATTTGTTGCCAACCGGGGGCAACAGGATGTATCAGCGGCTGATGTAGGATGGAAAGTCTCGAGATACTTCAATACACATCAGTACCGAGTATTCTCTCCATGTACTCAATGAAAGTCCAACTTGAACAATTCACGGCCGCATTCGACATGTGTCTATCGGCCCGACGATTCCATACTTGCAAAGCGAAACATGATGTACATGTCTAAATACAGGCCACTCTCGAGTCAGCCTACGCACTGTAGACATCTATCAAGAATTAGTCAACTAAACATTGATACCGACCAACTCTAGCCCTGGGGCGCCTTTTCACCATCATGCAGAGCCTGACATCGTCCGCCATCCCAATCCGCCCCCACGAGATGACGGCCCAAGTGAACCGCTTCCATATCAATAAACCGAACCTGCTGATAATTTGCAGGCTCACCCACACCACTTCCACATCTATCCGCTGTCAAATAATGCTTGGCGTTCACTCCACTAGTGCTCAGCAGCCCAACGGTCAAGGCGCAACACCCAAAATCTCGAGGGAGGGCAATATCGGCACTGCTCAGGGTCAGCAAGGGGCGACGCGTCATTCGCAATCGCGATAACTGATTAAAGTACTTTATTTGCTGCTGTATGGTCACGTGTTCGGCAGCACATGCTGCTCCTTGCCTTTCCGCCCGGCCGGCTCCATGTCTTCCGTGCTGTATCACGATAACTGACGCACCAAATCATCGGCGATTGCTTTGAAGCCTTTGTCTTTCTTGATTCCTTCGCTCTGCTTCGTACATTGCATTCTGCCGTGACCCTTTCACGTCAAACCTGCAACGCATTGCCCGTAGTACTGCAATATGTGTCGGGGGACAACCTTCTACAGAGAACCCATGCGTACCGTGTGATTTGCTAGCCGTCAACGCACAGTCCACACGAGCCATGTAACCTCCAGGGCTTTTGCCTCTTGCCATCCACTAATAAGCTATCATGCTTTTAATTATGCTAGATTTTGTTTGATCCTTACTTTCTTTCTTTATGTATCTCTTCTCTTCAACGAGAGGGTCACGGCCATGAATAAACGTCAAATATGGCATCAGCATCTCCTACGTGGACCTCAACTGGTGTCTCTTGAGTGTTTCTATGCTTCGAAACCCTGAAAGTCCGGTGGATGTGTTGATCGGCGTGGCTGTTGTTATAGACGAACTGCAATATAGAGCGTGACCAGCCGGCCACGTACCGCCAGCCTTCCGGGAGGAGCTAATGTGGGCGTGAATCAGCTGTACATAGCTTTCGCACAATTGCTGTCGGATAGACCCTGTCGGCTTTTTTCTCGCATATTGCCGTACATGACTTTTGCCCAATGAGGCCAACTGTTGATGACTCCCGGATCTGCCGTGACCCTTCTTCTGGAATGCGCCCCGCGGGGATGTGCCTGCTTGCTTGATGCAAGCACAAACCTCATCAGGCCATCAATGTGCCGCTCTCTTCTATGGCTGGCCCAGCCGCAATTACTCACCTCTTGTAGTCGAGCTCGAACCCCGCCGGCTGAAGGAGGCGTGCATGAGACTCTCCTCTGCAGCCTGCATGAGCACAAACCTGGAGGAATAAGCAAAAAAAAGAGGGTGACGAAAGGCCAGCTCGCATTGCATGTATCGCGTGCTCCTCTTTAGACAACTTGATGATTTCTCGGCTCGAAGGCCTGATGAGGAAGAAACCCGCTCATAACCGAGACGGCCTACGGGTACTGGCCATAAGAACTCGAAAAGCAGCTTGGCAGAGTTTCTTCGGAGGGTTGCGCTGGAACTTCGATACCAGCCTACCTGAGGTGTGTAAGGTGTGATCCAGCTACAGAGTGGTGCTCTGGATCAGACTAGAAATTGACCACGAGGCGGTCTTTCCATGCATAGTGTATCGTATGGCACCTTAGCATAGCCAAGTAGCTGGTCTCTGCATGCAGTTGATTAGAGCCCGTCATCCTTACTTGAACAGCTAATTAGGCACACTGGCATGAGCTTCCGTGCGTATGCGTACACGACGCACTCGCCACACGTCAGAGGACGGCATCTTTGCATACTCGCGGCTGGTTGCCTTCAAGTTCTACAAAGCTCCATCCAACGCCTTGCCAGTTCCCAAGCTCTGCAAGCAGCCACCCTCAATGTGACACTCTCAGGATCTTCTAATTCACATGTCAAGAGTCTTTCATGGCTCGCAGTGGTTCGCATTGTACTATGTTTCTGGGCGCCAACTTTGCTTCCCTGGTCCGGGATGCCACACAGTTCTCGGCCACGTCGGTCTTTAGATCAGGGGCATAGAAGTCAGCCCTGTCTTTCTATTTAACGCACCAATCCTTGATACGGAAAATCTGAATCATGTGTACCTGCAGCCCTCGTAGCCTGCAGCAAGTGTTACGATGGAGACCTGACATGGTCGGTTCTCGCGTGCATGCATTGGGCAGGGAGGGTCTTCGTCATTGCTACGCAGTTGAAAGCTTTAACTGCCATCTATTGGTCTATAATAGATATCTGGCTCGCGATAGATACATCTTCAAGCGTTTCACATCTCTTGTGGCAAGGTTGAGGTGGTGTATGCTGAATTCTCGCAGCTGATTTACAGACATAAAAGGAGCCCCCTCCCTCGATGATAACAAGCATTTCATAGTCTGCGCTCACCTTTCAGAAGATCATTTCGTTCGTTGACCCAAATCCTGTTTCTCAAAAAAACTGTCACAAGCCACTCAACATGCCTTCCAAGTCCAACGTTTCGATGTCTGCCGACCACGGCTGCACCGTCGAGTAAGTCAAAGCTCTGTTATGAAAGACGTGGCATCGGCATTAATGTCTGGCAACCAGTAGACGGTGCTTCAAGCGCTCCTTTACTGTCGAGGAACAGGCCGAGCTCCGCGCTGACCGAATTAACACCATGTTGAAAAATACCGATGACCCCAGTGTGGTTGTGATTCAGGCCAAGCAGTCGTACATGCCAAACCCTCCATCCGGCCCAGGAAATGGCGGGGCAGAACAAAAGTCGACCCCCTCGACTGCAGTCAGAACCCAGTAGCTGGGACTGCAAAGTTCATTCACCATCTAACTAATGGACACACGGCTCACAGTGATTGCTACCACAGCCACTGACTTTGCGTCTTGACTGTGGGTTCCGTGAGAATATAGCAATAGCTAAACGAATGAAATGAAATTTACCTAGCCCTCCCTCGGGCACTGAGGTTATGAGAAATCCACTGAACACAACGTCCTTATACAAACCCTCCTACCTCGCCACTTGGTGCTCGCCAAGCTTCACTCCGAATCGCACATGCACGCCAAGAGTTGTGGCCCAGGATCGAAGCAGACATGCTATATGTTTGCATTCCAAGTAACTCCCCTATCACTATTCGAAGCTCAAATTTCTAGACTAGATGTGAGAGTTTATACCCGCTGAACACGCGCTTGCTCTGTCAGGTACCCAGTACATTGCAACAGCCTGAATGTCCACGAGACAGTCTCGCCAGGTGTGTCTCACAGCTGTATCTATTACATAAAAGACCCTTGAAAAGTCCAAAGCCACCCCCAAAAAGAATAGAAGGAGCCCGAAGAATCAGCGTTAGAGTACCAGTGCTAGGGCGCCAATGCCAGCGCCAGCTAAGGACCACCAGCTGAAGAGCACCACTCGCTGGATCGGAGCACTGTAAAAAGCCT
Organism: Beauveria varroae; assembly: GCA_030780425.1. Lineage (NCBI taxonomy): Eukaryota > Fungi > Ascomycota > Sordariomycetes > Hypocreales > Cordycipitaceae > Beauveria > Beauveria varroae. The sequence goes on along the minus strand of JAPFUP010000096.1, from coordinate 91,208 downwards.
GACCATACGAAACATACCGTTCGAACGAGGCGTCCATGACCATTTGATACAACTTGAAGGAAACAGAACTATGACGGCTTTCGTTGTCAGATGTGCGAGTTTTCTACAAAACGGGCGCGCTAAAGGGAAGGTGCTCGAGAGGGTTCGGACAATGAGTTAGAAAGCTCGGTCAATGGAATGCCACCTTTCCAGAGAGGTATATCTTCGCAGGAGCCCGTGGTCGCTGACAAGCTATCGATATCCACAAAACACCAACATCCATGAGGCTCGAGGCCGCCACAAGCTTTTACAGGTGCGGGTTCCCCCGCTGTCAGTATATATATACAACATACTGACAGACGTCCGGTTTCCTGAGGCAAAGCGATCTATACCTTTGCTACATTGGAAATTGAAAGCTTTTGTCTTCTTCCCCGATCGCACAGGCGATGAAAGCCGAGTCGCCACCCGCCGAATCCGGCATACCTTTCGGACCGAACCAGCCGCCTGGTTCTACGACTCGACCGAACGTGACGAGCTCGTCAAGCTGACGTGTCAACTCGCAGGAAACTCTGCTCTTTGTCATATTTGGCAAGAAGACGGCCAACATGGCTGACAGCAGACTTTGCCTCGGCCGTGGCTCGTGTTCGATTCTCGCGGAAACATTCGAGGCCGCGCAATGGCACTTGAAGCTTTCGGGCCTGGTCATAACTGGAAAGGAGCCTCGCGCAGCATGGGGCATCGATGCTCCTTTGCGGACCATCTTGTAACGGCCAAAGTACGACACGGTACAATTACAAAGCCAGCCTTTGGGTTTTTGACAACATCGAAAACGCTTTCCGCTTCCTTGAACTTGATCACGGAGAACAGAAGAGATACATCAACATCCCTACGTCATTCACTACGCGCTGCACGTGGGCATCGACGAGCTGGCTCCGGAGTGTCGACGGCCGCATCGTGTGCTGTTCCAGGGCGGCATTGAGTGCCAAACGAGGAGCGATATTTACGCCCTGCTCTCCGGCGCTTTAAGCGACCATCACATCGTCCAACCGAGACAGCATCCATCTTTCGCCGACGCGCCATGGCCAAAAGGTAGTGGCTCTCGCAGGTAGAGATTATAACGAATGAAGTGATCAAACCCTACCTTGTCTACATTGCTTATCTTCTCTGCTGCTTTCACCAGTTCTGCTATCCTCGAATAAAACAGCTTCGTGCTGTGCGCCTTATGATTACCGTTTTCTGTTTCCCCTGGTTCGAAAATAATCGAAACCCCGCTTATAATGATCGCCTCTACCGCAGTGGTATCTACTGAGTAAGTAGAAAGGTTGAGATGGTAGGATATTCGCTAGTCAGAGTAGGCGTAGTAAGAACCATCATACTGCTAAGCGCTTCTGGGGGCACTCGACAAAAATCATTGCCCGTCTAGCACAGCATCTTTTCGTTCCTCATCGTCGGCATGCCGCTTGTCGTCGTCGGCAGCGCGGCGCTGCGCTACCCTGCTGCGCAGTGGACAGCGGGCTGCAGAGGTTGCGACCGGGACCGATTTTGTGGGGGCGCCGGAGCCGGAGCCGGAGCCGGGGGGGGGGGGGGGGGGTGAAGATGAATGCAGTGGGCCGGGAAGCGCGGCAGGAGGCGGGCGTGTGCGGCACAGTAGATGGAAGCGAGGCAAGTGTGAGAGACGGATGTAGCTGCGCGTGAAGGCGCAGGCGGTGCTCGGATTTGGCGTACTTGATCCTCGTCATGAAGGAAACATGCCGAGAAAGTTACGATGCAGATATACATACGTATGTCTAATTTCTCATGGTTTACACGAGTGTGCATACAGACAGCCGCCGCAAGTGACACGGCAAGAGCGGCACATGAATACGCAGACAATCGATAAAAAGATTTGATGTCTTCAAATAGCAAATGGTATATGTCCAGTACAGTTACATGCGCCCCCGCCCCCTGATATCCTCTTGCAACCCAGCCGTTTGCAATTCCAAACCCAAACAATATTGTAAGCTCGTATTTATACACAATGTTCTCTTGCTTCATGCAATGCCTTTTTTCTAGTCTTCAATATCATCATCGCTCAGCACCAGCTTTTGCGCGAGCATGCTCGTCACGGCGCCCGACTTGATCCCTTGTCGCTTCTTCCGGGGGCTCGCTTCGTCGGATGGCTTGTCCGTCGCCCACGCCTCGCCCACTGCCGTGCCCCCCTCTTCATCCACATCCTCCTCCTCCTCCTCGTTGGAGCCAGGGATGCCACTCAACGAGACAATCTTTTCCAGCTCGCGCGTACGTGGTCCGCTTTTCCGCGCACGCGCGATTAAAGCCGTGTAGGGGAGCCTCTCGAGCAGCAGCTCTCGTCGTGCCGCGCTACCCAGCGACAGCAGAGCCGTCTGTTTATCGTCATCCTCTGCGCTGGAGTCTTGTCGCTTCGTTGGTGGGGCCTGGCTGGACTGTGCTGCCGATGCGGTCAGTCCCGGGGTGCGACGAAACACGTTGGCGCCGGCCGTCATTTCTTTCCTAGCGACTTGGTCCTCTCCCCGGAGCATCCGGGATGACCACATGTCGACGAGGCCGCCGATCTCTTCCTTGGCTCGCCAGAGCTTCAGGCTTGCGGGGTAAAACATCTTGAAGGCGTCGCTGCTTCTAGCCATGCCGGTTGTTTTACGCTTAACAGGGTTAGGTAGTGAGAAGAGCATGCCGCGGACAGCCACCTCAAACATCATTTCATCTTGCCGAAGCACATGGCTGCCCGAGTCTCGGCCGGTAAAGCCGCCTCGTCCACCGAAAAAGACATCTTGAGAAGGGCACATGAGATCGCTGAGCGATAGATGCTCGATGCATTCATTGACATAGTCCATCGGTGTAGAAAGGTCCATTGGACCAGTGCTCTCACAGGACAGAATGTAATTTTCATGTAGAGCTGCAATAAAGGTATGCGTGTCTGTTCCGGTTTCTCCTATTAGTGTTTCGACTGATATTTGCGATTTCCGTGGTCGCGAGTGTTGGGAAAGATAATGGGGTAGGATTTCTGCCTCATCGCCGGATGCCTTTTCTTCTCTTTTGTTATACACGACTTTGCCGACGGCGTGAAATATTCCCAAGCTGGCTTCTCGCTGGGAAACTAGCTCCAAACTGTCTTGCTCGCCCTGAGTCATGCCGATGCCATCTTTGGTGCTCTTCTTTTGCTTCGTGAACGCGACCTTGGCACCCCAGTCAGCGACCTGGTCCCCCTTGAGGCACAAAAACTCGAGCGATGAAATTGCGCTGCGAACATCTCCAATCTCGCCCAGCCTCTTCAATACCATCGGACCGGGTGTTCGCCTTCGACCCGATTTTCGTGCTTCTTTCAGAACGACAAGCTCAAGCGCCTTGGCAAGTAACGATGGGGCAATGGCATTGAACTCAATAACGCCGACACCTGGATGTCCCAATATTTCTGGGCCTAGTAGTCGATGCGCAGTCAAGCTATCTGCAGATGCTGATGTGGTTGTGAGAAGAGTTTCTGAAATGACCAATATGACGGGCTTAACGGGCTCCCTCCGACCGTATTGCGAAAAAACGGACAGTGACGGTACATGGTTAGATAAAAACTGTAGCAACGCTCCTCTAAAGGACGACAGAGTAGAGGAAGATCTGGAAAAGGTGTTTGGAAACTCTTCGATAAGCATAATTCGCTTGTCATTGTCTGTATTCGCGTTGCTGGACGCAGTAGATGTTGATGACGGGCTGTCCAGGTCCAGAGCACCAAACTTGCCTCCACGACCAAGAAAGTCCTGGAATTGTGCCGAAGATGAGACAAATCCAGTGCCTGCGTTTCCCACAGGGTTTCTCCATTCGAGAAGCTCGCAGCCCATCTCCTTAGCCAGCAAACGAACCGTCGTGGTCTTGCCAGACCCCGCAGCACCCTTCAGGATGAGCAGCCGTTGCCGCAGCCTGCCGCTAACGACCTCTTCTAACCATCGTCTGACATCGGCCACCTTTTTCTTATGTACCGCGAGTTCGTCGAGGTTCCGCGGGCCGTATCGTTCGGACCAAGGTCGGAGATCGTCGTCGTCGGCGTTGGTCGGCCGTGGCGGCTTCATAAATTTTTGGCTGGATGTCGTCGCATCTAATGGTGCTTGTTGACTGTACACGCGTTGTCTTTTGCGCGCATGCTGGCCGACCAGGCTTGACGAGCTCGCCTTGAGGTCGGAAATCTCGTCGTCTTCTGAGATGGGGTCGCTCACGATGTCGTCGACCGACAGCGTCCTGTTGTCGCCTCCCGCCGCAGACGGAGCCTTGGACGCACGCTGCGCCTGCTTGGAGAAGAGAAGCTTCAGATCCCCGCTCTTTCCCTTTTCATCGCTGCCACCACGGCCCGCGTCCCTCGTCTTGCGGGGGCTCGGACCGGCGCCATTCTTGGAGAGCGAGCTCTTGCGGGGGCTGGTGCCGTTCTTGGAGGCAACACCGCGGCCCTTGCTCGGACTCGGGGACGCCGTGGCGATGCGAGATTTGGTGGGGGAGCTCGGGGAGGTGAGGAGGAAGTTGGTAAGGGTGTTGGAGCGCGAGGGCTGATGGTCGGCGTCGTTATCGTGCTCGTCGGCCGAATCAACCGTGTTCCGCCGCCGGCGCTTCGCGGGCGGAGCCATTACCGTGAGATTGGCATCGGCAGGACGTGCTCGCAGCTCAGCATGATTCAATGGCAAATTGCGGCGCTGTTGGGGTTGTTAAATGCTGAAGATGGAAAGTGTGGTTTCATGCACTGGGATGACAGGCAGTTTGAGCTAGCTGCGTTAGGCCCACACAAACAGACCGTCCAGCTTCCAGTGAGTCGTCTTTGAAAACATGTTCATTTACGGGCAGGAAGAGACTTATTTCGCATTTAATGAGTTATTTTTTATTTCTCGATCGGGCAAATATGTCAACTCGACCATTCTGTAAAATTATCTACAAAAGTCAGAGCGGAGCGCAGGTATAGGTTGTCCGCGTCACCCCACGTTGATGATGCCTCCTTGATGGCACGAACGGCTGCGAGACGTTAGCATGTGTCTTTCAAAGCCACAATCTACATACCTTTTATGTAGCTTGCGTCTGCCAAATAAGGGCCGTTGATTGCCTTATCGATAACATGCTTCCATGTTCGGCCATTAGCATCTTTCTGAATATTTGCTGAGTTTGGCTCGGGCCGTCCAGTCAGCAAACAGACGGCAATAGCCACTAGCCACCACTGTCGCAGTAGCGATACGTGATATTCGGCAGGAATGTATGGCAGCAAAATTCGTATCGAGTTGCTGGCGGACAAAAGCTGGGCAGCCAGAAAGCTGAACGACTTGATTCCCGACGATGCAAACAAGGCCACCGCAATTTGCTGAAGCTCTTCAAACTGCTTAGTCGCGTCGACAACATGCCAGGCATTCCAATAATCCAAGATTAGATCTTGGTGTTGCGAAAAGAGCGACTCAAGACTATCGTGCTTGCCAGCTGTCACAGTTACTTGAGAGCTTCCTTCTTTGGCGAGTCTGGAGATAAGTTGCGACAAAGACGAGGATGGTAGCGTCGAGGGCTTTGTGTAGCTAGGCTCATCGAGGTACTTGTGCAACTCGTTGTAGTGGATGCACGTGAGACTTAGAGCTTCCATGGCAAGCGCTCTGCTGTTGATCTCGCAAGCCAGCGCTAAATGTTCGAGGGGATGGCCAACTAAAGCATAGTTAGAAGTGTCTCTTGGTCGTGTTTGCAGGGTAAGAGTGCTCACAAGCGCCGATGAGACAGTTTATGAGAGGCTCAGCACCCTCGGTCAAGACGTGCCTCATCTCTTGCTTCCAGTCGTAGGCAAATTCAAAGGCAAGCTTGTCCTCGTAATAGTCGACAAAGGCACGCTGGTAATTGCGGTCGCCCAAAAAATCTCTCCAATCTTCGTCTATTACCTCGGCGGGGGAGGGCGTCCACGGCTCCAGATCCTTGATCTGCTCATTGTAAATGGTATTGAGGTGGTTCTCATTGGCACCAAGAATGTAAGCTGTGCTCAAGTTGTGAGAATTGACATTGTTAAGCTGCAGGTTCTTGTATACCACGGCGTAGTTGACGTGATTGGCCTTGAGCAGATGCTTGAGTGAACGGCCTCGTCGCTCTTGGTCAGTCTCGATGTCATGAACAGGCAGCGCCTCGACGGCTACTGTAGTGGCGGGAGTAGCGGTGGGCTTGGACTTGATCGCCGAAACTGATCCAAGCGAAAGCATGCTAGGCAAAAGTATAGATGAGCTCGAGCTTTGAGGGTAACGAAGGTGAGGGCAATGGAATCAAATCGTACGTCGTCAACGACTGGAGCTAGGTGTGGTGTTGGGACAATGTGGGGGCGGGCCAGCGCTGACCAGTTTAGTGGGATGATGCGCCCCAACGAGTGCTGAATGCAGCTAAAATTTGGCATTTGGCGCTCTGGTACCGCTAAAACATCCAATTACAGCGGATATCAGCTTTAATCAGCACTGGCTTCACATGCTCAAATCGTGTATCGTAAGCCAGCCACAACCTCGCTGGCTCAACACTTCAACTCTTTGCTCCATCATGCCCGCCGTTGCGCTGCCATCCAGAAACGACATTCTCATCTACGCTGAGCTGCTCACCAATATCCGTCAGGTTACCATCAAGGCATCTTTGCCCACGCCTGCCGACCACACCACCGCCGCTGAAATTTTGGACGAGGGTCGCAAATTTCGCATCAGCCACAATGGCACCTCTGGCGAGGTCGTTCTGCCCGCAACCGCACCCGTAAAAGGGAAGCTGCCTCTTTCGCACAAAGGATCTACTGAACTCACCTGGAGATTTCCTCTGAAATCGGCTCGCGTCCCGGAGAGGCAGTTTCTTCCCGAGAACCAATCACTGCCATGGCCAGCGTCAGTGATCAAGCCTGGCTCTCCAATCTCCTGCCGAGCATGTGGGCAGATCTTTATCAAAAGTGCAACAGTCACGACGTGGAAAGACTTGCCGAGTGAGAATTGGGCTGAAATGATGGAGTTTTGGCACTGCCATAAACCCATAGACCACGACACGACTGAAGATGGCGACCTTCAGCATCGTGGCTATGGTGCGGCCAGCGCCATCACAGCACAGCCCGGAGTAGGATTTGTTGACATAACTTCACTCCTCTTTGCAGAGGAAGATTGCGGCTCGATAAAGGTAAGCTAGCTTCCCCTTCTTCACGCAGTGGGGAACTAGAAGGTGGCCAAGTCAGGGCATTAGCCCCCAATGTCATGGTCATCGATACAACTCCCCTAGATTGATTCATTGCCCTTTCAGACTCGTGCAGCGCCTATCAGAGTACCCTCCACACGGATGGGTTTCTGAAAGACGCCTCTGGCTGGGCAGTCTCTTTTGCACCCGACTTTTCAGAGCTGCGGATCGTCTGGGCTATCTCAAGAGACACATGGCCATTTGTTCTTGCAACAGCAAGGTTCAACAAGCTAACTCTAATAGTTGTCAGCTTCAAATTCGCTCGAAAAGTTTGATAGTAGCCAAGACGCAATCCAAGCCACGAAAGAGGAAAAGGTTCTCACCATCAGCTGTATAAATTGCGCCGCCGAAGTTGGCACATTCAGTGTCCTCGCCTCCACAGTCGCCTTCTACAAATGGCAAATCTCTTGCGAGATACTCTCAGTACAAAAGCCGCCGTCGAGCTCCGACTGCCTTGTTGCCACACTACTCTCCACGATAGCTCGATCCGGATCTTCAAAGTCTGTCGTCATGCCGCGAAATATGCCCTTGGCAGATGACACGTTCCGTCACTTGCAGCTTTGGGTACTTAACAATAATGTCATCTTTACCGGCAATCAAAAATCGACTCCGACATCAGCAGTCAAAGTGCTTTTCAAAGAAATTGGAGAAAAGGAGGCTCTCGAGTTGGTGGAATCCTTGTCAAATGACGTCCAGGACGTCAACTTCCCAGCACAAGCGATAAAGGTGGCACGCGAAACTCTGACATCCAGCAAATACACTTTGCCATCATCTGAGCGGTCATTCCAGGAGTGGGAAGTCGGTCTGCTTGAAAGATGGGTCCCTCAGCCAGCCTGAGATTAAGCCGAGCTTGCCCCTTTTTCCTCATCTTTGAAAGCACAGCATGGCCACTATTATATTATATGCGAGAGGAATGATCCGACTTGAGCCGTCTGCACCCCTGTTCTATTCAAGGCATCTCAAAATTATGGACATCTTTCTTCTCGAGAATATGTTCGAACTGATCATCTTTTTACCGTCTTTTCTCCTATAGCGCGGTATACCCATTCATCCGCCCTCCCTCGGTCGTCATTTCTAAATCCTGGCTCGCAACGGCCTGAATACCTGCACACTCAAAATACAAGATGGCTTTACTCACTATTGTGCTCATCGCGTAGAAGGCTACTACGGCGATGGAGTCAAAAGCGCTAATGAAAGTGAGGCTTGAGAGCACTAGAGTGCCATACAAGAGCTGTTTCGAATTAGGTGTGGTTCGCAAAGCAATGGTTACAAAGAGCACGAAAATGACGACGAAGAGTAAAACAATATGTCAAGCGGATGTCCGAGGACGCTTACATGAACAGGCGCACCAGCGTACAATGCTGCTATCACAGCAGAAAAGAATGGCGCAGGACCAGCCGCCCGGATTTTCACCGGCAACTTCTTGGCGAATGCTGAGGGTGTGGTCTCGTTCTCAATGCATGACCTGAGTCGGCCCGCCCACCCAGCCGTTAAGTATTGCCAGTGCTGTCCCGCTACGCGCTTTGCATCACTGGCTCTCTCCTCGCTCTGTACGTTTAAGCGCAGCGCGACCCAGCCGCTGAGATGCAGCAGCGCCACCGTTCCGTGCCATAGTGCGGGGAGGAAAACGGTGATGGGCGAGAACGAGCACACGGTCCATACGCACAGCTGATACGTACGGTACGCGCTATTGGCGACGGCCGCCAGCGCCAGGAGATACTGCAACACCGACAGAAACAGAGTCGGGAAGCCGTCGCCGAATAGTCTGCCCGCTGTATAAGGGAAGCTGCCGCGCGCTTGCCTCGAGAGCGGTTTTGATAAAGCCTCCACCTTGTCCGCATAGCTTGCTGCCGTGGAAAAGATGGTCGCGGGTGAAGCTAGACTGAGCAAGAGAGCGAGAATGGGCCGGCGGAGGCTGAGCATGGCGGTATCGGCAGGCGTAGGGCTGACCATTTGCAGAATCGACGGAGCAAGGCCAAGAACCACAGCTGCAGCACCCAACTCTGACTGTCGAAATTCTTTCCCTTTTTAACAAAGACGTTGTCTTTTCAGATTTTGGAGTGAATCAACAGGAAGAGCGACGAACCTTGCGAAACTCGGGAAACTGCTGCAACAGGCAGTCAAATACGCTATAGCTGATATGAGTGTCATTGAAGCTGGCGTTTCGGTAGTTGGCGATGTTTTCCTGGCAATTGTGTGCTAGATAGCCCTTTAGCATCTCGTCCCAGGCCGGAAAGAATTGCTGGTATAGGACTGTCGAGTGCGTTGCCTTTGCGGCAGCAGCTGGCCAGGCACAGAGGCCAACTAGAAGAGCAACCGGCCGCATTTCCAATCCTGGTTTCGAGATGGTGCAACAAGTGTCGAGGTTGGTCGGAAAAAGCAGCATTGAAGCTCTTTATGTGCTTCCAAATTGTGACTAGTGATTCTCAACACACGCCGTCAAGCTGTGGCGATCGCCCGCTGAGAAACCAAGTTGGGCCAAAGCCCGTCAGCAAGGCGCTTCCGTTGGTGAAAGAAAGTCTGTTGATTAGCTGCTTCTCTATCCGCTGCGGCTGGCGGTCGCCGTCAGCTCGAAGCCACAGACAGGGGTTCCCGGGCCAGCCCGCTGACAGGATGCATCACTTGCCCTGTGTGGTAGCCGCCGGGACGGGACCATAGCGTAGGATAGAATAAAGAGTTTATTGATTGGAAATGACGGGGAGGGTGGAATCGTGGGCGAGACTCTAGCTATTGGGTTGCAGCTGCGATACCGTTGCAAGTACCCGCCTGCTAAATAGCTGAAGCCCTACGTATAAGCGCCTTGCTTCTTCCCATGAGCAGCTCAAGTGCTGTTTATAAGAACACTACGGATTACGGAGTAACTGTATCTAGTTAACTAGCGAAGTTTTATAGGTTGAGTTGGAGCTATCCACTTTGTCATGTTAGGCTTAAAACTTGGCAGCAAACAGCATCCGCAAGATTGAGCCGACGACTGCAGAGAGATCTCGCTTCTCGTCATCTCAAACTCGATGATCGCGACTAATATATGGCCGAATCTCGAGCATTGACATATGCATAGTGTTATTCCCACTGTCGCATCGATACCTCAATACGCTGAGCTGTTCCCTGTCTCTGCAAAAATGTGGCTCCACATTTTCTTGCGACGCTGTGGGGCTGTTGCCTGGCTTTATCCCCGGCGTTTTCATCCCGACGTTGAGCAGTGAATGATCATCTGAGAATGCGAATGACTTGCGGTCAAAATCTGCAATTTGAGCGGACTTCAACAGCATGATTCGAAGCTTTTTGCAGGAATCGTCTATATACCATGGCTTTTTGATACGAGCATAGCCGACATCATGTCCCCTCGTTCGCCCCATTATATCCCTGTCGGATGTCTCGCGATCCCCCGCTCTAAGGTTAACGTTGAGGATTCGCTATGGCAAGCCGATGACGCTATTTGGAAGCCTCTTGTACGCCCAGAGAATTCGAACTCGGACAGAATACCTGATGAGGCGACTCGACATGGCGGCACAAGCTCGATTATGCAAACGGCCCTGCTTCATTCTGCCAAATCGGTCTCGCAGCTGTTGGATGCCCGCTGGGCACAATTCGAATATAGAACCTTTCCGGAATTCGATAACACGACAGTAGTGAGAGTCTTTCTTCTTGCTGACGATACTCTGAGAAGTTCCATCAGCAGGGCTCTGGCAATCTTAAACAAGCACCGCTACAAGGTTCTGACTGAAGTGGACAGTTCTGCTCGAGTTTGGGCAGGACTGGAGAAGCCTCTTCCGAAAGAGAGAAATCCTCTCGCGCTAAATTACCTGGGAGAGTCCAATGCTCCTACGTCTCTGCTGGAATTATTCAATAACATTCCTTCGCCTGCACCGGACACTGCTATTATTACGGATCCGCTTCTGAACGAGGCCACAGAAAACGTTATCAGGGGCAAAATATCTGGCCTGAAATCCGAACTTCTGTCCTATCAAAAGCAATCTATAGCACTGATGATACAGAAAGAGGCTTGCCCTGGCAGTGTGCTTGATCCGCGACTTCTGCATTTACATGATCGAGATGGTCACTCTTGGTACGTAGATCCTGTCGCAAAAACCGTCTTACGAGACGCGAGATACTACGATGCCGTGTCCGGAGGCATATTGGCCGAGGAAATGGGAACGGGAAAAACAATCATATGCCTTGCGCTAGTATTGGCTACGCGGGCGTTTCCTGCTGAAACGCCAGAAGTCTATTGGTCACCAGCGCTGCCAGTACGGAAGTCGGTTGGATCTTTGATGGATATGGCAGCTTCGTGCGCGACCCGATACTCACAGTCTTGGCTAAGCTACTACGGACACACCAAGAAGGAGGACTTCAAAGGAACTGCCATTGCGAATGCGATCCAACGGAACCCTAGCTCCTACATTCTACCTGGCGCCAAACCGAGGAAACGTGGGCGTGGAGGAAGTAACTTGGGCTTGCCAAGGACCATCTACCTCAGCAGCACTAGCTTGGTAATCGTCCCTGAAAACTTGCTTTCACAATGGCAGCAAGAAATTAGCGACCATACGGAAGATCTCGAGGTTCTTGTGCTGGCTAAAAACGACGTCATCCCCAGAACCGAAATACTGCTTAAATACGACATTCTGTTGTTCTCTCGGTCACGCTTTGATAAGGCGGTCAAAAGTGAGAGCATTTCTAAATCACCTCTCGCTTCCATTCACTTCAAACGTTGCATCGTTGACGAAGGACATATCCTGGGCAATTCAAAATTTTCCAACAAAAGCCTCCTACTGCAAGGTCTTGATGAGTTGCAGTTTACCTCGCGGTGGGTCGTGACCGGAACGCCATCCCGTGGCTTATATGGAGCGTCTGGCCAGAGCAGCGGCGATACACTGGTGCAAAAAGGGACGCTCAAGAGTTCATCAATGACTCAATCGTCAGCAGCACAGGAACGAAAAGACATTGATCGGCTCGGCGCCATTGCAGCACTGTATTTGAAAGCACGACCATGGGCCACCTCAGCTTCAGAGGCCTCAGAGATGGGAGATACTTTGGCAAAGTGGGCAGCGCATTTCAGTTCACCGACTTCCGGCTCTGGGTGGGCACGACGCTGGAATTGCCTGAAATTGACAATCAATTCGCTCATTCTACGTCATCAGCTGCACGAGGTGCTTGATTTGCTGCCGCCCGTCGACGAAAAAATCGTGCTTCTCGATGGGTCGTACCAGGACATGCTGTCACTCAACATATTTGCCATGATGATCATCTTTAATTCAGTCCAGTCGCAACGAACTGATGCAGATTACTTTTTCCACGCCAAACAACGCAAGAGCCTGCTTCAAATTGTGCACAATTTGAAGCAATCGAGCTTTTTTGGTGGTTCCTTCTTCAGTGTCGAAGAAATCGAAAAGGCTGTACAAACAGCCGAAGAATTTCTGGAAAAGAAAGAAGTCGAGATTAATGACGAAGACGAGGCGCTTCTCAAGACAGCAATAGACTTTGGTCACCTCGTGTTAAAGAATGAGCTCCGCATACTGAGCAATCGCTTCCATGAAATTCCAATCTGCGTTGCAGGATTTCCTGGGGGCGCTGGGAGATACTGGTCCTTGAACGGAGAAGAAAATGGTCTCATTTGCACATCTGCCAGCATGATTCTCACTGTTCAAAAAATGCTTTACAATGCGGCGAGTAAGGCGGTTAATGATTCTGGGCAGCTCAATTCTCTATTGAACGGTGGGTTAATACGAAACGGCCTATTGGAGAGAGAAAAGGCCGAAACCGAAGCAGAGTCTATTCGACGAGCAACCAAGAAATCGACAACCTTGGCCGGCAACACTAAGCTCGGCAATGACAAACCTAAGTCGCTTCACCGGTATAGACATGGAATTTATGGTGCTGAGCCGGCACCAATGGTCACCGATGGGGCATTTGCTTCTGTTTTGGCAGAAACAAAACTTGTGTCTACAGTATCTGCCAAGCTTTCGTACCTGATTGATAGCATCGTCAAGCACCAAGCCGATGAAAAGGTTATCATCTTCTACGAAAACGAAAACGTTGCTTGGTATTTGGCGAACATGTTGGACATGCTGGAAATCCAGCACCTTATTTATTCTAACACGATTAGTGCCGAGAGAAGGGCGGAATATGTCAAAACATTTCACCACAACAAGAGGTTCAGGGTTCTGCTGATGGACATATCAAAGGCTGCTTTCGGGCTGGACATGCACGCAGCGTCGCGAGTGTACTTTATCAACCCCGTGCTGAACCCTCAAGTGCAAAGCCAAGCCATTGCTCGAGTACGACGCATCAGCCAGCACAGGGGTGTCTCGGTAGAGACGCTGGTGCTCAAAGGCAGCATCGACGAAGTCATCCTGGATCGCAAAGAGCACATGACGCAGGCGGAGCATGTCAAAGCGAAGACGATTCTGGACGTGTCTTTGATCAAGGACTGGATAAGAAATGCCAAAATTATGCATGTTGGAGAAGCGGGCGACAGCCACGCTGCTCAGATGGTGCCGCTGGCGACGCCTCTGCCCATCTTTGGCAAGGGGTTCGGGCGCTTGGCTGGCCCTGACGAGGGTTTGGTCAAGGACCAGGCCGTGGCGCCCAAAGCAGCATTGCCGGATCGAGCTGCGACATGGGCGCCGAGCGCTCAGAAGCGTGTGCGAGAAGGAGACACGGAACAGCGAGTAGCAAGACGTGTACGATTCACAGGAGGGTCGGAGTCGCCTTGAGTGACGATGAAGGAAATATTAGCGTGGCTTGTATAAGAGTGGTATGAATTTGCTGCATGTATGACGGTGAATTAGATGGCAAATATCTCACGACACTTGCTTCAGCTGGGCGGCTCGCTGCATGGAGTTGTGCACCAGCTGGGGCCATATAAATTGCAGCTATTAGCCAACCACAACTGAGATGATTGCGATTAAATCTTGGCCAGTAGGACGAATAATTCATAGATGGCGCAGCCCTATTTTCCGCCTGGCCCACAGATGGAAATGATTTGAGCCGCAGATTGTCGCCGAAGACGGACAGGCTGGGCTACTGTGCCTCCACAACCGGCGACTCGAATGTTGTTGCCCCGCGATTGCGAAATAAAAACTACCCCGCCAGAAATTTTCCCCTCGCAGTGCCGCCTCAACGCTCCCTTTCGTTGCCGCGCAGCTTGAGCTATTTTCCTCGGGTCTAGTAAAGGGAAATCATCACCTTCATCATGGCCTCTTCTCAAAAGATTGCCATTGTCTCCGTCTACGACAAGACGGGCCTTCTGGACCTTGCCAAGGGCTTGGTCGCCCAGAATGTCCGGATCCTCGCCTCGGGCGGCACCTCGCGCATGATTCGCGAGTCTGGCTTCCCCGTCGAGTATGTCTTTCTTCTCTGGTGGCCTTTTCGTCATCAATCGAGCCGTACAGATGCATTTGGAAGCTAATTGCAAAATCAGAGACGTCTCCGCCATCACCAAGGCTCCCGAGATGCTTGGCGGCCGTGTCAAGACCCTCCACCCCTCTGTCCACGCCGGTATTCTCGCGCGCGACCTTGAGTCGGACGAAAAGGACCTCGCCGACCAGAACATTAACAAGGTCGACTACGTCGTCTGCAACCTGTATCCCTTCAAAGAGACGGTCGCCAAAGTCAATGTCAGCATTGCCGAAGCCGTCGAGGAGGTCGACATTGGCGGCGTCACGCTGATCCGCGCCGCTGCCAAAAATCACAAGCGCGTCACCATTCTCTCGGACCCTAGCGACTACGCTGGCTTCCTAACGGAGCTCGAAAAGGGCGAAATTTCCGAATCCAGCCGCAACCGCTATGCGCTCAAGGCCTTTGAGCACACGGCCGACTACGACACGGCCATTTCCGACTTCTTCCGCAAGGAGTACGCCGGCGCCGGCGACCAGTACCTGCCCCTCCGCTACGGCGCCAACCCGCACCAGAAGCCCGCCGCCGCCTACGCCGTCGAGGGCAAGCTGCCCTTCAAAGCCCTTAGCGGCGCCCCCGGCTACATCAACCTGCTCGACGCCCTCAACGCCTGGCCACTCGTCAAGGAGCTCAGGGCCGCGACCGGCAAGCCCGCCGCCGCCAGCTTCAAGCACGTCTCGCCAGCGGGCGCCGCCATCGGCCTGCCGCTCAGCGCCGACGAGGCCAAGGTCTACATGGTCGCCGACATTCCCGGCATCGAGACGTCCGGTCTCGCGCAGGCCTATGCGCGCGCCCGCGGCGCCGACCGCATGAGCAGCTTCGGCGACGTCATTGCGCTCTCTGACATTGTCGACGTCCCCACCGCCAGCATTATCTCAAAGGAAGTCTCGGACGGCGTCATCGCCCCCGGCTACGAGGACGCGGCGCTCGAGCTTCTCAAGAAGAAAAAGGGCGGCAAGTACCTCGTGTTGCAGATCGACCCCGACTACAACCCCGGCCCGACCGAAACCCGCACCGTCTACGGCATCAACCTGCAGCAACACCGCAACGATGTGGAAATCTCGGCTACCAAGAGCTTCAGCACCATCATCACCCCCAAGGACGGGTCGCTGCCCGCAAACGCCGCGCGCGACCTCGCCATTGCTACCATCACGCTCAAGTACACGCAGAGCAACTCAGTCTGCTACGCCTACAACGGCCAGGTCATTGGCCTCGGCGCCGGCCAGCAGTCCCGTATTCACTGCACCCGCCTTGCCGGCGACAAGGCCGACAACTGGTGGATGCGCTTCCACCAGCGCGTGCTGGGCATCAAGTGGAAAAAGGGCGCCAAGCGCCCCGACAAGTCCAACGCCATTGACCTGCTCGTCAGCGGTCAGCTGCCCAAGGAGGGTGCGGAGCGCGAGGCCTTTGAGGCCATCTTTGAAGAGGTCCCTACTGCTTTTACCCAGGAGGAGCGCGATGCCTGGATGAAGCAGCTGACTGGCGTGTCCGTCTCCAGCGATGCCTTTGTACGTATATACTCGTAAGCTTGTACTGTGATTTCGTTGCTGACAAGGTTTTCTAGTTCCCCTTTATCGACAACGTCTTTCGCGCTGCCCGCTCTGGCGTCAAGTATATTGCTGCGCCTACTGGTAGCCAGAACGACTCTGCCGTTTTCCAGACTGCCGAGTCTCTGGGCATCACGTTTGTTGAGCAGAGCATCCGCCTGTTCCACCACTAGGCAGTGCGAAACCGTGGCGTTGTTATGATGCGAAGAATTGAATTTGGACTTGGTAAAAATGGAAAAGACGGAATGAGTGACAGAGGTTGAAAAGGACCGGGATTTGGCGTGAAATTTTTGACTGGACGAGCCAGTATCGATATCCCAGAAGAGGTATTTCGAATCGAATAAAGCTGTTTTGTAAATGAGCAGAGGGGACAAGAAATCTCAGCGCGTAGCTGAAGAAATGACGAGTTTTACATTACACGTTGTACTCCCCTTTCTGTCAGTGCCTGCTCATGGCGTTGCCTCGTATCAACCCGGCGTTCTTCTCGCTACTGCACCTTTGCGTGGTTGTGTGGCGTGTCCGCAATGGTCGGCATGGAGGAATGAAGATTGGTTCCCATTTTTTTTTTCTGATCTTCTTTCGAGATCTGACGGGATAATTAATAGCTTGAAGATGTGGCAAGCTTTTAGAGGGGCCGCGGGTGTGGACGACGCAAGGGAGGATAAAGGGCGAGTAGTCCTCTGCAAAGGGAAGCACTGGATTGTGTAGTCTAAATATAAGCTATGACATCTTGATAGCATCAATGGGCTTGTTTAAAGTAGACATGGGACATATTTCTGCCCTATTGTTGCGCAACAGTCGCCGCTAGCGGCCATACTTTGTCCGCTATCGAGTACTTCTCTGGCAATTCTGCTCGGTTAGTGGCAACTCCCTCCTATCTCTCTCCCGCATGCCACTCGCTGTGATGCGGGATATCCGATGTTCCCGTCGTATGCGATGGGCGGGGGAATTATTCTGCAAAACAAAGTGTTGCTCTTCACTCTTTGACTACGAGCTTGATGGCGTTGCAGGCGCGCCTGAATGAGGGCACAGCCATCACCACAGCTATCCTCGACCATCTTGGGCTATCCACTCAGCACAGTAATCGCCAGTGTTGCATGTCCATTTCGGTCTTTTTTTTTTCTAAATAAAGGGACAAGGTTCAAGGAGAGAGGCTCAGGAGCAAAGATTGGCCAAGGCAAAAACAAGACATCGTAGTGTACCATTTGGTCTCGAGTGGCCAACTGATAATCTCTTGCAGAATCGTTCATTCATAGCTCTAATTCAATACGCGTGTCGACAATGTCGATTGATTGCTTCATCGTCATCACTGTCACTGTCTGTCAGAGATGTCTGTAATATGCGCTTTTCGCGGCACATTTCATGGCCCCGCTGCTCAAGGCTCTGCTGAGACATGTTCCGGGGCGAAGAGAGCCAGCGGGCGCTGCTCCTTTTTTTTTTTTTTCCTTGGTTTCTTGTTCTTGTTTGCCTTTTCTTTTCCTTCTTTTTTTATCCTCTCAATGATGGCTGCTTTTTGGCTCTTGACTGCCTCTGATACCGCAAATACTTGCACAACTTGTCATGAGCGACATGGCGTCCGAAGTGTTCAATATCAGTCCGCAATGGGCATTCCAGTGATTCTGCGGCCCAAGAAAATGTGGACTATCTAAGCGATTATCCGTACTCCGTATTAATAGTCCTCTCTCAGGACCCTGGAGGGGGTTGTCTGTGCTTTTATTAGTGGTCCCAGTCAAGGCCAAGCAAAGATGGTTTGTGGTGGCTTGTTGCCTCGAGAGTCTAGATGAAGTGGCAGTGTCTGGTAGTATCACAGTTTGACTAGATTTAACTTGTCGAAACAACGCACAGAAACAAAGACTAGGTGCGACTTCCTATTGTGCTTCTCCTCAGTGATCTGTATTTTGGTCGTCTTCCTCCTGTAGAGAGAACAAGTCAAAGCCAAAGATGGTCTCAACGAAATGCAATTCCGCCTGCAGCATTCCGGTACTGCTCCCCTTGGGCCCCATATTGCACGTCACTGCCCCGACTAGTCAGGGGAATAAATTGAAAATAAAGGGGAAAAGCTGATGCTAGCCGGCTTGCTAGCTACTTAGCGTGTATCCATAAGGACGTCAGCCGATAACCACATCACGCTCATCGCTATTACAACCCATCACTTCCAACAGCGATCTTGACCTCGTTGGAAGCCTCGTGCCTTGGCTTGCCCCCCGCGTCCCATCTTGCCTGACATTTATTCATGTATTGGCGAGCCTTTGGGCATGCGGAACAGTTTTCAAATAGAGGGCTACCCACAGGCTGGTCCGGGGTCGCCCACCAGCAAGAGGCGCAATGTCTTGGGGCCAAGCTTTGCCAAATGAGTTGATTTCTTGTCCTTTTGGATATGGGAATTCCATTTTAGTGGCTGACGTCTTTTTTGTTTGCCGACGCAACCTGCGCCCATAATATGGGTCATGAGGCTCTTGTTGACCAACTGCGACTGTCTCGTCCCATCATGTACACCATAGGAACGCAATGAAACCTAACGATGATTCTCCTCCCCTTCTTGAGTAGTTTTTCGAAGCCAGAAATCTCACTCACTCACTTCTTAACGTGCGCATCCCCCTCTTGGACTGGCTACCCCTGCGACTCTGTAATTTCCTCTTTCATTCTCACCGCTGGGCAAAGTTCTCTCCATTGGAAGGAAAGTATCGTCGTTGTTCAGCAAAGCCTTTACCTTTTACTCCTTTTTCCGGTTTGTGTTTTCTTTTTCGAATCTCCTGGTCAACTTGCAAGGCTTGACAAGGATCATATCGGCAAATGAACACTGATCGAGTCCAACAACAAGAAAGAACCCATCCATACCCCAACGTCCACACAGCGCGCTCCAATTCTTTAATACGGGACGAAACCCGGCACATGAACCACGTCTCTTTATAATTGCACACACGTGGGCCGCAGTAGTCTACTACTCTGAGCCTGTCTTCCCTCTCACATCAACCACCCCCCCCTTGGCCTGGCGCGCCTTTCAAAATGAGCCCGACGCTGGCTGTAAGGCCCATGCACCCGCCAGCATTCGAGACGATCCCGGAGCTCGCCCCGGTCCTCGAATACTACACCAGCGGCGGCGCCAACACGATCAGCAATCGCAATTCCGTCTCCCTTCCTACATCGTCACGGCATCCGCAAAACGCGGTCGGCAGAACCATCCGCAAGCGTTCATCCGCAGCGCCGACGTCGACGCCGACGACACTCGCCGCCCGGTCGCAGCTCCCGCCGCTCGACACGGCGCCACCTCTGGCATACCCCATGTATCCTGGTTTACAGACGGCTTCAAATACCACCACCACCTCTACCACTACCGGCATGTCCAACACTACAAC
Organism: Beauveria varroae; assembly: GCA_030780425.1. Lineage (NCBI taxonomy): Eukaryota > Fungi > Ascomycota > Sordariomycetes > Hypocreales > Cordycipitaceae > Beauveria > Beauveria varroae. Next base: position 71,734 of record JAPFUP010000096.1, on the reverse strand, counting down.
AGCAACCACCGCCGCCGCCGCCGGTAGCACCGCTCCTCCCACAGCAACGATAATGAGCCGCAGAGGCCAGGAGCCGCGTTCTCTGAACCGTCCGCGCAAGATTTCCACATTGTATTCGCGCGACGGCTCGCCTTGCTCCCCAAAAGGCCCGTCCTACGAGACACCGCAGCAGTACAGAATCCAGTACCAGTCACCAACATCTCCATCACCGCCATCATCACTACTCCCACGCCCTCCACAGCAGAAGAAGCCTCCGCCCGAGCCCAACGCGCTCTTTGGCACGCTGCCCGGCGAGGTGCTCGAGGTGGTACTCGAGTGGCTGCGAGATCTACATCTAGACTCCCCCACGAGCACCAGCTGCGCAACGTGCTGGGCGCGCGACCTATGCAGCCTCAGCCTCGCCTCGCGCAAGTGGTCCGAGGTTGCCCGTCTCGCGCTGTACCAGGACATCCGCATCGTCGGCGACGACTCGGCCGCGCACCGCAAGCGATTCAAGCTCGCGCAGGGCTGCCGCATGACGCTGCTGCGGCGCACGCTCCGCTCCAACAGCCGTCTCGCGGCCGCAGTGCGCTCCCTGCAGCTACCCATGCCTGTTGGCGACAGCTGCGACGCGCGGACGCCGAGTAGTAGTAGGGCCGCGGGCGGGTTGTCGCCAAAGCAAGTCTACGAGAACCGCGTGGCCTCGCTCGTCATGGCCTGTCCGAACCTAGAAGTCCTCGTGGGCCCGGCGGTTACGCACGACCACGACACCTTTAACCGCATCACGCACGCGCTATCCACACGCACAAACCTCAAGACGATGAATTGGCGCATCGGAGCGAGCAGCTCGTCGTCACACGACCTCGCTCGGCCGGGATCGGCATCCCACCGCGAAAACAGCAGCGTCTTCTCATCCGCACTCGCCTGCATGCTGCCGCCAGCTCCACTCAACGCCGCGCAAGAGACCAGCTTCCTCGGGCACCACCGGCAGTGGAGTTTGCTCGCCAGCCTCTCGGTGCACTGCCTGCCCGGCGCCTCGCTAGCGCCCGACACACTGCTGCAGCGCGCGCTTACCTGCCTGCCCTCGCTCCAGCACCTGCACCTGAGCCGCGTGCCCGCCAACGCCTTTAGCGACGCCGCGCTGCTGTCCTTGCCCGCGCTGCGCTCCCTCACGCTCGCCCACATCCCCGGCGTCACCGCCGGCGGGCTGTCCGCCTTTGCCACGCGGCCCAACAGCCAGCCGCTGCGCAGCCTGCAGCTCCGTCACACGCCGCTGACGTCGCTGCCCGCGCTCGCGCGGCTCCTCTCCCATCTTCCCAGCCTCGTCTCCCTTGCGCTCGTGCAGGAGTTTGCGCCGCTCATGCCCACCGACGACGACGCCTTTGCGCTGTGGATGATGCCGTATCTAGCCAGCCGCACGCTCGTCCGGCTGCACTGGGATATCGTCGCTCATCACCACCACCACCACCATCACCATAGAGTGCCCGCTGTCAGCGACGCCGACGATATTCTAGCGCGTAGCATCGAGGCCGGCGGCTTCCCTGCGCTGCGCACGCTCCGCGCACCGAGCGACCTCGACGGCATCTTCCAGCAGCTGTGCCGTCCGCGCGAAGTCATTGCCACGTCGACGGACCGCATCTGGGCCAACGGCGGTCGCTGCGGTAGCAGCTACGGCCGCCATCGATCCGGCAGCTTGAGCAGCAACAGCAGCAGCAGCATGGGACGACACGCGGTGCCCAGTCTACCCAAGTCGGCAACGGCCGCGTCACTGCCGACCGGCGGGCCCTTTGCAGCGACCCCGCCAGCGGCCCACGGCACCGACCTCCGTGCCGCTCGCATGGCCGCGCAGGCCCGCCTCGACGACGCGCGGCCGCGCTTTCGCTTCCAGGTCCAGGTACACTCGGACGAGGGCCTGCTAGTCGACGATTTTGGCCTGGGCGGCTACGTCGGCACCGTCGGCAGCCCCATCCATTACTCGCTAGACCCTGATTGGGGCTCGTCTGACGCGCGCGGCGGCCTCGTCGACGTCTCGGACCTGACCGGCCCGGGCGGCGGCGGCGGCGGCGATGACGAAGAGGAGGTCGAGGGCGGCTACGGTAGCGGCGGCGTTTCTGGCTGCACTGGTAGCTGGAACTGGCGCGAGGGCGTCGTGGCCGACAAGAGGGAAAAGGAGACGTGGTGGCACACTGAGCGTGCACGGTGGGTTCGCCCGCGACTCGACTAAAAAAGAGGCGTCGTAATTATTCGAGCGGAATACGAAGAGGGAAAAAAAGTACCCGCATAGAATACGAATATTGGTTGGTCTAATGTGGGCCAAAACAACTGCATGACGCATATTTCCTATTCATCATTCATCATTATATAGCCGAACAAGGCACCAGATACCACTGTACTTCTTTTAGTTGCAACGCGTTATAATAATACCTATAACTTATAATAGACAGCACCGGTGGCTGTCGTTTCATCATTGAGCATTCGTCAGACACACGTAATTACCAGAAATGATATAGTGAAAAGTGGTTTCTTTTTCTGATGATTCGTTTCGGCTACATTAAAATGAGATTGCACTATTACCGCGCCGGGTGAAAATGTCGAATATGCTATGCTGTATGTTGGAAGATCGAGAAGAAAAGTATGCCAAAAAAAAGTGAATCCAAGAGAAATAAACCAAACGTGTAAGAGCCTTGAGCTAGAAGAAAAACCCCTTCTTCTTGGCAGGCTTCTTCTCCTTTTCCTTTTCCTTCTTCGCCTTATTGTCGCTTCCTCCGGCAAGGATATCATCAAAGGTAGCCCCAGAAGTCGGAGCAATCGTGCTAGGTGTGTCCGTTCTTGGCGTATTCATGCCAGCGAGATTAGAGCCAGAAAAACTGTGGCCCATGAAAGCACTTTGAGGGCGCGGGCCAAGCGAACTGCTTCTCTGGTGCGGGCCGAAGACGCTGGGTGGCGGGTCTATTGCTAGAGGTTCCAGGCCGATGAGGATGCTAGAGCGAAATGCGCTGCTTGCACGAGCACCACCTGGCGAAAGAGTCCGCGAGTGGGCTGCCAGCGGAGGGGTTCCCAGCGGCGGCGATGGCGTACTAGGTCCAGGAACTGGAGGCGGGCCTCCAAGGGTGCCGTCGCTGCTCTCAAAGATGGATCGCGGCGGCTCAAGTGGTGATATGACTGGCTCCGGGGGCGCCTGATCGGCCCCATCCAGCCCCTCCCATTGCTTGGCGGCCAGCCAACAGTGGCTACGGTGGTACGTGGCTTCGACGCTGTACATAACAGCATCGGCGGAAAGCTCAACCACGCCGCCGCCGCCGGCTACTTCGTACCATAGCTTGCGGACCTGGCCGTCTTCGGCCCACGGAGGCTGTCCCATGGGAGGCTGACACAGGAAGTATTCTGTTCCCTCGGTATGCTTGAGGCCTGGTGCATCAATTACCAGCATAGGAAGTGACTGAAGGACGGCATAGAGGAATATCCAATACCCGATGCGCTGATCAACAATATCTTGCTTCATCTTACCCTTTGCTTCTCGGCTTTCAAAATCCTTGAACTGCTCGAGGAAGGGTAGTTGAATAGCATTGGTATCGTAGTTGTATGCTTTGTTCAATATGAGAAGCAGCTCGTGTTCTTTGAGTTTCTTGTCGAATTTGGCTTGATTCTTCGCAGACAGGTTAGAGTACGTCTCGTGAATAGCCTGAACCGTCGGAAGCTGTGGCAAGTCAAATGGGATTGGTGGCAAAACAGGCGGCCTTGAGCGGTCGTATTCGGACATAATGTTTCGAATAGCCGACCTCGTAATCTTGTCAGGGTCGGATGACAGCTCCGGAGTGTGATCGATGACTCTAGATGTCAAGTCGGTTCTGTCCACAAGCAGATCGTACAGAGCGCACATGTCCGAGTAGAGCATCTTCAACACGAGTCGGTTCAAGCCACTCTCCATGAATGGATTCTTCTTGCTGCTAGCTTTCGGAGGCCAACTGCCAAAAGCCGACTTATAGTAGCTAAGCATGAAGGATCGCATCCTAGAGAACGAATTTCGCCAAACTTTAAATCGAATATTTTTCATTTCAGAAATCGATGTCGAGTTGGCAATGCCAGCGAAGATGGACGGGAATTCGAATTGCTCGAGGTAGTCGTTGACATTTTGTTGCCGATTGACCAGATCGATGTGTGCGCGCTCGAGACGTTGTCGGGTGCGCGGAGAAATCTTTCCGAATAGCGGAAGGCGAAGATCTATGATGGCTGAGTATTTGCCGGCGGCATGAGCAAATGCTTCGTTGTACAAATCAACATTCCTCATGCGCTCGCCCAGGATGAGAGCCTCGACAGTCTTTTCCCTGCTGTGTCTACAGTCGGACAGACCAAGAAAGTCACAATAGAAGCCAAAGCTCATATCCACGGCGTTTCCAAATCCCGTGCCATCCATTCCGGTAAAATTGTACTCTTCCAAGAGATCTGCAATCTCCAAAAAGGCCAGAAAGACCGTTGGTCTTGATTTCGTGCCGACCAGGGGTTGGCCAGTGAGAAATGCAAACAAGTTGCGGATGGCAATTAGGCGATCGAGTTCATTATCACCACCTTGACCAGGTGCAACAAGATGTGTCGAAGCTGAAGGACGCGCAACTGGAAGGTACAGTTTCAGTTCACCTGAAAAGTCTTCAGATGGGCCCATCGGCGGAGAATGCATGCGACTAGCATCATCAACAGACAAGCTGTCTCTGCCGCCGAAGCTCCTTGAACGGGGGTGGCCAACCGTTGAAGACGTCTCTGAAGCCAGCAATTCGTTGAAGAGATATGATGAACTGACGGTGAACTCGGGCACCTTGAAGCTGGGTCCGCACCCACTACTTCTCGGATACAAATAGACTAGCACAGTACCGATTTCATTCCATAGTTCCGGAACCTAATTAGACAATATTAGTATGGAAACACATCTTGGCCATGTCATCAAGTTTCACCTTTTCCCCTTTTTTCAAGAACGACGGGTTGTACTCGGAATTACTCTCATCAGTCATGATCCAAGCTTGCATTTTCGCACTTGGCGATGATACATCGACAGAATTTGATCGTGATCGGCCACCGGGCATCCAGCTTTTGCGAAGGCGGCCTCTGCTTGGGCTTTGGTTCACGTTCTTCGGTGACGCTATCCGGAAAGAAGGTCGAGGGACAGGAGGTGGCGGCATGGAAGACGTTGCGCCAATCTCTGTCACCGATAGCGTGGGTTGCGACGAGACACTTCGACCTCGCAGTTCGGGAATGGGCATAGTTGAGCTGGGTCTGATGCTGGGAACAAGAACGGACGGCCCAGCCTGGTATGAGTTTGCCCGAGGTCGCTGTGCGCTGTCGGAACTTTTGCGCAGCTTCCGTGGACCGCGAAGATCGCCAGTAGTCTCATCGGGAGAGCTACTTCGTGAGGGCTGTTCCTGAGGAGCGATTTCTTCGCGGGGCAATACTTGCGCTTCAGAGCTAGGTGGAACAATGGGGCCGGTGGCGCTGGCTATTTGAGGCTGCTCGTCCATGCCCAATGCGCTATGCGGAATCTCGGTCTGGAGAACAGACCTAATGCTGCTTTGAGACAGGTCTGCTTGAGCAGGAAACGCGTGAGTGTTGTCAAGAAGAATATCGCCTCCAGAGAGAGGTGGTGACGCTAGGCCCTGCCCGGAGTCGGCAGTGAGAGAAGTATCGAGAGGGTCTATGGGCGGCGAATGGTTCGAATCGTACTCTTTATAAGGTGGTGGAGGAGTCTCGGTTGGTGAGATTTTGCCGTGCTCAGAAAAGGCAACTGGTTTTCGGCGGATGCTGATGGAGGACAAATCTGGTGCTGAAGATGTGAGCAGAGGCAGGAAGGTAGAAAGACGCTGGCCCCATTTTCGCGCCTTAGTCTTGGTAGGATTTCTGGGGGGCGAAGGTGATGGCGGTGCTATCGGAAGGTCGTGTCGATCTGTTGGTGTCACAACCTGGCTCGTTCGTGTAGGTGAGCCAAGATTGCGGCCTGGAAGCAGGTCGTGGCTGGGTCTGCGGCGAACCGGTGATTTCGTGGGACTCTCGGATTCAGCGGGCGAGGGAGGCAGTTGTTGTTTTTTTGCGGGAGAAAGAGAAAGAGAAGAAGGGAGCGAATTTGCTCGAAAAAACTTACTTGAGGTCATGATGGGCGACTATGACCAAGCCTTTGTGCTACAGAAAAACATGTAGCAAAAGGGCTCAAGCAAAATGACAGGTAAAAGGAGAACAAAATTAAAAGAACAAGCAAGATTCCTAGAACAATAGAAGCACGGGATATAAGTCAGACACAGCGAGCAATTAATGGGGGGCAGTGCTGTACTGGGCTGATCGACAGGCATGCAATTCCAACAATGCTTCCCTTGGCCACCAGCTGCTAGCTGCCGGCCAGAAAAAGTAGAGTCAGGGCACGCTGCACGCATTAGCAATGGCGGCACCAGCCTATGCAACACGGATCGAGTCGCGCCGTGTGACGAAAGGGCCAAGCAAGCACACGAGGAGCCCCCGTCATATCTAGGCGCACGCGTACCAGAGCAGCGCTGCACAGGCTGGGCCGCCAAATCGGGAACCGGATGGCCGGCAAAAGAAGGGGGGAGGGGGCGTTCGCTCTGCAAGGCAAGGCAGCGCACGTACAAAAGTCGAGAAATGCTGTGCTTTTCGTTCTCGCAGCGCCGGTGCTGGATGGATCTTGGGCAGACGGGGTTGGCGTTGGATACGGTGGGGACAGGATGACGTTTTAGCGGTAGGACGCTGCGGCAGGGAGAACTGAGAGAAAGAAAAGCGATGCTGTCGACCACGGGGATGGTTGTGTCTGAGAGCGGGACGAGCGGAAAACGGTTCAGATGAAGCAAAATGAAGCAGAAGATATGTGAGGATGAAGGAGGTGAAAAAAAGGCTACGAGACATGTTTCTATTTTAATCACATGTCCGTTTGCTGCCAGCTGGCAACCTCACTGCCTAACAGTTCTGCCAGCTGGCGGCCCTGGCAGCCACATTTTCATCAGTCAGCCTCAGCCACGGCTCGAACAATAAATATCATCGATGCAACAAGCCGCAACACCATTAGAAGTTGGAGTACGGAGTACAGAGTACTGGAGTCTTTTGCATCCTTTTTGCGGCTTCTGTTGCCAGCGTTCCTAGCTTGTCGGAGATTTTGCGCCTGTCTGAGCCAACTCGCAAACTAGCAATCAATTATCCGGGACACCGACCGCTCATCATCGCCTCTTTTGGCCAATTATGCTGAGAATGATTTATGAGGGTCCGGCTTTTCCACCAGCTTTCGGATTACAAGGATCTAATCTTGTTTCTCAACATGCTATTACTCCGTATGAACCCCTGAATATTAGAGCGTTCTCCTGTTCTCAGTGCCTTTTGGTCGCTGCGGCTTGTCAAGGGGCTGTAAGAAGGACACGCAGACGAATATGCTAATACTCCGCAGGTATTATATTAAAAGAGCGAGCCCTAGGCGGAGATGACCTGTTTCACAAAGCGCCAAATAGCAAATATACGCCCAGGCCCGCGGAAAATCGTCTCGGCCATGGCTAGATTCAGTTTCTGCTCTCCCAACAATTTTCACCCGCGAGTGGCCACCAGCTCTCCAAATAAAAGTATGTACCTAGACAGAGCCTAATGCGACGTCACTCTTTGCCAGGTACACCCGCATGGGTACACCGGTCCCCATCTGCAGACCGACAACGAGTTAAAAAAAGAAACTACGCCCACAGGTTTTCTGTGGGCGCACAGCGTCACCCAGTGGATGCTGCCAGTGTGGCGAGGCAAAACCGATGGGGAACGTCTGTGTCATGAGACTTGGCAGTCTTTTAACCCCGTTTCCTCAGGTTCGGCTGACTTTGCGGGTAAATACTGTTTGCATTGGTTGCCTCGTATTGTTGACTTTGTTGACTGGGCAGTTAGTTTGCTAGGCGGTCGGCGATGCCCACAGCAACCCGCCTAGGAATCTATAAAGTCAGTTTTAACTTTGAAGCTGCGTAACTGTTGCCCCGCAATGCCCCAAACAGGTATGCGCTTATTTTCGATATAAATGATACCGGCTTGCCGCTCTGCGTCACGTTGGGCATGTCTAGACAGGTTAAAGGGCTTCCTCTTCTGTCAGCGGAGTCCCAACAAGTGCTCACATTGTGATAATTGACAACTTACGTCCGGAGCAGTCTCTCGAGGTCTCAAAAGACTGCATAGAAGAGAATGGTGACGGGAACACACACGTGCTACACAAGTCACTGTCTGACAGGCGAACAAATTATTCCGGCTGACGGAGTCAAAATCGGCGACGCGCGACAGGTCACTCATTTATCACAAAGCATGCAAGCTGTTGGAACGCATGCGTACGTGAATGGATATAGGGGACAAGATGGCAAGATCGTGTAGATACCATCAAATACGTCATTAGTGAGTAGGCTATTCGGCCTGTGACAAAGGCAAGCCCTTGAGCTGGCGCGCGCCTCGAATCTTGGTTGTTCTCCAGAGTCAGCAATCATCAAAGATGATGCCAAAAAATCACTCGATGGTATTATAAATACAATAGAATGTCATCTGAAGCTTTTTCATCGCAGCTTCGGCAATTCCTCCACCATTCTCACTACACAGCATTTGCCAAGCGGTAGATTTTCAGAATGGCCATCTTCGAGAGAGGGCTGTCACAGCTCAAGCCCAGCGCGTCGCTCGAAGACACTGAAGTCCGAAAGCGCCTCATGGATATAGCATGCTCTTTGAACACTTCTACAGACCACCAGTTCTCGTACTTTCGAAGAGTCCAAGATCCGTCCTTTCTGTACCTCTTGGGCCAGTGGGAATCGCTCGACTCGCGAAAGAGCATGCACAAAAGCGAAAAATGGAAGCAGTTTGTCAATGGCATGGCCAGCTACTTTGAATTCAAGTGGGTAGCCCATTACGAAGCGCAGATTGACGGTGCCAAGGCAGACGCTGGCCTTTTGGAGGTGCAATGGTTTTACATGAAGACGGACTTGCGGGCGAAGTTTGAGCAGGAATTGGAGGCCCGCGTGAGAGACACTACCTGTGATGCAATTCGTATTGCCGGTGGATGGAGGATGGACACAGACAGGGGCGAGGAGGAGTATGTCGCTGTTTTGGCGGTAGATGATGCTGAGAAGAGTTCGGCGCTGAGCGAGCGCTTACGGCCGTCTGCAGAAGGTGACGATAGGCAGCAGATTCGCAGACTTAACCCTTCTACTTGAAATGTCGAAGCTTTGTGATTGAGCGCAGTTGCAGCATCCTAATTTTAGCCAACATGCACAGAGCCTACGTGAGTGAAGAGCTGCTTCGATGTTACCTTGTGCAGGTGGTGATGACATGAGACGACACCAAGTCAATTGTGCATCAGACAATGACACCAGGTCAGGTCAAGATTCCTTGTATAGGATCATCGCAATCGGTCATAAGCTCGACCGAGCCCTTTTGCACTTTTGCAGTGCCCCACGTCATCTCAGGCTTCGTCGTGAACTTTGGCGTGAACTTTGGCGTGAACTAGTTCTCACAAAATTCACCCGGCGTACGCCTCATTTGCCTTTCAATCTGCACACATCCCAAGATCAGACCCAACGCAAATCAAAAAGAATTAAATTTGCTCCTCAATTCATCACCAAACCATTTCAATTTCTACTTTACACCGTTTTTACACCCCGACATGTTTGACCACGTCGCGCTCTCCGTCCCGCAGGACAAGTACCCTGCAGTCGTCGATTTCTACATTGCCGCTCTCGCGCCTCTCGGCTACGAGAAACTCATCTCCATGTTTGACGACAAGCTCGTCGCTCTAGGCGAAAAGAACAGCCCCTTGGCGAACAAGGCGAATTTTTGGCTGTCGGGCATAGCCGAGTCGAAGGTGTTCCAGAATTACGCACACTGGGCTTTTGCAGCCGACGGTGAGTGTTCTCAATCAGGTCTCTCGAATCATCGTGCCTCGCTGATAGGTATGTGATGTGTTTTAGAGCGCAGTAAGGTAGACGCATTTTACGAAAAGGCTTTGGCTGCGGGTGGCAAGGACAATGGAGCACCGGGTCCTCGGCCGCATTTTGGTCCTCAATACTACGCGGCGTTTGTGATTGACCCAATGGGCAACAATGTCGAGGTTGTGTGTCGCAAAGAGTAGAAAAGAGTTGAGCTTCTCCATGGAAAGGGCGCCTGAAACTGTCTCTTCTACACTGCTTGGCATGGAGGCCCGGAAGCGTCATGAGCGATGCAGAGATGAGCCTTGTACTTGATGTCATCAATGGACCACCCTCGCATGGCGATTAGGAAATATTGAGGTACCATAGAAACAACATGCAGCGCGTCGCAGAAAGAAGATGATTGACTCGTCAAATCACCATTGGCTCTGTTTCTGTCACTGGACGTACCAGCGACATGTCCATTGCTGATGAGCCGCACCAGGAAGCGCGGGAAGTAACAAACACAGCACATATCTAGTTGTGTCATGTATCACATCAAAACACAATAAAGAATGATATCGTCCTGATGACGAAGCGAAGAAGAACAAGGAGAACAAGGCCAACCTAGTGATGAGAGCGTCAATAGAGTCGAGGAAAGGCAGGTATGAAGGGCAGTGAGCATGTAGAGGTCACTTGATACATTACTACATATATTAGATACTCAAGGGTCCATATCTTTTCATTTTCTCTTTTGGTGTTCTATAAAGCTGCGTCAGACACTTGTTACTATTACCTCAAGTGACTTTGCGTGGTGTAAGTCAGGCTCGGCTCGCCGCTCCCAACAACCCACTAGCATCCAGCGTGTCGCAAAGAAGGGCTTGTTTCGCGAGTACTGTAAAACATACAAATGCGATTCGCTTTTATTCTCCCTCATAACTGCTGCTGCTACGTTGGGCCGCCAACCGCCATCATTCTGGCGCTGCGCTAGGTCAGGCCTGCACACATCAAGACTGCAGTAACGCCGCATTAGTTGACATACACGACCAATCTAGCCAATGAAGGGCGCTGAATGTATGCATGGCCAAGAGTAAAACACATTTCAGTTTTTTCGCATCATCAGCCGTGTAGTCATTATCGTCTGTTGCAAACGCGAAAAGCTTGACTGTCTGCCAACTCGAACTTTGTTCTTTCAACTTTTTTTTGTCCCCCGGGGTCCTTGTCAACCGCACCTACTGACTGGTAAAAAGACGCCCCTCCTTTAAGGACCGTGGCGCGGACCCTCCGGCCTCGCTCGCATCAGCCCGAGATCACGGGAGCGAACGGCCGACTGGGGTTCTCTACACCCCTCCCCCTCAACCAAAAAAATTAAAATAAAATGATGAACCAAACGTTTTTACCAATGCTCTTTCATCTTTCGATTCACTGTCAGGTTCTCCTTCATATAGTCTGAGTCTAAGCTGAAACATAACAAGAAGACGAGTTTTTTTTTTTTGTGTACCGTAAAGATGTGCATTGCTTGTTCCAGGCGAGGCAAAAGTCCGAGCGCTCGCAAGACAAAACAAAACAAACAAGACAAGAGGATGACTAAATAAAAAATCAAGAAAATAAATCAAGTGCCGACATGAGATTTACCATGATTCAGTAAAGAATGGCAGTTTTCTTTTTTAGGCCATGAATGCACCAGCGATAACCGGGCCAAAATGTCTCACCGCATTTGGGGGAGGGGACCTTGCGCCAACAGACGGAACCTTTCCATCTGCCGCCTTCTAGAACACCGGGGGGCCCCTCCCTGCTTGCCTGCCCTGTCGGCCCTGGATCACGCCAAATTTTTTTTTTTTTTCATATAAAAAAAAAAAAAAAAAACGTTTCCACTGGCTGCAGGTCCCTCCGTAGTCGGCCAACACACCACACACACACACAAATTATTATTTACAAGGCGCGCCCGGAAAAGAAGACTGCATGCATTTGAATCATGTGTAAATCAAGTGTAAATCATGTCAGGTACACCGTTTCTAACGGATCGATCGGCAACGGCAGCTGGGATATTAGAAACACGAGGTCACAAGAGGAGAAGAAAAAACAAGAAAAAAAGAAAAGAACCTTGCTGTCACTGCTGTTTACTGACCGCCATGTACATGCCGTGAGCTGGAACCATAGCGTACTCGGTACATTGGTCAGAGGCAGCCGATTCGCGAGGCTATGCTCTTCGACCAACTTGTCGGACCTGGTCCACCCCTTCAACCCTCCTTGCCGGCCGCTCTCTGCCAGTCTGAATCGTGCCATTGTTCGCGCTCATCTCTGTCTGTTCCTGTTTTATTTATTCATTACATTTATTCAAACCCCTCTCTACTTTCCTCCATTTTGCTCTCTTCTCTTTTCCTTCTTCACAGAATTTTGGCGGGGTGTGTAGAAGCAAGCCCTGTAGACCAATACGCCATGCAGGTCCCGACAACGTGGGGTCGGCCGCCCTCAAACGAACCCGGCCTGCTGGTTCTCCCTGCCACACTTTGTATCAGTACACCAACTAACTACAACATGCAGCCTTTTCTTCTTCTTTTTAAAGACCTTGCAGCAATTGTGCATGAGGCTTTTCGGTTTCAGGATCCCCCCGGTCACACTTTTTGGTTCCTGTGCCTGGCGACACCTTTTTTTCTCCCATTCTTTGTTTTCACTGACCTCTATTCTTATTCGATTGTCGATCTCTTATTCACGACTGGCCATCGGGGCCTATTTCAACGTTTCATTTCTTTTATTGGTTTTTCTCAGCCGTTATGAATCCTGTAGATGGAATTTCCCCTCGGCGCCCGATAGACTTCAAGCCCAATAGATGGTCGGCTGCCAAAGCACCGTCGACCTGCGGCTACCATTGCAACATCTGCCTCTCCACGTAGACAAATGTCAATAATACAAACTTCGCAAAACAGAAAAAAAAAAAAAACCCTGCGTAGCTTGGCCAACCCCATGCCTAGCTCGGGTACAAGCCCAAGCCCAAACATGCTAATGCGCAGCTAGCCAACACGCCGGAACCGAATTTCAAGTATCCGGAACCTCCATCCTCGTCGTTGTCGTCCTTCAGTGGTTCCCATCCATATACCTCCTCTTGTCGGGCTTGGGATTGAGCCAATGCGCCCAATTTCATCTCGCCATGCCACCATACCTCTTCTTCTTCCTCTCTGCCTCTTTGCCGATACCCGCGCGCGCCCCCGGGCACCGCCTCGTGTTGGCGTTGCACGCAGACCGAGCCACGACTTGGTAGTAATGGCCTCTTTTTCTCGTCATCGCACAGCCTTGGCTCCCCCTTCTCAATCTCGTACCTGCTTGAGCTGGACAGGGATATGTTATCTGGTTTCGGCTCTTTAAACTTGTACGCTAGTTTAGTGCAGAGTGCGATTCGAAGCAAAAAAAGGTCCCTTATTTTCTTCTTTATATTCTCCGCATCCCAGCAAACACCTTTTCCTTCCTCCTCTTACCCAAAAACCGGCGATGATCCTAAAGACGTTCGACCAGCGGGTCGCTCCAGCTCCGACACCCTGTACGGCCGCAGGGCACTGCGTCCCGATAAGACCAGGCGCAAACAAAAAAACACCTTGACGACCATCACGCAATCTTCTTCTACCCAGTATTGCCAGACAGCAATTCAATTGAGCATGTAAGAAGCAAAGAATGCGACGAGGCCGTTTACAAAACTGACCAATCAGAGACCGGCTCGCAATGTTCAAAATCGGTGAGGGTAGCATGATTCATTGGCCCAAAAATGTGGGTCAATAGCCCAATGAGCCAATCAACCAGGCCTGCCACACCGAAAATGCACTTTCTGACGATGGTGTAAGTCGAACGGGCATGACAGCGGGACGAGCGTTGAATGATGAATGAGAAACTAAAAAGAAGGGCCCCAAGGAGGGTACCCGGCCTCCGGGCCTTGGGTGGTATAGTACTACGTCCCTCTCCTCTTTTCAAAAGTCTTCCTTTTAAAAGCTGTACTTCAATTGACTTCACTTTTTCCAAAAAGACCAAGAAAGACGAGACTGAAATCATCTTGATAGCCTCTTTGACACCAATAGGCTTGAAAACACCATCACCATATACAACCCAACAGCCACCTCCACTCACACCCTCCCACACACCAAAACGGTGCTTGTCCTTGTGCCATACCACCAATTTACTATAGCCACCCTGCAAGTTGCCTTTTCCCAATTTGCAACGAAAAGCAAGGATTCCTGCTGTGTGTCGTTCTCGGTGAGCGACGCCCCCCCTCCTCAGCAGCAAAGCAAGCCAGGCTACTGCAAGGAGTAGCACCACTCTGTGTCCCAAAGAAGAAAGACACGAGGGAACCAAAGCACAAACGGCCTGCAAAGACACGGCTGCGGCGCAATCGAAAGACACAGAGTTCCACCGGAATAGTCCACACACCCCTCCCCCCCCTCGTTCCCTTAGCCCCCCGTGACTTACACACGCGGCTTGCCCCGGGTCCTAGCTCTTTCTGAAGAAATGGAGTCGTATAGAGGTAGCAGATCTGTTTCCCGCATCCCTTCCTCTCCTCCTGCCTCCGAGGAGGACGAGCTCTTCCACCAGGTCTTTGACTGGAACTCCTACTATCAGGATACCCAAGACATTGGCACCTTTCCCTCTGCATCCTCCGTCAATCAGTCCAACTGGCAGCTGCCCGAAGACTACTACCAACTGTCCAAGGGGTTTGCCGGTGCTGAGTCGTACCCCATTGATGCCTTTTCCCTCGAGGCCCTGCAATCCGACTTTTACAGGATGAATGCCTCGTTTCGCTCCGACGAGGACGATGAAGCCCTGTCCCCGCCATCCGTCTACACCACTAGCCACTCCCCACCCGAGCTAGTTGCCGCCGGCAGCACCTCGCCCTCGGAGCATTCTGGCTCGTCCTCGTCGGTCCTCGATGCGGTCCACGATGCTCACTATGCCAGAATCGCCCTCAGCGAGGCCAAGTCGCGAGATGACGAGTGGACCTATCCTCAAGGCGAGCCCTCCCCCAAACAGCTGCCTGTTGGGTACCCAAGCCACGTCCAGTTGCATGATGCAAGGTCGCCAGAGACTGCTGCCGCGGCTAGCCTCAAGCGTCGTCGTTCTAGTAATGAGGTCGAGAAGAGGCACCGCCAGCTTCAGGATCCCATGCAGACGGCAGACGTCCGCAAGTCTGGTGCATGCGTACCCTGCCGTGTCTCCAAGATTCGTGTAAGTCATTGGTCGCCACCGTTCCCGCCTGCATGCAAGCCATCTGTTTTGCTGCCCAAAATCCAATTGTGTGCCACCTTTGCTGACTTACACGCCCGTTGTACCCCGATGCAGTGTCATGAAAGTGGTGTGTGTCCCACGTGCCGGAAGGCCTTCCCCGAGCACTCCCACCTTGTATGCAACCGTGTCACTCCCGGTATGACATGGCCCGTGATTGGAAGAATCCCAGGTACGGATCGGCTCCGCCCCCCCCCTGTCACCGATAAGCACCCCACAGCTAACCCGTCCCGCTCCCAGACATCTGGTCCGAAGATGCTGCCGAGGAAGAGATGATGTGCCAAGGCCCGCGCTTTCACACTGGCAACCCCAAGAAAATCCTCCTCTACCTAACCAAGGACTCTTCTTCCGCCCCCCTTCGGGTCACCGTGCAGGCATATCGCCCTCAAGAAGATGCCAATGAAAGTGGAGGCCTCCGCATGGCCGACTTTCCCCGCGATGAGGTCCCGAGCCACGGGCAGCTGCAGGGGTGGGTCGAAGAAGAGATCAAGCGCGAGCACACCACCAAGTTTCGCTATGCTCTCCAAAGCTTCATGCTTGCCTACCACCAAGATGGCGAAGGGCTCCCAAGAGTAAGTACAGTATTTCTCCAGCTTGTTGCGAACCTGCCGCTAACACTTGACAGCATCGCCTCGTGAGCAATGTGCACAAGCTCAACTGCTTCTTCCGCATCTGGAAGACTGATGCATTTTGGTGCCGTGACCCGACCAACAAGTTTGTCAGCCTGCCCCTCTCCGTGCAGGCGCGCTTGAGAAACATTGCCCGACAGGGCGCACGCTTCATTGAGCACGACATCCTCAAGGAATTGGATGAGATTCTCGCTCAGCAGGGCTCCACCAAGCCCGACGAGCGTCTCGCCATCTGGGCGAGCTTGTGGCAACTCATTCTCATTTACCGTGAGACGCTGGCCACCTTTAAAAAGCACATGAGCAGAATTGCCAAAAGCTCCACGGAACTTGATCCCATCGGTAAGCACCAGCCAACTGAGCACTTCCGAGGACAGTCACTGACACATTTGCAGCTGCTGAGCATGGTCGATTGTACCGATGGATGGCAGACATGGTCTTTCCTCTGATGACCACCTTCTACCACTATCAGTTCCGCACCAAGAAGAGCCTGGAGGTCTCTCTCGACTGGCTTTCCTCTTCCAAGTACCCCAGCAAGGCGTGCAAGAGCAAGGTCCTTCAAATGACAGCCAAGCATCTCTTTGAGTCTCGCAAGGACTTTTACTCCCGTGTCCAAGGTTCTTCCAACGAGATTGACAAGTTGTTGGCTGCTCTCGTTGTCAACCATGAGCTCAAGAAGCTCAATGCTCGTCGGCGAAATCCCAAGTCCAGCAAGTCCAAGGGCTCAAGATATGACGATTGCGACGATGACGACGAGTAGGAGAGAAATCTCCACTTTGAATGATTTGATGATTTGATTGGGAGTTCCAACAGACGAAGAATGAACAACGATAGCGTGACTTTGATAGTTAGTGACCTACCAGTGGTCTAATAGCTTGTTGAATTGATTTCATCTAAAATCACTCGCGCTTGTAAATCGCGACGGAAACCTTTTTCGGACTTTCCTCTCCCATATTTTTGGTGGCCGATTTAATATTGTCGATGAGGGCTTCTTCGTCCAGGCGACGTGCAAAGTCATTGGCAATGACGATAGACAATTTGACGACGCAGCTGTGCTCTTTCTGCACGATGTCTGAATTGAATGACACCGCTCGTTTGAGGTCTTCGGCAGAGGCGGGTGAGAATGGCACAATCTCGGCGATTGCGCCGGCGATAGCACCCAGATACCGTGTCCAGAAGAGAGTCTCGGTGCCGTATCGTTTGATGATGGCGATGAGGCCTTGCTCGAGCTGTGCGTCAGCCGGCGAAAGGAACGAGCCCCATCTCGTCGCGAGCGCAATTCCAAGCAGAGCGCGCGACAGATGCGTTAAACCAGGGCATCCCGGGTCTCGAATAATGGACGTGTGAAGGGAGATGGAGGCGTTGGTGTCTGCTTCGTGTCCGGCTCGCGTCCACAGTTCCTTGATGAAGAGATATCCCAGGCCGGGCGCGAGGATGGTAGGCATTTTTGAAACGATGGATGGATCCGGCAGGCTGGACAGAAGTAGCTCCAGGCCAGCATCAAAGATGGGCTTGTCGGTGGGAGCAATGTTGGCTAGTACCTGCAACGGATTACTCTCCCGAATTTCGGGCGGCAGCATCATCTGCAAAGCGCCTTGGCGGTTGGAGCCTCCACTGAACGTGACGCGACCAATGTTGGGAACTGCGCTGACGAAAGCCTCCACGACATGAACAATGGCCGGGAACTGCTTGCGGCGACGCTTCGACAATCCGTAAATCTTTCCATCATATTCGGTGTTGATGCTCAGCATACGCTGCGTCTCTTTGAATTTGGTGCCTTCGACGGTGTACGTGGATATGGAGGGAATGGGGTAGGGCTTGATGGCATCGTCGTGCATGAGCATGGTGCCGTAGCCCCGGAAACCGCCACCGCACATGTACACATCGACAGTGGCCGCCTCGCCCCTCTCATACGCCTCCCTAATAGCCTGGAGCGCGGAAAACCTGGCGCAGAGGCCATGGTACGCGGCCTGGATGCCCGTCCGGAGCGTGTCAATCTCGGCCTCTTGCGTTGCCGCCGACTGCTGCTCAAGGACGCGAAGCAGCTTGGCCGCGCCGTATGGCATGCTGGAGCCCGCGACGGCCGCCTCGACCATGTAGTCGGGGGTTGCGGTGTCGACCCACGTCATCTGGACGCTGCCGCCGCCGAGGTCGAGGAAGAGGGCGCCGCCGGGTACGCCGACGAGGCTGCTGCGGGTGCCCATGACGGCGCCACAGAGCGTCTCAACCTCGGGCGCGAGGATCAGAACGCCGAGCCCACCGGTGGCGGCGCTGATGGCGTCAAGAACGTCACCGGCGTTGTCGGCGCGGCGCATGGCTTCGGTAGCAAAGATGAACATTTGTGACGGCGGCACGCCGTGCGCGACAGCGACGCGGTGGAAGCTAGCCACTGCCTCGGCCACGTCGACGACGGTCTGCTGAGGAAAGAAAAGTCCGCCGGAAGAAGAAATCCTGAGCGCGTCAAATAGCGAAATGGAGGCCCGCGTGGAGAAGAGAGGGTTCAGCAGCCTTGAGAATGGGTGGGCCAGCGAGGTGATGGAAAAGCGGACGCCGTTGCTGGTGATAGGGTTAGCATCGCAACGAAGAGCAATAGGATTGAATTCGAAAGCAGATGCCTACCTTCCCATGTCTACAATGGCGTATAGGTGGTTGGCTGCGTCAGGACGCCATTGCGGCAGTTTCGTCGACAGGTTGTCGATGGTGACAATGTCGGTGGCTGCCATTGCAGCAAGAGCTTATAGCGGGCAATTAAACGATATCAGAGATGATTGCAGCCCGATAGCGCGCAGCGTCAGGGTTCAAAACAAGCACGAGGCTGAGTATATTGTTCGGATTGAGTCTGTTGCTGACCGAAACGAGGTGGTGAAGCTCCCGTTTGCGGTTGGCAAAAGAAATGCGGGTCGCGCAGCTATCACAAGTCTGCCCGCACCAATACGGCACCATAATGGGCTCTAGACAAGACGGTATTACAGGCTACCAGTATGACATGCATATAAGTGTGCAGTAGCGGAATTGCAACTTTTGGCAGTGCACAAGTCGCACAACGATTATCTAGGCCAAGTTTCTTTGTGGACAAACCGGCACCGCGGTACGCTGTAGATTTGCTTTTTGTCCGGGCTGGCAACCGCGCCAGGGCTAGGCCAAAAGTGGGTAGCGAAGAAGCCGTCAATCATAGGCTGCTGTGTTCACTAATAGAGTTGCAAGCCTGCAAGGTATACCACGATTTCAAAACTCTTTGGAAACTAGTGTTAATTCTAAATATCAATGGATTAATCCCTGTTGATTGTAATCCGTAGCAGAGCAATAATGGACGAATATGGAAAGTAGGCTTTGTTGCTGCCCCGCGATCTGAGCCCCGCACAGAATCGATGCCCTTAGTCGCCCACACGATTGAGCGAGAACATCAAAGATGTACATCTATAGAACACATCAGCTTATTAAATATCCAGAATGTCCCGCTCAGGCGCAATTTAAAATTTATCATCAATAGTTACCGGGAGTATTTGATACTAGTAGCGCGGCAAACGGCAAGACAATCTGATACAGTCGTGGCGCCACATCTTTTTTTTGTTTGATATTTACTTGCAATAACAGATGGTCTGCTTCTACGTTATTCCTCTTTCCCTCCAGCTGTCAGCATTTATTATCGACAACCTACTCCGTACCTTTGGATGCACGCATCGTAAGGGTGCGCGCAAATTAAATACCAGTCGCACGCAGTTCGGTTGCATCCATCAGCCGAGTGCATGAGCTTCCCTGTTCCTTACCGTGCCAAGTGCCTACCTATTCTCTCTTTGTCCTTTTCTGTCTCTCTCTGTGCCATCTGCTGCGCCACAGCGCGTAAAGATCCGGCTCGTGCCGGCGCGCTCAGAGGGGTCGGGCCAGCCCATCCCGCGACAAACGATTGGGCTGCGCGGTCAAGTTTGTTTGCCACCACTCACACGCCACACTCTGCCGCACACACGGCTGGAACAGCAAAAAGTCTCGAAAAACCAGCACGGAGCTGGAGTCAATGGGCGTGTCGCCGGGCCTGGATGCAGGCCGCTCTTACACGGGCACACGGGGCGGACTCACATCGAGATGAAGAGGCGCGCGCGTCCTGGCACATATCCATGTTGTATTGCCTCCTTACTACCCATGCATGTTTTTAGAAAAACATTGCTTTTCGGTACCTTGCCGCTAGGCAGGGGACAGCTGTTGACAGGACAATGTCTTTGCCGGCCAAGTCTTGGTCCGAGCTCACAAATAAAAAAAATAACAGAAAAACTTGGCAGACCGCAAGCCTCAACAACTCGTCATGCAGGTCCAAGTCAAATATCGGGCCAACAGCTGCGTGGCTCAAACAATATCGCTGGCTGCGCCCTATCCATCGCCATTTCGGTGACAAGGACCCCTGGCAAAAAGAGGTCCGCAAATTATAAATCTAGAGCACTCTCACTCTGTAAATAAAAAGTTGTCTGGTGTGTCTGGTAGTGTTGGCCAATACGCGCCAAAAAAAATTGCTCACATTGCCGCGGCGACAGAAAAGACCACGAGCCATCGGGACCATCTGTTATTTCTAATGGCCTTTGTTTTTGTTTTTGTTGTACAACATTTTCGCGTAACTGTAGGACAAACGTCACATCAGTGGCTGTGCGCCAGATGAGATGGGAGCTCGAGTGGGTGACGATGCGCGCTTTTCTACTTGTAGCTGGAAATTAGCAATTGCGTTCAAAATTAGAGTGTATTCTCTTGGTTCTTCTATGGACTCCAGTGATGAATCTTGCCTATCTCTTCTATCATCTCTCACATTTCCGGATATTTTTGAACTCATTTACGACTCTTCTTTGGTAGCTCATATAACAAGCCACCACTTACTTACAACAATGCAGCGTGAGGTTACGTGGACTGCAGCCCGACCTGTATTTTGATTCGCCAATTCGATCCAGCCTCTCCATCTCGAGCACCGCGAGAGATGGAAGAGACTTGGCCGTTTGATCTTCTGCCCAAGATTGGTAGGAAAGCACAAAAGATGCAGGCGCCCATTGAACCTCGGAAATCATTGAGGCTCGTGGCCTGCTTCCTAATTCGTGGAAGAGCCCGAGGCTGGCATTTCCATTAGATCGCAGACCAAAGAACTAGGTAGGCTGCAAGCGATGAAATGTGCCCTGAAGAATCTATCGTCGGTTTGCAGCCGTACATTTGGGTAGCGCACCGTTCGATGCTCAGTGTGCAATGCATGACGCAACGAGGCTTGGCGAATACATCGGCCGATGCGCCTGGCGCCGCCCATCATGGTCAATGCCATGGGCTTATTCGTACACAGTTGCAGCTCATTGCCATCTCGCCAAAGGCCTGGCGACAAGGGATATACGTTTTGCCGAGTTGAACTTGAACGTGATGGCGGGCTGGGACATTCGATCTAGAACTTGCACTGCGACCTCGTTTACATCACGCATGCATGCCCGAGAGCGGGACTCTTAGACACAGCCTTTCCCCCAAGGCCTGGGAACCCAAGATGCCATGCCAGCTGGCTCACCTTTTCTCTCTTGTCCTCGGCACCCCATGTTTTTGATCGGCCAATTGCGTATTGCGACACCACGGCTGCATTGTCACGCGGCGCGGCGGGGGAACAAAGAGGGCTTGATTGCTTAGCTTGCATCCTCACGCCACAGGGTTCGAAGATGGTTGCACTTGATGATTGGCGTCAAACCCCGCAGATTTGGTGGTAGGTATCTATGCAGTGCCAGTATATGTATACGTATGTATGTACGCGCCGCATGGACGAGAAGCGAGGTGTGAATGGCTGCAGGGGGATGAAGCTGTCACTTTGTGACAAGAGCGTGTCCAATCACCTGGCTGGCGGCGCTCACAGCACAAACGTACTTCGGCACATGGGTAGTAGCATGTATTCGTAGAGCCACGCAACCACTTTGATAATAAGCAGATGCCGAACGAGTTCTGAATTGCTCATTTGGTAGTGGAATGAATGGTCTGCGGCCGACAGACCTTTCTCCCACACCATGAAGCAGGCTAATAAGCCGATATCTTTTATAGCCTGGGATCCGGTCCAGTAACAGGCCGCCCACGTTTCGAGACAAAATTGTCCGCGTGTTTCAACGGGCAAGACTAAACTGCGTAATGCCGTGGCTGCGAGCGTTGTCGTTGAGTGCACGAGGTTGAGTGAGAATAGCAGCGTCGTATTGTGCTGCTCAGCAGCTACGCCATACTCGGGTTAGCGGCGACGTGACCAGGCACGGCCCGCATTGGCTGAGGTGGTTGTCGAGCCCCATTTTCTTTAGTGGCTCTGTCACCCCACTCTGCCACGCTTTTTTTACTGCTCACCACCCGCGTTAATGACGCGTTGCTTTCGCGCCAGACGCGTTTCACGGCAACGTTCAGAGACAAGCACATTCCCCCCATTTGAATTTTCCTCTTTGGTGTGCGCATGCGGGCTTTTCTTGTCGGTCGGGGTTGCCAATGCATTGATGACGCCCCTTTGATGACATCTCAACAAGCAGTTCTGGATGCCTAGTCCTTTTTCGACAGCGTCTGTTCTCTTATCGCCCAGTCCGACCACACCCTTTCTCGAAGCAGCTGCCACGCACAGAAGATGGAGAAAGTCAGAGTTGCAGTGGTGCATCGTGAAATGGGACAAAGGGCGCAGTGGGAGCACGCCTGACTGCTTAATTAGGGCCGACTAGTAATGCAAAGCTGCAATCTGTCTGGCCAGTCTGGCAATGAGAGTTGTTGGGGGGGGGCATTCTGTGGGTTGCAACGCCAGCCAGTTCGCCAGCCACCCACCTTCACCTCTCTCTGTTTTTTGCCGGAAGTTACTACCCATTGCGTATAGATTACGGAATACACGGTCTGATGCACCCTTTCTAATACCAGTACAACGGTTTCGCTGGGCCGCTGCCCGGGATGAGACACAGGACACAAGGGTCCGCTGGCAGTTTATGGCCAACCACGAGGGAAGCGGGAACAAGCACGACGAGTGGCTCGACAAATGCGACAATAACAATGTCTCCAGAGACGACTGTTCACATTTGCCGAGTCGTCCTCGACTATTCTAGGATGTGTGGGTACTCGTGCCTATTTTCCTCTCTGTAGTCTGAGACCTGTGGTCTCGGTGTACGCCTCACCGCCACAGACAATTGACCAAGACTTTGACAAGTTATACACATTGGCGTAGCACGATGGTGATTGTAGATTGCCACGTTGCTTAGGCGAAATGCCCCTCGTTTCCGTGGTCAGAACCTCACGAGCAGAGGCATGAGCGTCGTCAGATTCCAATTGACCATTGCTGCATCAGATGATGCCGTCTTGTGTGGTGTGGCGCAAGTTTCGGCTGGGCGCCATGCGGCATGAACGGTGGGATATGGGGCGGGAAGGACGGGAGCGCATCCCATGGGGTTGATGGGTGATTTATTGATTATTCGGTATCAATGTACAAGAGGGTGAGTATGAGATGAAGATGGTTTAGTGCGTGTGCGTAATTTGGCGAGAAGTTATGTGAGGCTTTGGGCATTGGTAATTGTAGATGGCTGACAACCTGTGTTAGTGGTAGAGTGTGTCGAGGATTATGGTGTGTCTAGCCTCTTTATCGTGGCTTTCGCAAATAACAAAGCACAGCGCCATGGAGTAGCTACCGGTACTCATACAAGAACTTATCTATTTGGATAGGCGTTCGCTGCTGTACCAGGATGGCTTGGATCGAAAGAAACAGAATAAAAGGTATTAACCAGGTGGTGTCTGGGCTCTCAGGGTCCCCGCGAAAAGAGAGGGACCTCGGAGGCGGGCGGGAGGATCCTCTAGGAGCGGCAAGTCCCCGGAACGAATACAGGATGCACGTTGAGCTGGGGGGAGGGCCTGTGTGGATTGAATGTCTTGTTCATCGCTGTGCCTCGTGAGTTCGCTGGAGGGGACGGGGAACGGAGAGGAGGAAGAGGCTTGCAGGCTTGCAGGCCGGAACCCGGTTCACCGCAATTACCAGATGGCGCAGCGCTAGCGAGGAGAGGACCCTGGCGGCGGGTGGTTCCTGGTGAAGCTGGCAAAGTATCCGAGCAATCGGGGCGGCTCGACAAGTATTCGAGTACAGGCAAAGGACTATTAGTGGTGGCGGCGGGTTGGTGAGAAAAGGCGAGGCTGGGACGTCTTTTGTTTGTATTCGTCGAGTGCTGGTGAGAGACGAGGTTAAACCAGCGAGCCAACGTGCCAGGTCGACTAGCGAGAGGGGGGGTCTCTGGTGGGCCAACTCGGACTGTTTTGCTGCTAGCCTGGCACCTGGCTGATGATTTTGAGTTGGGCGACAGTGCTGTTTATGATTATGGCACTATGGCGGTGGGTGGCACTGCAGTGGTACTGGTGGCCTTGTTAGGTGATTTTACAGTGGATAAGACCCGCTGCAGGACTCCAGAGAACCCCCAAGGACCAAGGTTAATGTCCATGTCCCCTAAATGAATTCTAACCAGTTGCCCCTGGTCGCCGTTGTTATGGTCATTCATTGACTTGGTGGTAAGTACCGGTACCCCGTTCGGTAGAGACGAGTACTTCGTCGACCGACCTCATGGTACCTTCTTGCTTTGTCAGATCCTGCAGCGGGCCCTCGACGCGCGTGCTCAACAACAGCCAGTAGCGTTCCCACACAAGTCACTGCCCAAGTCACTTGCCGACATAACGGAAGTCACTTTTCAACCTAGACACCTTGCCCCCCCAATCCTTTCCTTCTGCCCAAGCCAAGGTATCCTCGTCCATGCCCGCTCGCCTGCGCTTACGACCCATCCCCGTCCCTCCTCCATCCTTTCCTCCTCCTCGTCCTCCTCCCCCCCCTCTCGTTTCAAACACACCCCATTCCAGTCCTTCTTTTGCTTGCGCCTATCCCATCACCACGACTCCTACAATTCTGTGGAATGCTGATTCGCTTCGATTTTCACTGTCAAACACATTTGCGATAGCGGCGCTTGGTTTTCGCTACTTTTTCGACTCCCGCTCGCTTCTGCGCCGTCCCGAACCGTTGCCAGCGCTAGGCTCACCATCTCCTCACTGCGCGCCACCCTCTCACGACTGACCTTGGACTGGCGCATTTCTCTACCGACGCAGCGCCTCGGCTTGCGCTTTTCAAAATCCTCAACCCGTTTCGCCAATCATCGCGACACACATATCCGACGTTGTAAATATACACGCAGGTGTGCCGGGCCTGGCGCCGCTGCTTAGGCTCACCAAAGCTGCGCTATCCCCGACTGCCTCTGTGAACAACGACCTTCCAGCCGCCAATCAGTCGCTGTCGGTCCGCTCTCGTCGCTTCAATTCGACCGTCGCTGCGCTATAGACTGAATAAGCACATTCTGAGACGGGTTTCTTCTTCGCCGCGCGCTTCTACGACCCATAGTCTGGCTTCTCTGCCTTGCTTTTTCCTCCGACACCTGCGTCAGACTTGGTGGTTTTGGGTCTCGTTGCGCGACACCTAGTGTCCCTGCTCCATACCTGGCCACCCGAAAGACTTTTGCGTTGATTTCATACCATCTCACCTTAATCCCCGCCATGAATCGCTCCTTGCGCCCGTCGGCGGCCCAGCCGTCGCGCTCAAATAACAACCCCAGAACCCCCGAGCCATCGACCGTCGCAGATCCTGCAGACTCGATTCCTCCCCCTTTACAGTCGCCCGCTAAACCACGCTTTCGCCTCCGCAAGCGAACTGCTTCCAATTTATTGGCACCTACCAAGCAATTCCTCGCCTCTGTCGCTGCTGCTGATGTGCCCATACCCAGCATCGAAGAGCCCAGCGTGCTCGACGAAGACATGATTGACTCTGTCTACCCCCCCTTTTCCAGCCATATTGAACCAATCGACTACTATCATTCTGCGCGACAGGCCTTTTCGGGCCGTGCCTTTTCACCACCCAAAACACCCGCCCCAGGTGTGGTGCCTCTTCTCGAGCCCCATCAGTTCCCGGATTGGACTCTCGACAGTACTCTCAGCAGCCTGGAATCCAGCCCAGACTACGAATCTAGCCGCCCGTCTACCGCGCGGTCGACGCAGACGAGCTCTTCGCTTTTCAGCAGATATTCGGTCGCCTCTGAGGAGCTGAGCCAATGCGTCAGCCCCGAGTCCGAAGTTACCGATCGCTTTGGCAGCTTCCTCTCCGCAGACGATGCGCATCGCGCCAGCAAGCCTCGTTCATCCATCAAATCCAGAAAAGCGCCCTGGACTCGATCTATGAGCCAACACTTGTGGACGACTTACATGATGTATCTGCAAGATCCCAAGGTAACTCCCTTTCGCATCGGCAAGAGCGGCATCCCCCCTCACGGGGTCTGTCTCAGAGTCGCCCGTGAAGCTAAGCGAAGTTGGCGGCGATCATGGCCTTCTGCGCAAGCAAGAAGCCGCAATACGACGCCAACGGCGGATGCGCTCCGTCCCGCTTCTCATTGGCCCCATACCTGCGCTGCAACCCGTGGTCACCTCCGCGAGCTTTGTAAAACCAGCACCGGGTCGGCCGCACGCAACCACCGTTATAATGCCAACAGTCCGACGCCGTTTGGCAAGACGGCCAGTCGCTACCGAAACCGACGCTCAGCACCACCCAATCAACCACACTCTGTCTTTTCAGGCTCCGATTTGGCCATGTCTTTGAGCATGAGCACGAGTGAATCCATGCAACCTGATGGACCCTTGGCTCGACTAGCCGCGTTGCAATATGAACCTAGCGCTGCCGCCGCGCCACCCTCTCTCGACATTGAACCTGCGCCTCTTCAAGAGCGTCTCCCGCTGGGGTCTCCATTTATGAACAAGAGCTGCGGCCCGAGCGTGGCCACGCTCGAGGACCCCTTTGGCCTGTCCGAGGCGCCGGTGCGCCAGAATCAGACGGCAGGCGCTCGGAATCGACTAGGGTCGCCAGCTCGGCTGGTCCAGAGCCGACCCAACTCTCAGAAACGCCGCCAGGCCGTGTTGGAGCCGCGCCGTCGCAAGCGTCCCAGCCTAGGCACAGACTTTTGGACGGACCCGTCCTGCAACAACCACAGCAGCGCTTCGCATTCTTTTGCCGAGTTTTGCTCGACGCCTGCGCGCGATCGCGACGGTCTTGTCGTTCCGCGCACCAATATCCAGAAACTTTTCGAAGCGGCCCCGGCGACGCACGCGGCTCTCGGGGGCCCCGTCACCGCGCAACCCACTCTGCGCGACGGCCCCGCGCGGCTCGGCTCGCCTTTTGTCATGCCCAGCACGAGCCACTCGTTTCCCAACCGCTTCTCCAGCCCAGGCCGCATCGAGATGAGCGCCCTCCGCCGGCCGTACGCGACGGTCCAGCAAGGGGGAGCCGCCGAGAGCAGCGGCAACAATGCCTCGCTGGCAGATCGTCTTGCGTACATTGACGAGCGTCTGCGGTCAATTAACCGCCCAGAAGAGGAGCGACGCCGCTCCCAGTCGCCGCAGTAAATATTCTGCTGCTGACATTATTACATACATACATGACACACGATACATCTCGACCCCATCCATCATATCACGACTTGACGCATGTGGACATATAGACATTGCAGCAAGCGACCAATCTGCATTACACCTGCATCTACTTTCTCACCATTTCAACAAATTGAATCAGTGGCTACACTGGATCTTGTTCTATTTACTGGGAATCACTTGGTATTACCATGTTATCCTCTCTCGAAACTATTGAAGATTTCGACTGCTGCCTCTGGTGGGCAAGCAGCAACGGAGGAACCTCACATTCATGATGACTTTGATGACTTTGAACCATGACTTTTGTTTTTTTTTGCCTTTTTTTTTCTATACAAGAGCGATTGTGAATTGTGTTGTCGTTGGATTGGTTTTTTTTTTTTTGCCCCCGTCTTTCTTGCTTAATGTGCAGCATCTACCACGATCCGAGCTTGAGCAACTTGGTGTCGGTGTATCTGTTGACTTTTATGCTTTATTTTTTTTCATGCCTTTTTTTTTTATCCTTGTCATCATATACTAGGACTGGGCAAAGGCAACAACAAGAGAAGAACCGGCAAAAAAAGAATTTGCTTGATGAGGTTTATGATGTTTACGAGTTTTCTTTTGTTTTATATATCATTGTCTTTAGTTGGCTCCAGCTTGGCAAAGTCCAGCACAAATACATTCACGGTTCTACATTGACATTGGTATTTTCTTTTTGCTCCAGTGGCGTCTTCTTGTAGCACATTTGCGCCATATATTGTCGAGGATCGGCGTACTCACAATGCCGTCGAATTAATCCAGCTTCAGCACCTATATCATACAGAAGCAGGGAGCAAGTTGCTGTCCCGTGACGACAGCTTGCGCAGCGGACATTTCGCCCTGTAACTGCCAAACTTTGACATTAACAGTCTCGCACTCCCACCACCACCATCATCATCCTTCTCTATTGAACCCCTCGACGCCGCTTTCCTCGGTGGCCGCCTCAGACTCGTCGTCGGCACGCACGCATCCTCGCCCTCATCCTCCCACTCCCACCCCATAAGCTCATCCGCCCACTCCTTTTCCCATTGCCTAGTATCATCATCGTCCTCGTCTTCCTCGTCCCCCTCGTCGTCATCGACGTCATCGTCGTCGTCGTCCTCCTCCGTTCTCAAATCCAGCCTCGACCCCGTCTCCGCTCTCCGCAGCCCACTCGCCGCGTGCGGACACGCGCCCTGCCCGACGGCCCTGCGATGCGAGTGAAACGAACACTCTCGAAAACCAAATGCGCGCTTCTCGTTGCGCAACGCGTTGGCGGGGATGCGCAGCTGCGGGTTCTTGAAGCGCATGTCCAGCGCGGCGCGGCGCATGCTCCGCACGTGCGTCGCATAGTCGGCGGCCAGCTCCGGCAGCGCGCCAATCAAGCCGCGGAGCCTCGTGTCTGCGTCTGTAGCTGATGGTCCTGATGCTGATGCTGCTGCTGCTGCGGCGGCGGCGGTGCGTGGGTCGTCGCTGCTTGTGGTGTGCCAGTCAGCGACGGCGAGGGAAAAGGCCAACATGGCGACTGCCCAGCGGCGCAAGCGCGACGCGGGCCGCGCCTCGCAGCGCGTGTAGAGGTAAGTGACGACGCCGGGCGAAATGTCCCAGTCGCAGCAGAGGTACAGGTCTTGGAGGGCGTCCATGGCGAGATCCTGCAGGGGCGCGAGGCCGAGGTGTGCGGCAAAGAGGTGCAGACGGACGAGCGCCCAGTGTAGTAACTGCGCGGGCGAGGCTGAAGAAGACGACGACGGCAACGATGACGGCGACGACGACGACAATGGTTCGCGCGTGGCCGCGGCGGCGGCGGCGGCCGTGTCGTCGAGGTACGACCGAAACGACCGCGGTGCGTGCAGCCACTCGACAAACAGCCCAAACATGGTCGTCGACTCACCCGGAAGCCATAGCGTTACGGGCCGGTACGTGAATAGGCCGTCGCTGCGCGGCGACGACGACGAGGCGTAGCGGTTCGGCATTTGCAGCTGATCCCGGAAAAAGGGGCTCGCGGCGCAGAGAAGACGGCGGTCGACAATAAAGGGCTGGCGTGAGCGGCCGACGAGCACGGTGATGGTCTCGCCCATGGCGGGTGTGCTCTGGCTGCGAGCATGCTGCGGCGACGGACGGGCAGCAGCAGCCGGAGGAGCGGCGCTGCGGAAGAGATGATTGCTGCTGCAGCTGCGGGAGAGAGTACCGGCGGTCGAGTGGCTGCGGGCGTGCTGCGGCAGACGGGCAGCAGCAGCCGGGGCCGGGGCCGGAGGAGCGGCGCTGCGGAAGAGGCAGCTACTGCTGCGGGAGAGGGCGCCGGCGGTGGTGTGGCTGCGGGAGAGGGAAGGCGGCGTCGAGCGAGAGTGGTGATGGTGGTGACGGACGCTGTTGCTGTTGAATCGAGGTCCCATGGCGGCGGCGGCGGCGGCGGCAGCGGGTTTCTTTCCTGTAAGGTAGGAAGTTTGTTGTTTACTGTCTGGCTGCATCTTTGGGTGTGTCCTTTTTCCACATCGATTCCGCAAGAGAAAAAGAGAAAAAAGAAGGGGTAAGCGTGTATATATAAAGGAACCGAGATTGTGAAACGCTCCCGATAGCCGATGACAAGGCGGCAACGAAATCGATGAATGATGCCCAAGAGCCCTTATCGTGGGGTACGACGCCGGACAGGTGCAAAGTGTCGTCGGTATTGAGTCTCGGAAAATGGGCGGAAGGTTCCTCTTCTCTTTGGTCAAAGGTGTGATACCGGTAGCTTTGATAAAGGATAAGAAAAGGCCCAAAGTCGACAACTCCCGACCCGGGGTAATCGGCACAGGAACTCCGCCAAGATATAAATAAGCAACGAAAAGAAGAAAAAGAGGGCAAGACAAGGGTACCCTTGCTAGCCACGCATATATATGGATAACTGTCTTTGCAGAGTTGCGTGCGATCTACATGCCGGCTGGGGGAAACATGTCAAAATTGTTTCTTGTTTTGTAATTCATGCCGCCGCGCTGCGCAGGGATTACCGGCTAGCCTTCTGTTCTTTGATTTGATTATGTTTTATTAAAGTTTCTCTGGATCTAGAAGAGAAAGTGACCGTCTCAAGTAGACGTGCTAACGGACATAATGAGAGGAGGGAAATTGCCAAGGAAGAGGAAAAGGCTGTAGGGTGTGAGGCACCGGGCTCCGGCAAGGCTGTCCTTTGTTCTTTCTCGTAAGGGGTGTGTCCGCAATGAACGTGCACTAGTTTCAGCGGAGACGGTGATTATATTTATCGACTTCAGTTTTGACTCGAGTCTGCAATCCCTTCGAATATGCTTATCTTTTACATGCTCGGCGCTTCTTTGTGGCTCGGCCCATGATGTTGTCGCAAGTCCCTCGCAGAGAAAAGCCTCGTTATAATATGCATTCCACATCAGATACCCTCTTCTGGTTTATTTTTTTTTTAAAAAAAACCCGGCAATGTCATTCTCCATCCAGGCTGCGACGTGCCGAAACTTGGTGTCTCTTTCGCCGCCACGGGCCGTCTTTGCAGAAGTCCGTGAACGGGTTGGTGTGGATTCGGGCGGGTTTCATCGCGCCGTGCACTCCGGTTCGGAGACTTTTGGCACTGCGAGGAGCAAGTATAAGAAGAAGGAGTTTCGAAAGAAGAAGACAGAGAATCACGAGTCGAGAATACCCTGGTTACTAGTCAAGGAAAAATTGAGCCATGATGGAGTTGGTCTCTGTGTTGGGCAGTTGTCGCTGGTGTCAATGAGGCTTGCGCAAATGTCTCGTCAGATGATCAACTCGTGTGCCAGGTCTACAATAATCCCTTTGTTTTTTTTTTTTTTTTTCATTTGCATTTGCGTGACAATACAGGGAAAATGCCTGCGCACTCATCACAGATGGGAAAACGCAGTGACCGCAGCTGTGACAGGTAATCTATCCAGATTAATGAGCCAGGAGAGTTGTCAGTGTTTCATCAAGACGACTAGCGCAATGTTGTTTCTTGACTGCCCACCTAAACGTTTCTTTCTTTTGACTTGTTTGTTGTCGCCATGCTTACCATTCTTGGACTACAAAGTAAAGATTTGTATCCGGGAACGTGTCGTAGCTGTACAAGCAAATATATCCTTCAAGCTCGGGAAACTGAAATGTTCAGGGAAATAATACAGTCCAGCATATCCGTTAGCGGGGGTCCAAGTAACCATTGTCTCGGCAGTCGTCGCGCGCGGACGTTGGGGGGGCCGTGGAACCCAGTCAACATCCAACACTCGAATACCAATCCTTTTTCTTCTGCTTCTACTACTACTCTCTACCAAGTAGCACATCTTTTCATAAAACTACCTTTCATCGACCGCTGCTGCACAAAGGATCGTCGTCGTAAAGCAGTGTGTGTCTGTGTGGTCGCGTCAACTTAGACGGGGGGCCGCCGCTAGCGCCGCATCATGGTTAAAATCAAGAACTATATGTGAGAGCTCAGAGGCTATAGTACCGGCGTAAATATGGGAAATATGGATACGGGGTAGCACATGGCATCTGACCACCATCGCCCGTCCATCTCGCTCTCATAGCTTGCTGGGCAACTGCGCTGGGGTTGTTGAGTATTCATGGAAATTGCGTATGTTTCCGGGTTCGTGGTCAATGCTCGAGACTGCGTGCACGCCCACAACCCGAAGGAACAAAAAAAAAAAAAAAGCTTGAGCGCATAAATCATCACGATGGGAGATGCGATGCGTAGATGAAAGGCCAATGCGTCGATTTCCCCCATGACATGGGGAATTTGACATGGGAATGTAATCATCATCACAGCTCGCTTCTTATCAATCCCCCCTTTTGACACCCACCATCTGCCTCATCAATCACATCATTACATCACCAACACAAAGTCCTTGGCTAGGCTACGACCTTACGACCATTGCACGCCACTAATGTGTTTCACATCCGTCCGCCTGACGAGATTTAGCTGCACCTACCTGCTCCCTTTCATCTCATCAACCAATTTAGCATCCTCATTAATAACTTATCCTGTCCTCCCATTCTTCTAGCTCATCACGCTCATCTTCCTCACGAACCCTCACATCTACCTAGATCCTTGACCAACAGCATCATGTTTTCGAAAATTTTCAATTTGCAAAGCTAATAGTACTACTCTACTTCCCATGCTAGCCATTACATCACCCATCGCCCTGATCCAGCGAAAATGTTTCCCTCTGCCCCCATCAATAATCAAAACCTGATTGCCATTTGCAGTTGTTGTAAATGCCCCGAATTTTGCGCCATTGACACTTTTTGATGAAAGCCAATAATAATAGCAAGAAAGAATGCCAGCGTTACCCTTTCCATCCCCTGTTGCGATACGGTTGCATTGCACCACCGAGCTCTTTTTGTAAAAAGTACTAAAGGTATCGTAGAGAAAAATGCGCAAAATTGCATTCAATCGAAAAATCACATGGCGTATTGTAATCGCTTGGCCAATGTGTCATGCAGTCAAAGTTGTATAGATGCCAGACAATGTCTTGCAGCCAAAGTTGTATCGAAGCCAAACAATCCGCCGACACTACATCTCCTTAGTAGCCCCGTCGCAAAATGCTTTGCAAATCACCATTTGCATCCTCGCTGTTCCTCTCTTGGTCACCGCAGCTCCGTTTTCTCCTGTTCATCCGCCCATCTCTGTGTCGGACTGATCGCCGTTAGAATTTCCATCCTCCTCACCGTCATCGTCGTCCAAGTCGTCCTCCTCCTCATCGTCGTCGTCGTCAATCTGAATCGCCTCCGTTTCCTTGTCCGCCGTGCGGATCGGTGCCGTGTAGGACCCGGCGATTGACATGGGCATCGGTCGCGGCGTAGCACCAGTGGCTGACCCCGCGCTCGGTTGAGGCGTGACACCAGTCGCCAACGGCGTGTTCGGTTGAGAAATCACCGGAGACGCCATCTTTGAAGTCGGACCAGTCGTCACGCCAGTCGCAGGCGATGCTGGCACATCACTGCCCACCTCAGTGGCAGGGCCCCAATCTGGCGTTCTTTGTCCGCCCACGCTTTCGCGGTCGCCAGCCGACACGGAGACTCCGTCCACCTGCGAGAGAGCTCTCTTTCTCGTCGACGCCGGCGACTCCACCTCCGAGGTGCGTCGGTATCCTGTCGATGCCGGCGTTTCCGGACGGCTGCTGAGCATGCGGTTGCGCTCCTCGTCGATTTCAGACTTGGATCGTCGCTCGCGCAGTCTGATGCCAAACTTTTTGCGCGTCATGCTCTGCTTGTTGTTGTACAGGTTCTTCAGACGGGCCAGTTCAGTCTTTTGCAGCATCGGCGGCATATTTGCCGCCTTCTTCTGCCCGTCCTGATACTGATACTCGATCCTGGCCATGGCAGCGTTGAACGCGAGGCGGCTGCTGGGATCAAGCCGACTGTACGGGTCAGTCTTGGGAGTCGTGGACCCTTGGGACTGTTGCGGCGTGGATTGACTTGACATGATGGGGACTTCCACGTTTGATGTCCTCGTCTGCGACTGGTTCGTCTTCCATACTTGGTGAGCGTCGGTAAAAAGTCTTGTCAACGCGTCGATATGCTCAGATGTGTAGCTGCCACAGACATTGTTTTTCATGTGGTACGCCAGCCCACCGTTTCCGGTAAAGTGCTGTCCGCAAAACAAGCAGTACTCCTTTCCCAATCTATCAAGCGGAGCCGGTGGCCTTCCGCAAAGCCCGCTGCGCCGGTGCGCCAGCAGCGCCTTGAAGCCTGCACAGGGCCGATTGCAATTTTCGCAAAAGGCAATGCCAAGTTTCATGATCTCTTGATCAGACGGAAGAACGACTGCCCCAGATGAGGCTGGGTCTGACCCAGGCCCTGACCGTTGTGCCGCCTGTGACACCCCTGGCAGCATGGAGGCCGGCGGTGCGGGGATCGGATTCGCCGTGGGAATCACCTTTTCTTGCCGCGGCGTGCTAGTATGGTGCCCGGTCCCGGTCCCCGTCCCCGTCACCATGTCGCGAACGTCGTAGCCTAACCGCTCCGCCCTGCCGAGAGCGTTGACGAGCTGCTGCGCCTGGATGGACTCGAGGCGAAGCGCGAGGGCTTTGTCCAGAAACACGGGACTCAGCTTGGGCAGCAGAATAGGCGCCACCAGATCCAGGCCCTCATTCGTGAGGTGCTTGGCAATCTCGCTCGTCGCGGCCTTGATAGCGCGAGCTCCGTGCTGCTCAATGGAGCGGCTTAGCGTAGCCAGAGGAGCCCTGTGAAGCATTGTGCTACACTGAATTCCAGTTTATTAGTCAGAAGATTACCCTTTGATATTCACGCTTCATCGGCATATTTTCAAGACTTACAATAAAGGAGCTGTGGTACTCGGAGCCGACCAGCGTCAGCTCCCACAGTTCACGGACGGCTTGACGCAGAACAGCAGGCTCGTAAGCTCTCATCGCATTCTTGGCATGCACCACGGCATCTTGGAATGCAACCGGATGTGCTTGTTGCATGTTGGGCGAGGGAAAGTTGAACGGCGCTTGCCCCTGCTGGGGCCTGTGCTGTGCCATTGCAGCGCTCGTCGTCTCTCTGATAGCAGCTTGTTTGGTGTCCAGTCTAATTTTGACGATTGACATTGATCGACTGCTGCAATGACCAAAGGTTTGCTTTGGAGGTTGTGTTGCGCAAAAAGAACGACCTCGGCGGCCAACGCGCGTAAGGAAGCCTCACAGTGGTGGGGAGTGTGTTTCTGCAGAAATCCTGGGATCGAGTGAAGTTGGTGCTCCATGCGCATCGGGGTATGGAAAAGTATGTGAGTTGCTTCGTTGCTTTGCTTTGGTGAACCAAGTGGCAGTGAATGAAGCTGTGCCGTTTGTTCCCTCTGCTGAGTGAGGCGCGGCGGACCGTTCACGTTGTAAAGATTGCCGTGCTCGAACACATGAAGGAATTTTCTGGTCTTATCTGGCCCATGAACCAACCAAACGTGGCAAATTATAGACCTAGAAATCTGATGCGTCCAAGATCGTGGACTGGCGCTTTTTCTCCAAACGTCAGTGCCCGCTGATGCTTATGGTGATGCCTGTCGCGTCCAGTCGCCAGGGTAAGCAGTATCCACGATGCTAGCGTGTTCCATCATTCGCCAATTATATTCCCCCTTATAATTATTTCTGCCTGGTAATTTAGGCAGAGATAGCACAAGGGTAATCAAATTTTCTCAGCCAAAACTTATGGGCCCCTCCTGCATTCATGGCTAGCTTTGACTAATTAACTGGATCTAATCCATGCTAGTTCTAGACTGATTCTTATACAGCAATTTCAAGCCTTGTTAACGCGATGATAACTCAGAAGGACGCTAACTCTCTAGACAAAGCCAATGCCGACATATTGATGGACTCGTAACAATGAGAACTGGATAAAGCAACAGAGCAACGCGAATTCCATCTATTCCAACGCCAGCCAGCAAGTCTCGTTTCAGACTCCGTTCCTGATACATCCGGCATGCTTCACATCAACGTCTTCCAAAGGTTCGCATTTAACCTTGCAGTCGCCCGCCGCCACCGCCGTGTCAGCCGGCGCGCCAGTTCCCCAAAACTCTGCATGAAGTGTGTAAAAGTCCAATCGTCCGTATGACTCGGCCGCCATTCTGGCGAGGCAATTGTCCAGCGGCTCGTACCAACGATCCCGAAGTCGCGCAGGCTGCGTGGACTGGACGGTTCGGACAGTTTGTCTCGGATACGCCCAGGAGAGTCCAAAGAAGCACTTCTTGTCTGCAAGCTCGCAGCACGTCATGCGCTGCAGCCTGCTTTTCGCAATTATGTCGCGCTGATTGACCAGAAAGCTGTAGCGACTGACCCATACCTCGTCTCGCCACTTCTGCTTTCCACCCTTCAGCCTGTATAGCTTTGGCCAGGTCGGCGTCTCTACCAATCCGAGCTCCATGGCGCGCTGATGGCGTCTCACCCATGCTCGAAACCCAAGGTCATTGTGCCCGATGTACGAGTCGAAAAGCGAAATGATGTGGTCTAGCTCTAGCAGTAGTTCCGTTTCTGTGGGTGCATCGTGGACGGGAAGATTGTCCCACGCTCTGAACAGCTTAGTATAATATGTGTCTGCTTCGGTCCAAGGAAACGTTTTTGTCGGCTTCAAAGCCTTGCAAGGAGATAGTGTGTCGACGCAGTCGCTCGACTTGCTTGTGGTTGACAGGCTCGGTCCCTGTATCACGTCCATGTTGAATACCGCGGAGAGTGTCAGTATGCAAGCGTCAATTGCATACTTTTACAACAAATGGTAAATATGGTTGTGCATAATGGTGTATGGCGCAGAAAAGAGCTTGTCTGAAGGGCATGACCACTTAGAGTGAAGCTTCATACTTGCATGTAAGCAGGCGCGAGCTTCACAAATCGCTTGGTGCTCAGTACCTGCCTTTTCTAAAGCTCATCTCCTAACTCGTCATTCACTGGGCCAACTTTGCAGTCATGGCCAACAAGTGTGTTTTTCGAGTATCACGTGGTGCTCTGCTCAATAGAATGTGAAGACGCAGTGGCGAGTGTTGCGCTGTGAATGCAAATCTGATATTCGAATGAATTGGCCCTAATTTGGACCGCTGCACAAATTACCATTCTGCTAGCAAAGGTAATGATCAAAGTAATCG
Organism: Beauveria varroae; assembly: GCA_030780425.1. NCBI lineage: Eukaryota > Fungi > Ascomycota > Sordariomycetes > Hypocreales > Cordycipitaceae > Beauveria > Beauveria varroae. The sequence goes on along the minus strand of JAPFUP010000096.1, from coordinate 34,985 downwards.
ATAGCATACAGGCAAGGTAAACCATTGAACGATAATCTCTGTCTCCTTTCCAAGCGCGCCTGTCTTTACTCGCCGATACAGGCAACCATCAGACGGCCGTAGTCGCCCGATGTCTCACCCTTGATGCGGCTGGCGAGGCTGCGGCGGTAGCGCTGCTGGTAAGCGCCCTTGATATTCGCCAGCTCGCTGCGGTCCCAGTGGTATCGGACGACGCGGCCGACGAGGAGTTCGTCTTTGGTGCCCATACCCGCCATGGAGTCTTCAAAGAGCTGAGCGGCATGCATGTATTTATCGACGGCGTGGCGGAGCTGGAAAAGAAGGGCGTCCTTCATGTGTCCAGAAAATTCCTGCGAGAATTGTCAGTATCGTCATCACAAACTGGGTAGTTCTTTTGCATACCGATTTGACGACTGATTCGAGATCCTTGTTGAAGCGCTGCTTGTAGGCATGGGCGATGGCGCGTAGCTGGTTGTCATTCCTGCTCGTAAAGATGCTGCAAACCAGAATCTCATCGGTACCCATCTTGCCCTCTGTTGCCTTGTACAGCTCCATGACATCGCCGTCGACCTGCTGGGGAACAACAGGTGCCGCGTCCTCAGCACGGTTGGCAGCCAAGACCATCATGAAGTGGCGCTCCGTCTTCATGCTGAGGTCGCCTTTGACCGTGTCCTCAAGACTGCGACGGAAGGTCTTGTAGTAGGCCTGCTTGATGGCCCTAAGATCGGCATTGGAGCGGGACAGCAGAACATCGTTTAGCACGAGCTCCTTGGTGCCAGGGCCGGACATGGCGTCAAACAGATTGTAGACATCGGCAAGGAGGGGGCCACGAGCCAGCTGCAAAAGTCCACGTTCAAAGTATCCGCTTGTTTCCGACTTAAGGTCGTCCGTAAGTGTGCGTGAGAAGTTTCGGGAAAAGGCTTCGCGAATGGCATCGACTTGGAGAGGGTCTTTGTTGGATAGGATATGAATCAGAGCCTTTTCGTCGGTGCCGAAGCCTTTCATGGCGCTTCGGAGAGCCTGCGCATCGCCCGATGCATCCCAGTTGATTATCTGCGGAGCACCGTAGCCGAGTGATGGTGGCGTCGGAGGCGGCGCGTGAGGGGGAGGAGCGCCGTATTGACCCGGCGGAGGTGCGCCGTAGGACGGCGCTTGGTGGTGGCCGCCGCCGTACTGGGCGGGAGGCGGCTGACTATAGTGTTGAGGCGGAGGAGGCTGGCCGTAGCCCTGCTGGGGGGGAGGGGGGTATTGGCCGGGCGGCGGCTGATTGTATCCGCCATGTTGAGGAGGATATTGCTGGTGCTGGGGGGGATACTGGCCGTGCTGCGGAGGATGTTGGCCCTGAGGCGGGGGGTATTGTTGTCCGTAACCTTGAGGAGGCGGTTCTGCGAGAGCGCATTGTCAGTAGATTGATGCGTTTCATGAGCTGGGTGCGACTCACGGCCGTAGCCTTGACCACCGTAGCCCTGGCCGCCATAGCCTTGGCCGCCGTAGCCTTGGTACGACATTTGCGAGTGAGGGGTAGAAGATGCGGTCTTGGTGTGTATCGGCGACGGGGCGCGAGAATGCCAAATGCTGCCGTGAGGCCTTTATCTACTCTAGAAATTAGGTGTGTTGATTCGAAAAGTAATGTGGAAAAGGCCAAGTAAAAATTATGGCGACGTGGGCGATGACGACGATGACGATGGGCGCAAGCTTCGGCTGTGCCCCTCTAGTGCTGCGGCTAGGTGGTTCTCAGTGGTCCAGCAGGCACGGACGAGGGCCTTGGGCCTTTATTACAGAGGTATAAATAATCATCAAGGTAGTGCTAACAACGGTCCTACCGGAGATGGTCTACGCCACTTGCAGCTGGCAGATGACCGTCCAAATAGGCTGAGCATCATTTTCGGGGCAAGAAACGCCCTTGGCCTCTAACGTTAGCCAGTCACCCTCTCTTTGTCTAGGTACCTAGAGTTAAGACTCTTGAGCCTTGACTAGTTAGGCTGATTCCTAATACCTGATCAGTTGGTAGGTTTTTGCAGTTTTGGTGGTGCGCCTTGGCGGAGCTGTCGAACCACCCCACCGAGGACAGCCTTGGCTTTCAAGCCATTCACCTGTTTCGTGAACAAGCAGAGCAGGCAATTTGGCAACGATGACAAGTGCTCAAAGACACAAAGACCTAGAACATGTAAATTTTCACGATTGGCTCCTGCACACAATGCACGGCTTTTCTGTCAATTGTGGTTGTGTCAGGTAGGCAGCCCACCACGTCGCGTGCCGCGGGGAAACCATGTCCGCATACGGAGGAGGTACAGGCTTTTTACAATGTCGCCAAGATGGTTGGCACCCCACCGGGCACAATGTGCAAGTTTCCATCAGCTCTGAGTTGAAATATTCTAGACTGAATCGATATGCTTCTATTACATGAGACTGTCTTGATTGCCGCTTCCTTCACATAGTCAGTGTCTGGGTATGTAATGGCGGGGCAGTTGCCTAACGTGCCATGCATGCCTATTTAGCCAGGTCGACTGGATGCCGCGTCTCCTCCAGCACCGCCACAAGAACCCTTGAAGCGTGGCGTGGCCAATTTGTCACTTGCAACGCAATCTGATCAGCGCCAGTTTGCTGCGGAGAAGTTGGGCGCTACGGCAGGGAATGCGGTAGCAATGAACAATGCGGACAATGTGAAAAGCGAGAGTAGGATCGGACGATTAGATTTTCGGTCAGTGCGGCCGAAAATGTCGTGCATTCGAATCTGCAAGCCTCGAATGGCGCTGGCAGCGACAAGGGAGTCGATATCAAAGAGGTGGCTGGGAGACAAGCAAGGGTCTGAGACTGCAAAATGGAACCCGCCTGGAACGCTGGAACAAAGGTGCTCAGAGCTGTAAAAACGGTAGTTAGCGCTATTCAACCCCACTCGTTACCGCTAAATGTCCCTGAAGTTGAGCTGGGCTGCCCTGCCCCACTCTCTCCCGCTGTAGAATTTCCCTTTCCAGCCAGCTCCAGCGGCACCACCCAACCACCAGTTAATATTTTGGCTTTACCAGCCACCGACTTCATGCACCCTTTTTCATCAAACCGCTTGTGCGTTGCCAGCCCCCATCATGGACCGCGGAGCAAAAAGGCCATCGCGCCCATGCATGTGCGAATCGTTCATCTCACCCCTCTTGCATATATGATTTTCTTCTCATCACGCTGATCTTTGGCATTGTCGCGACACACTTTGAACTTGAGTACCACGACAGCCTCAGCGGCATCGAGCTGCTCACCTCTTCCTCTCCTCTCCTCACACTCTTTTTCTCGTCAATCTTTCTCTCCACACAGTTCCTCTTGATCTCTCCGACAATGCGCACCTCCGCCACTCTTCTCGTCGGCCTTACAAGCTGCATTGCCAGCACGGCTGCGTTTCCTCGTATCCGCATCTACAACTCGGCTCGAGACGCCATCCTCGCCCACGCTGTCAATGTCAACCAAAAGGCTCCTTCGTACTCGGTCGTGCCCCTGGAGCCCGGCCCCGCCACGCAGACGGGAGGAGACTCTGGCGATGATGGCAGCAACACCAGCGGTGGCAGCGGTCCAGGCTCTACCGGCAGCGGTGGCAGCCCTCCCCATTCGCAAAGCGCTGCAACTGTGACAGTGACCGAGACTGTTACGCAGACGCAAACGAAAGGCGCTGTCACGAAATATGTCACGGTGACGGCGAGTCCGGAGACTGTCACGGCTGGCCCTAAGACGGTGACGGTGCCAACCTTTGTTACGAAGGTTGTGAATGACACTCAAACAGTCACGGTATCTGAAATCGTTACGAGCATCCAGAACGATACCAAGACGGTTACTATCCCCACTACCGTCGTTGAGGCCGAAACTGTGCTCGTATCTACCACCATTGTTGAGCCCTCTACGGTCGTCGTTTCCGCTACTCCCACGACGTTGGTCACTGTCACCACCGTCAGCGCGGGCAACTCATCCGCTGCTCACGCAACTACCACTATCTCGAAGACCATTTCCAACGCTGAGGATAGCACGACTTTGACTACGTCCAAGTCTCTGACCAATAGTGAGAAGCCTGCTTCCACAGAAGCTGCCCCCACCCAAACATCCTCGGAGTCTGCCCCCCAGATTAGCAGCCACGCGAGTCACTCTTCTCAGCCCACGCGCTTACAGACTCCTTCCGGGACAGCGGCTTCTACGGTTTCCAGTGGGAGACCTATTACGACTTCTTTGACAGGAATTGTTTCGACCACTGATGCGCCGTCGTCGGCCACGCCACCGGTTGATGATGGCCAGTGGACTCGCACTTTTGACAATGGCCAGTGGCATCCTCCCTACCCCTCAATCAATGCCACTGGTGGACGTCTTTAAGAGCTGTCTGAAACGAAATTCACGATTACCCATAATAGAATATGAACGTCTCACGACATGTATCAGACTGATGGTATGAGGGTTGCACAACTGGATGAAAACCAGAGAACATGGGGGTTTGTCACGCATCTATACGACGGTTGATTTTCGCCGGATTTAATTTTTTTCCCTATGTTTCACAAAACTCTCAATCTTCGGGCAACACCGACGCAACTGAAGGCACAAATGCCCAATGTGCTATATTCACAGACGACTTGATTCCCCCTGTATAGATATTACTACTACATTATTTCCGTTGCATATTAGATATATACTGTACTCAATAATAAGACTATTCTCCATTGAAGACGAGTGCCATGCAGAGATGTGATCAGGTGAATGTGACACAATGCATGCATTGCACACTGCTGACGAAGCCACTGCCTGCGGCATGCAACAGCAGCAAACGGGCCGGTTACGATTGTTCTCGCGTTTGTGTGATGCATCGCGCCGACACTCTGTGAGAACAATTGCAAGTTTCGCCATGTAACACGAAATGACCTGCAATACGGGCTTCTGCATCTCCTTGATTCAAGAAATCATCGCAGTTATTTGAGCTGCATCAGAACCGAGCACTCCTAACTTGTCATTCTCACCATCAAACTTCGAGCTTCAGCAAGCGCCTCAGACGCAGCAAAACGCTCTTATCGTTTCTTGATTTAAAGACTGTCATCAATTACGATCATTCTACTCCTATTACGATGGAAATGGGTTTTATCGGCCACGAGCTCTACGCCACCACGGCGCAAGATTCGTCGTCGCCCTGCACCTCCCCTTCGCCGACCACGTCTCAGCAGCAACCACCATCCGCCACCATCGACAGCCAGGAAGGCATGGCATACATCCCCGTCGAGCGCATCGTGACCAAGGTCGACGCCGTCCGCAACACCATCCTCGTGGGGCTGCTCATTGCGCTCGTCGCCGCGAGCGTGGCGCTCGGCGGCCTGGCGATTTACTGCTTCCGGAGGCGCGCGCGGAGAAGGCTCCAGAGCGGCTACCAGGCGGAACTGCGGGCGGCGCAGCGGAATAAGAGCGACAAGCAGAGGGCGGCAGAGTGAAGAAGAGTGCGGCGTGTTGTTTTGTGGAGAGAGATGATGAAGGTGATGGTGGTGGTGATGAAGAAGGTTGGATTGGCGGTGACGGAGCTGGATCTGGGGATTTGGTGGTTGACGAAGGGGAGGGATTGAACATGGATAAGACAGCTACGGGTGCTGATTTGCTTTTGAGAGATACCACTTTAAGATTTACGGATGCGTTTTACTCGCTTCCTAGAGATGATCAAACGACAATGATGGCTGCTTTTCCCTTTATTTTCCTCTGTCCTATTAAATGTGCTGACATGATCTTCCCCAAGAATTGAGGGCTGGCGACCGGAGCATGATCGGCCGCCGGTGACCTATCACAGACTAGGCGATTATAGTGTGCCGTCACAAGCAACTAGGGATTGCCGTTGTCGAGGCAAAACGCCACCGGCTCCATCAACTTGCTTCTATGCACTGCCCGTCCGCACTACGGGGTACTGTCGTTTCGTCGGCGTCCTCCGCCAGCCGTTGAAACGGTCTAGCGACGTATGAGCCTACCTTGAAATAAAAAGAAATAAGCGACAGATTACAAAGTTAGACTAAATGGACATTAAAATGAAGGATAAAAAGAAAGGCTTCGCGTTATCTTTCAGAAAGGGTCCTCTCCACTTACTGCCCACCCGAGCTGCAAAGAAAATCTTCATGTGGGTTCTTATCAAGGGTCTTGGTTGTAATATGATTTGCCTTGCCTACAGCCTTACCCAACTTCTTCTTGCCAACTTCAACAACCGGCCCGACATTTGCCTTTCCGAGTAAAACAACTACTTCTTGTCGAGTTTCTCACAAATCGGCTTCAGCAGGTTTGCCCCCAACAACCGCCAGGATTCAGCAGGTTCGCCTGATCATAACCGCTCCCCGAAAACCTCTGATTTTCCCAGCACATGCCCGAAAACAAAATTCCTGCTTCCCATCTTTGAAACTTGTACATGAATAGAAACGATACCCCCTCTCCTGTTTTTATCTTTTTTTATTCTCTCTCTCCAAGATGGATGAAGATCATGGGCCCCAATCCATTGTCCCGGCACACTCGCCGCGTCGCCGCACCGTGAGTTCCCGGCTCCGCGCCGTGAAGCGAGCCTTTACCACCAAAAAGGGCCTCATTGGCGACTACGACTACGCCTTTCTCTTCCGCCCCAATCTGCCCTTCATGCGGCGTTCCGCCTCGAGCAGTCCCTTTTTCGGCCTCAACGACCGCGTGCCCGTGCTGCTGAGCCTGCTCCTCGGTCTGCAGCACGCGCTGGCCATGCTCGCCGGCATCATCACGCCGCCGCTGCTGCTCAGCGGCACGTCGGGCGCCAATCTCGAGGTGCACCAGCAGCAATATCTCGTCTCCACGGCCCTCATCATCTCCGGCATCCTGTCGACGATTCAAATTACCCGGTTTCGTCTGTTTAAATCTTCGTGAGCCCGGGGCCCGCCGCCCGTGGGGGGGGGGGGGCCCCCCCCCCCCCCCCCCAAAGCAGAACCCCCCTCCCGCTGACCGTTGCATGCCAACTACTTATTAGCTACTACGTTGGCACTGGCGTCATCTCCGTCGTCGGCATCTCATTCAACCTCATCCCCGTCGCCCTTGGCGGCTTCCAGCAAATGTACGCCAACGGGTACTGCCCGTCCACGCCCGACGGCGCGCCGCTGCCCTGCCCGCGCGGCTATGGCGCCCTCATCGGCACGTCGGCGCTGTGCGCGCTCATCGAGATCCTCATCTCCTTCATCCCCGCGCGCATCCTCCTGCGCATGTGCCCGCCCATCGTCACCGGCCCCACCGTCATGCTCATCGGCGTGCACCTCATCGAGAGCGGTTTCAAGGACTGGATGGGCGGCTCCGGCCCTTGCTCCGATCCGGCCACCGCCGTCGGCCTCTTCGCCGCCTGCCCGAGCACCGCCGCGCCGCACCCGCTGCCCTGGGGCTCGGCCGAGTTTTTCGGCCTCGGCTTCTCCGTTTTTATCACCATTATGCTCTGCGAGCGCTTCGGCTCTCCGATTATGAAATCAACGTCCATTGTCATTGGCCTGCTCGTTGGTTGCATCATCGCCGCCGCCTGCGGCTACTTTGACCGCTCCGGCATCGACGTGGCGCCCGTCGCCTCCTTCATCTGGATGCACACGTTCCCGTTGTCGCTCTACGGACCGCTAGTGCTGCCGATCCTCGCCGTGTACATTATTTGCGCGTGCGAGGCCATCGGCGACATCACGGCCACCTGCGACGTGTCCAAGCTCGAGGTCGAAGGTCCAGTCTACGAGTCGCGCATCCAGGGCGGTGTTCTGGCCGATGGCTGCAACGGCCTGCTCGCCTGCCTCATGACCATGACGCCCATGAGCACCTTTGCCCAGAACAACGGCGTCATTGCTCTGACTCGCTGCGCCAACCGCCGCGCCGGCTACGCCTGCTGCTTCTTCCTCGTCGTCATGGGGGTCTTTGCCAAGCTGGCCGCTGCCATCGTCTCCATTCCCTCGTCAGTCATTGGCGGCATGACCACCTTCCTCTTCACCGCCGTGGCCGTCTCTGGCGTTGCCATTGTCGCCCGCGGCGTCGTCTTTACGCGCCGCAACCGCTTCATCCTCACCGCCGGTCTGTCGCTCGGCTACGGCGCCACGCTCGTGCCCACCTATTTTTCGCACATCTTCACGTACAAGGGCGACAACAAGTCCCTCCAGGGATTTTATGATGCCATTGTTCTCATCATGCAGACCGGCTTTGCCATCACCGCGGCCGTGTGCATGATCCTCAACCTTACGCTCCCCGAAGAGCTGGAAGACGACGTCGATGCCGACGAGACGGATCTTGAGCAACCTGTCAGTGGGCACCAAGCAAAGGCACCTGTTCGGGATAACGTAGACGCGAGATAGACTGTTTGAGTTTTTTTGAATGCTGCTTTTCTCTGTCTGGTGACAGGGCAGTGTCTGCGGCATTCTACAGATGCAGACAGTATCCAAAATTTTGACTTCTCAATGTTGCGTTGCGATTGCACAATCCTTTAGTATAACTCGAATTATTCATAACAAGCATGTTAACTATCCAAATGTTGCCTGCGCCTCTCTCGTTCAACCTCTTTTCGTTGTATGATACAGAACATTAGAATAAAGAAGCGCCCAAGACTCCGTTAACAAGACGGGTAACAAAAAAAAGCGCCATGTATGCCGAATAACCCCCCATAACCCCGGCCAGCCACTGCAACCATCATGACAGAGATAAAAAAGACCAAACCGATGAAAAAAAAAGATATCAAAACAGTTCAGGCAAGCATACATCAAACTGAGAGGCTTTTTGGGAGCATCACATGATGTCAACGATTGGCACTGTTTGCCTTTATCGCTGAAATTCCTTTCCTTTGCGAGCGAGGACACGCATATTGTCTAAAAAGCCATCAATCAGCTCTTGGTAGCCATGTGGCTGTCCCGCCATGGCGCGGCGGCCTTGCTCAATAACGGCAGCGCCGGACACTTCGATTTCGAGCTCGTGCTCCTTTTCGCCGCGTGCTGACTGGACAACATGTTAGTAGACGTCACACCGAGATGGGACAATACAAAAGCTGCTTACTCCCTGCCCACCGGGCATGGTGACCTGGGTGAGGTCAATTTGATAATTGCCTTGCTTGTAGCTTAAGCGATCCTTGCGGCGGTCGGTAATGCCTTGCGTCGGTGCTCCAGCGAGCTGCTCTAGCTCGTCCACAGGGCCGTCCCAGTCCATTTCCAGATTAATGCTAATGCGGCAGTCCATGGGGCACTGGGGCAAGTGGAGGTCAATATCAGCTACCCGGGCCTTGACAATCTTGTTCAGGACCTCTCCAGTTTTCTCGTCATACGTGACTCTCGCTTTCACATTCTTGCGCGTGCCCAGCCGGGATCTAACACAGCCTGGAATTCGCGCCTGCATGTCGAGTGGGAGCTCAAAGTATTTGTCGATTTCGCGCCGGTGTTTGTAGTGCACCTGCACGCGGCCTTTTCCATGTGCTGAGCGCGGATCTGTTTGTATGACAGCCTTGTTAAGGAACTCGTTGAAAGCTTTGTGGTGCGCCTTGTCTCATGTCAGCTTCGTGCCGCACAAAAAAAGGCACAAGATGTTTTGACTTACCTCAGTCATGCTACTTTTGAACGCTACTCGACCAGTGTCACGAAGAACACATTCGGATTCGATAAATCTCTCAACACGATGGTTTGTATCCTTGTCGATTAGCGTCCCCAGCTTTGCCTCGATTTCGAATTCGATGCCTCTGCTGCTAATTTCCTGCGCATCCTGGGCGTTGATAACGTGGATGAAGAGAAAATCCGCAACTGCTCGTGACATTTCTTCATATGGTTTGACACCAGTGATGCTGGCTTCCCAGGGTCCAAGAAATTCTTGCGGCCCGCGAGGTTCGGGCTGCTCTTGAGTCTCGCTAATGTTGGACGTCTCGTGAGAAGGTGCGCGGCTCTTTTCGGGTGGGATAGAATGAGGGCGATCTGAGAGAACATAATTCGCATGCTTTGGAAGGGCTTTTCCCAGTGTGCGAAGGCTTAGCGCCCAGACAGGGGGCTCTGACCAACAGGTGCGTACAGTGTCCTCATCTGGTTCCGGTCGCGGAGGTGTCGCGGGTCTCTCTGACGCAGGTCTCGACTCTTCCCTGACTGAACCTCCTCTGGCCGAATCCTCCCTCACCGGCTCCTCCTCGACCGGCTCTTCCTTGACCGTCACTCGTTGTGCATCTCGCGGCGCCTCGGTTTGCGCTCCATTGACTTCTCCAGGGGGGGGTCTCGAGTTCCTATGCTCGAGCTCGCTGGGACTCATGCTGCGATCGTTGAGTTTGCGCTTGGCTGGTGTCGCTAGAGGATGCTCCTGCTTGATTCCTACCATGCTGGCGGGCTGCGCGGCTATGGCTGATCTAGAGTCACCCCCAGACATCGATGGAGGACGTTCCGAATTGCTTGGCAGAGAGCCGACGCAAGTTTTGGGGCTGACAGACATGCTGTGCTCTCGCTCGCTGGTTGATCTGCGCTTGGCGCTTTCGGGGCGTGGCGAGTTGTGGGCGTGCTGAGAAGGAGGGCGTGGGTGGGAAAGGCGATGTTGTGGTTGCTGCGGATGCGGCGGGCCGTTTGGAGACGAGTGGGCTTGTGCGACAGCAGCCCCTCCAGCAAATGGCACTTTATGTTGGTAAGGACTCGAAGGTTGACTGAAAGGGGGAGGGCCTTGCGAATTGGCGCTCGATGGATTGGCACTTTGTGGTTGACTGGGAGGTCCCGGAGGCTGTGAAGGTTGACGACGATACTCTGTAGGCGTATGCTGATGCTGAGAAGCAGGGCTACCGTGAGCAAACGGCAAGCCGTATGGATGTTGTGAATGTGCAGATGTTGGCGTCGGAGTAGATTGAGCGGATTGGGTTCGCTGGTTATGCTGTTGACCTGGGTGGCCTATCGGCGGCGTTTGAGGGATGGAGGGGTGTGGCAGATACGGCGTCGTCGGCTGAGCTTGCGAAGAAGGATGGCTGTCGTGACGCTGGTGCTGCTGGTGACCGTGAAGGGGCTGAGGCTGGTACTGCGCCGGGGGGTATTGATGCCGTTGACTAGGGCTTCGGATCTCGTGAGGAGCCTGACTTGCAAAATAGCCCTGAGACGGACCAAGAGCTTGGCCAGGCGCTGAGCTCGCTGAGTGACGATAGGGTGATTGTACTGGAGGTGCGCTGCCAGGAGAGCGAGGGTCCGCAAACGAACCAGGGTGACTAGCTCGAGGAGGATACGCAGATTGGGTCTGGTAAGGGGAGGGGGGAGGGTACGCGCCGGGCGGGTACTGGCCGCCGTGGTGTTGGTAGTCTGGACCTCCCGGCTTTCCAGGTGAAGGTTGAGGAGCTGGATGATGAGGATAATCGTGATAGGCGTACTGCGCATTGGCTGGCGGCGGCCCACGAGGTTGATGAGGGTGGCGCTGGGGAGGGTGCTGATGCTGTTGCTGCTGTTGCTGCTGCGGCGGCGGCGGCGCTGGCGGGGCGTTGGCGACAGACCGCTCTCCATTATCAGCAGTATTGAGAACCGAACGAAGATCCATTATCGCAATGCTGAAGTTTTATCGTGAACTTCTTTGAGGATGCGATTGCGCGATAGGCGCGCTCGAGGACGAGGAAGAGTCGCGATGAAGAGACGTGGCCTGGCTCAGGGCTGGACGCACATCTGCCACGTCTTCAATAGTCGCGTATTAAATCGACCGATGGTGTAAACGAGGTTTAAAAGCGCAAACTAAACGATGACGTGCGAATCGCAGGATGCATCATGTTAACACTGCGAAACAATGAGTCGGCGGAGACAACGCGCTGTGTTGGGCGGGCTGAAGACGTCAAGTAGGGCGCGCAAGCGAGATCAGCGTTGAAAATAAAAGGGGACTCAAGGATTGGTGCTGAGCCAGAGGCGCCTTCTCGTCAGCCAAGACAACGTACGACACGATACGGGACGCGGGCTCGGGCTGTTTCGTGGTGAATTGAAGCTGGGAAGTCGACGACTCTTTTTTTCCCCCAGGCCGCTCTGGAGATTCGTCTGCGCCAGATGGGAGACGTGTTGCTACCTTGGAGAGGCCCACTTGGCGGGCAGGGCCAACCAGCGTAATTGGGTATTGAGAGCGGCAGAGGGCATTGGGAGCACGGCCAGGTACAGCCAGAAGAGACCGGAGAGTCGCAAATGAGGAATCGATCCAATTTGCGAGATTGGCTTTTTTGTACATATTGATCTAGAGCTGCCGGGCCAAAGTAATAGATCCCATCATTTTCACCCCGGACCAGGGACGAGGCTTCTTTTTTTTTTCTTTCATTTATTTAGTTAGACGATGGTAAGCTGGAGCATGGATAAGTACCTTCTTGGTGTTATCTCAGTAAAATCAGTACTTGTCTCTGCTAGGTCGTACTCTTTGTGCGGCCAGTACCTGATCAATACCTCTACCAGCCCTATCTGCCCCACCAAAGCATAAGTTTCTCACTCGTAGCCGCTTGTAGTCACGTGCTGCCTTACTCATCCCTCTTCGATTTGTTGCCAGCGCTGCCTCTGTCAGGTGGGCCTCGTCTTGGGTAGCTGCAGGCAAGCTGGCGCCAAATTTAGGCAAGCTGTGCCTGACGTGTATGCTCTTGATTACTCGTGCAACTCTGAGTGTCTGCTGCTGCGCAAAACATCGTTCGCCTTCCATCACGACGGCTTCAGCAATCAGCCCCCATCGAGCTCCTCCGCTGCTCGCTCATTGATATACTTTTCTCGAGGCCCATAATTGGCTCACCATCCAACCCTTCTTTCATATTTGCCTCTTCTGCGCCATTCTTCGTCTATCGCCATCCCGTCCGAGCGCCTCACCATGCCAGGCCTCGTGTCAGCAACAGGCGTCCTCGCCTTCCTCGCTGACGAGGAGCCTGAACTCAAGGTTTTCGCCCTCCAGACTCTGAATGATGACATCGACACCATCTGGACCGAAGTCGCCAACGCCCTGAGCCAGATGTATGCCTCCCGATTCCCTCGCCACCATTTCTCCCTCGCATCCTCCTTACTGACCCTCTGCCCGCAGTGAAGCTCTCTACGAGGACGAATCCTTTCCTGAGCGGCAATTGGCTGCTCTCGTGCTTGCCAAAGTATATTATCATCTCCAGGCCTACAATGATAGCATGGTTTTTGCTTTGGCCGCCGGCGACCTCTTCAAGCTCGACGCCCCCGGCGAGTTTGAGGAAACCATTGTCTCCAAGTGCATCGACCAGTACATCTCTGTTACCGCCGCCCGCCATGCTACCCCCAAGACGGCCAAGAATATTGACCTTCCCGAGCTGACAACCACCTTCTCCAACCCGTCCGACAGCGCCGTCATGTCTCCTACTACGCCCTTTTCGCAGACGACGCTGCCTCCCAAATCTTTGCTTTCGCGCGCCTCCCTCGACGACACTTCCATTGAGGCTAGCCTGCTCCCCCTCAAGGAGGGACGTTCCGGTTCTGTCGCCCAGTTGCCGGATCGCGCCACCGAGAAAGCTCTGCAGAGAATCATCGAGCGCCTCTTCGAAAGCTGCCTGAAACAAGGTCGCTACCGCCAAGTCGTCGGCATTGCCATCGAATCCAAGAACCTCGATATTCTGCGCAAGGTCATTAAACGCGCGAGCGAAGATGAGAAGAAAGCTGCCAAGTCTCAGGATGGCGCTGCAGGCCCTGCAGAGGATCTCATGGAGTATACTCTTGGAGTATGCATGGACATTGTCCAGGAGCGAAGCTTCCGCACCGAAATTCTGCGACTCATCCTCGACCTCCTCAATGAGATTCCTGGCCCAGACTACTTTTCCATCGCCAAGTGTGTTGTCTACCTCAATGCCGATGTGGAAGCCTCTAACATGCTCCATTCCCTCATTGAGAAGGGCGATCGCACATCCATTGCCAATGCCTATCAAATCGCCTTCGATCTCTACGACAACGGCACTCAGGAGTTTCTAGGCAATGTCATCTCATCACTGCCTTTTGAAGAACCACCCAACCCAGAGGACAAGGAAAACGAGGACAATACCGAGAGCGCCTCCCTCCTCCAGAACCGGCAGGAATCGCCTGAGAGTGAAACACCCCAAGATGTTGCCTTCCGTAACATTCGATCCATCCTCGACGGTTCCAAGACTATCCGACTCAATCTTGAGTTCCTCTATCGCAACAACCATACGGACCTAAGTATACTTAACAAGGTTCGCGACAGCCTGGAGGGTCGCAATTCCATCTTCCATACTGCCGTCACGTTCTGCAACGCATTTATGAACCAGGGAACCACCAACGACAAGTTCTTCAGAGATAATCTAGAGTGGCTCGGCAAGGCCGTGAACTGGTCTAAGTTTACTGCTACTGCTGCTCTCGGTGTCATCCATCGCGGTAATTTGTCGCAATCACGCAAGCTGCTCGAGCCTTACTTGCCGAGACAGGGTGGCCTTAGCAGCGGCTCCATTTTTAGCCAGGGTGGTGCCCTCTATGCTTACGGCCTGATTCACGCCAACCATGGCGCTGATGCATTGGACTTTCTCAAGACGCAGTTCAGCCAAGCCGAGGAGGAGGTTGTCCAGCACGGTGGTGCCCTCGGCCTCGGTATTGCCGGCATGGCCACTGGCGACCAAGATATTTACACAAAACTCAGGGACATTCTTTACCAAGACTCGGCTCTCAACGGTGAAGCCGTTGGCGTTGCCATGGGCCTCATCATGCTGGGTACCGGTAACGTGAAGGCTCTTGAGGATATGATCAACTATTCTCATGAGACTACCCACGAAAAGATTGTTCGTGGCGTCGCTCTTGGAATGGCTCTTATCATGTACGGCCGCCAGGAGGGTGCTGACGTCCTGATCGAGGGTCTTCTTAACGATCCCGACCCTACTCTCCGTTACGGTGGCATCATGACTGTGGCCATGGCCTACTGTGGTACCGGAAGCAATAAGGCTATCAGAAAACTCCTCCACACGGCTGTCAGCGATGTCAATGACGATGTTCGCCGTATCGCCGTCATGAGTCTGGGCTTCATCCTCTTCCGCAAGCCTGGCAGCGTACCACGCATGGTTGAGCTTCTCTCTGAGTCATACAACCCTCACGTTCGCTACGGCTCTGCCATGGCTCTGGGCATTTCATGTGCTGGCACTGGCCTGGACGAGGCCATTGATCTCTTGGAGCCCATGATGAAGGATCCTACCGACTTTGTCCGTCAAGGTGCTCTCATTTCCCTCGCGATGATCATGGTGCAGCAGAATGAGATCATGAACCCCAAGGTCGCCTCCATCCGCAAGACGCTGAAGAAGGTTGTCGGAGACCGTCACGAGGATGCGATGACCAAGTTTGGTGCCGCACTTGCCCTTGGTATCATTGATGCAGGTGGTCGCAACTGCACGATTGGCCTCCAGACCCAGACCGGCAATCTGAACATGGCTGGCATTGTTGGTATGGCTGTCTTCACCCAGTATTGGTACTGGTTCCCTTTTACGCATTTCCTGTCCCTCAGCTTTTCCCCCACTGCAATCATCGGCCTGGATCATGACCTCGAGATTCCCGACTTCAAGTTCCACTGTGCTACTCGCCAAAGCCTGTTTGACTACCCGCCTGAGCAGGAGGTCAAGACCGAAGAGGGCCCGGCACTTATCGCCACTGCCATCCTGTCCACAACTGCCCAGGCTAAGCGCAGAGCTCAGAAGAAAGAGCGTGCCCAGCGCCGTGAGAGCATGGATATGGACCCTACTCCGCCCAAGGATGGTGACAAGATGGATATCGACGACGAGAAACTTAAAGATGGTGCCAAGGAAATCAAGGAAGGGGAGGAGAAGGAGTCTACTGAAACTAAAAAGAAGCCTGAAAAGGAGAAGGTCGGCTACGAAATCGAAAACATGAGCAGGGTCCTCCCGAGCCAACTCAAGTACATCACCTTCCCAGCTGGCCGATACAAGCCAGTCAAGAAGCCTACTGGCGGTCCCATTCTGCTTGATGATACACAGCCAGATGAGAGCAAGTCTGTCCTGGAAGAAAAGCTCAAGAAGGTGACCACGGAGCGCGCCCCCGTCGCCGGTGTTCAGCGGAGTGGCAATCGAACCAGCAACGCCCGCTTGCTCGAGAATTTGGTAGGAGACTCGCGTCGCGGGCCGGACACGAATGCCATGCTCGACTTACTCTCTCGCGGAGGACGCCTAAATCTGGGCACCGGGGAGCGCGAAATCCCCCCTCGACATGTCTATGCTCCTGGCACCGGCCTAGTTCAGGGCCACACAGAAAGAAACAGCCCCGATGTGGACGACGAAGGCGAAGGTATCGAGGAGGCCAAGGTGCCCGACGAGTTTGATTACTTTACGGACAGCAGCGACATTGAATAAGATGCTCGCTCCCGTTCGTGCGACTCGGCTAATTGGCGTCGGAGACTATTCTTAGAGTAATCACTGGCTGCGAATCTCGCCTGTACCATTAGATATATACTAGCCAATGAAGAGGCCCGGGCCGGAGCTGTACGTGATGAGTTGGACGTGACGGGAAGTATGTTTCAAGTTTAGATAGCATATCTCTTTGCAATGTACAGTATCTGGTTTTCGAGGTATGAGTGCATATTCGTATTGGGCACACTAGTTATGTGATGCGAAAAGAAGCTAAAGCTTCGATGGCGGCTGGCGTGCCGGTACTTGTGATGCGATGCAATCTAAGGAATGAAGGCTACAAAATGCGTTGGAAGCAGCAAGAAGACAGAGATATTAAAATGCAATAGTAACAAGGCGATGCCTGCGTCTCCTAGATGCTTCGCGTCGTTGAACTAGGGTTTTCTCTCCCCCAAGTAAAGCAATTCCGGAAACAAAGAAAAGGAATAAGTCGTCTATCCCGTTTTTCATCCTACTCCTTCTTCTGACCAGGCGCGCACTCACTGCACACTTGCATGCGATGCCAGGCATTGGCCAAGTTGCCGCGGAAATTCCACGTCGCGGCGTGGCTCTCGGGCTGGCAATTGTACACCTCGTCGGTGGCCTTTACGAGGATCGTGGTGCAGCGGCGGCCGGTTTCCCTGGTCGACGCTGCGGTAGAAGCAGCAGCAGCAGCAGCAGTGTCTGCGGGGCTTCTGTTGGACACGGCGGTGTCGTCGGGGACGGTCTCGGGCTTGCCGTTTTGAAAGACGCTGGCGGGGATGACGCCCTTGTACATCCAGCGCTTCCAGGACCACGCGCCGTGGCCGTGGCAGAGAGACGGCGCGCCGGGCTTGGGGTCGCAGTCGGGGAGGAGGTAAGCTTGGGTCCAGTTGCGGCCAGCATCGACGGAGACGTCGACGCGGATGATGGAGCGGCCGCCTCCGGAATAGGCGTATCCGCTGACTGTCAGCTTCCGCGCGTCGGTGGTAGTCGTGGCGGGCTCGTCCTGGCTGGCGTCGGCGGCGGCGGCGACGGGCTCCTTGACCCAGTCGCCGAGTTTGAGGGCGGTGATGGCGCTCTGCACTGGCAGTTCCTGAATGGCTGGCGCTTTGTCCCAGTCGACCTCGGTCTGGTTGGGGCCGAAGCACTTGTAGTCTTTACGCTGCCATTGGCTCGTGCTCTCGTCCTCGCTTAGCGTGATCTGATTGAGCCACTTGACGGATCGCGCGGCGACGTGGCCGGGCACGATGGCACGCAATGGATAACCGTGATCGCGCGGTAGCGGCTTGCCGTTCATGCCGTAGGCTAGAAGAACGTCGCCCTGGGGATCGACAGCTTTGCGAATGGGAATCGACGCGCCGTAGGCTTCCATGCCGTTGAACTGGACGTGTTTCACTTCGCTGTCGCCGCTCATGCCCTGATCATTCTCGAAGCCGGCGTCGCGGAGCACGTCGGCGAGAAGAACGCCCTCC
Source organism: Beauveria varroae (assembly GCA_030780425.1). NCBI lineage: Eukaryota > Fungi > Ascomycota > Sordariomycetes > Hypocreales > Cordycipitaceae > Beauveria > Beauveria varroae. The sequence continues at coordinate 17,237 of JAPFUP010000096.1, read as the reverse complement.
CAGCTTGCGTTTGAAATGGCCCCGGCTGTCCATTGAAGACCATTTGTCGCACGTCCGGACCCATCCGACATGTGTTTCCGGCGATTACCAGAGCATTGTAAAACTGCCGTAACTTGGTGCTTGGGAAACTTTGATTTGAGATCGGATAGCGTGTATTCCTTGACGCTGCCGTCGAGCAACTCGATGGATAGCAGATGGTTGTCCGCCTCGTCTTCTGCGATACGGGGCACCCACATGTGGTTGCGGACATAGAAGAGTTCGTTTGGGGTCAGAAACTGTGCGCTCATGGCTTCGTCTGGCGTCTCAGCATTACGCGGCTTCGCAGTCTTTGTAATGAGGTCGGGATGGCGGATGGGATCGTCGGCAAAGGGGTCCTCGATAGCGTCTTGGGGCGGCTTTCCATCTTTTAGGTCGGCCGGGTGTACAAAACCAATCAGATATTGCTGCAGAATGTCGTATACGTATTGGTTCTTGTGAATCGCGAAAATATTCCAGTACGGTTCAATAGAGCCGCCAGCTGCCCTCAAGATGACGGAGCCACCAGGGTGGGCCGAAACCCATTCTGTGATGTCGTAGACTTTATCGCCATGTATTACCCAGGGCCGCTCCGAATTACCGTCGTGTTCCTTGACCTCGGACAATCGATATCGTGGGAGTGAAGCATCTCTCGTGTCAAGAAACTCTGGTTCCGGCTTGTGGTGCAGAGTTTCGATGGATGGCTTGAAGTTGCCCATGACAGTCGTGGTTGAGTCAAATGAGACCTTGGGCGCAAAGTAAATGCCGATGGCGACAGAGGCGAAGCCTGCGGCCAGGGCCATGGCGGCACGATACCGAGTGTTGAGCGCTCGCGGAGCCGATGTATTCTTCGCTAATCGAGGGGCGGCGGACTTGTTCAAGTTGCGTATTTGGAATCCCGACAAAACCTGTCGCGCAAGCTGTGGTCTGGGATGAAGGTGAAGCAGCAGGCGTTGCGCGCAACGGCTGGATGAGGGGCCAGCCATAGCTTGAGGGGACGGAGATAGGTAGCGCAGCGTCGCTTTGCAGACTTTATCGCATCGCCAGGAGCGTGGTGATTTGCGCTGGGTTAGGGCGGGAGGAAAGTGCGAGATTGATTGCGCAAAAGGGAATTGGAGTGGTGCCGTCAATTTCGCAGCTCCAGAGTACGAGGTGTCCACAGGCCGATGACGCTTGCTGGCCGTATTCAACGGTCAGCATTGGCTGTTTGACCGGTGCGGAGCCTATGTACAAGCGAATGTAGAAGTTTGTGTCGGTTTGTATGAAGACGTGCTGCGTTCAGATGGGGGGAAGATGGAGTAAAACAATTTCGAGCAGGGAGGCGAGATGAGGATCGGGAGTCGGAGGCCGGGTGACGCTCGAAAGTGGCAATGCTGCTGCAGCACAGCTCGCCGATGCTTGCCGTCGTGCGACCGGGACCAGGGCGCAGCTAACGTCAGACAGCGCTCTCAAGCCGAGCCGGAGTGATCTTTTTTAGGGATCTTCTAGGCTCATTGCCTCTTCGATGATAGGCTAATAGGGTGGGTTGGGACTTGTTCTAGGGGCGCTGCTGGTGCTAGCAGCCCGTACTAATTTGCCAACGCACAGGATGTGTGTGGGCCAGATGCAGCGTGGCCCTTGGTTTGCGGGGAGAAGAGCTGCGTGGTCGGCTGCCGGAACGCAAGGCTGGTGGCGTGGCACACTGACGGTCGGCGTGCAAATACTTTCTTGATGAGCCAACGATGCACATTGGTTGGGCTTTGCTTAAAGGATAGCATGACGATGAGTGTAGACGCAAGAGTAATGCTTGGTAACGGCAAACGGGAATATTTCTGGAGGAGTGAGTTGACAGCTGGCAAGCGGCCGCCAGCTGGCAGCGCAAAGCATCCCTAAAAAAAATCAGTTACATGCCTGGAAGAACGCGCCGCTGGCCTTGGGGACTGGTGCCCTGTTGAGGGGTCGCAACAGCAATTTCGGCAGTATTATCGCTCGTGTGCGCTGTAAATCACCTGCACGGGTACAGAGGCATCGTGATGGCCTAGAACGGGATTAATGCCAACATTTTGTGACATTTCTTTTAAGCATACCTAGTTCAATACACTCTGCATCTGACCATGCATCTGACTGATACTATTTCGGTCAAGATCCAGGTACCGGCTTGGAGACGGAAGTCGGGCATCCACTTGCATCGGTCCGTCGGGCGACCACCCTAGCCTCTCGACGAGCCGTCGACCGACTTCCGTCCAACTAAAAGTAACAGCGGCTTACCGCACGTGCTTCTCTCGTCTCCGAGTCTCTGCCCATAAACTTACTAATTATCATTATTCGGTCGTGGCAGATACGACCTTGCCGAGCTCAGATGCATGCTCCACCGCTCTAGGAAACAGACTGCATCCTGGGCTTGAACAGCATCAGGGGCTGCGCTCCCATCAGAAACCAATCCTGTCTACGTACTCCGTGCAAAGCATCGACACTGCACTGCTGCCAAGATGCGATGACGGACCCTTACCATGAGTCCACGTTGTTCTTCTGTCGAGCAGATAATCTCACACAATAATCACGACGCGCTCATAGAACGGCAGCTAGTCCAAGAGACGCGTTTAAAGATGATTGTGCTCGATTGTCCATGGCAAACATTTTCTAGTCTAAATCTCAAAATGCCAGATACTCAATTCCAGTCTGAAAAATCTGCCTCTCAAGAATCTCGACACGTTTTTGACCTTTGCTCCAGTAAGCAGCTCGACTTCTTTTCCTATAAACTACTGTTGATCAGACACGCAGTCGCTGAGGCGCTCGGAGAGTGCAGTACCTACCGTTAGAAGCATGCAACCAGACATGAATCAGGGTACTTCAGCTTCCGTTACTTGAGCTTCTATTATGGCCGCCAAACGAGCCGCCGCCGAACGAGTCGTCGCGAACCGGGGCGTCGTCGACCGGGGCAACGTCAACCGGGCCAATGACAGCCGGGGCAATGTTAGCCGAGGCAATGTCAGCCGAGGCGACGCTGGAATTTGTGCCCTCGTTCTCAGACTTGGCGGCGAGGCGCTGCACAATGACCTGGGACTCGCGCGTCTTTTGGGCTGCGGCCTCGCTATCGGCCTCGGTGGGCACGGCCTGCTTGCGGGAAATCAAGTTGCGAATCTTGGAGAATAGAGCCACGAGGAGCGTGGGCACTAGCTTGAGCACAAGGACAAGCACGTTTTTGATGCCGCGCATGTCATCGCGGAGCTCGCCGGTGCGATACTTGGCCCGCATGTCGATGGCGACGATGGCGAAGAAAAAGGCAAAGATGAGGCCGAGTAGCACGCATGCTATTATGACGTCGCAGGGATACTTGACGTTGCTGATGGCATCCACGGGGAAGTCGATCATGTTGTTGAGGGTGCCGTGGGTGGCATTGTGCATCTGGGTGATGTTGCCAAGGCGGGCATGATGAGGCGCCGAAGAGTTCAAAAGGCCTTGATGAGAAGTCAGAGTCGGCTGAGGATTATGAAGACCTTGAGCTGGTTTACCTGCTTTGCTCTTCATTTTGCAGAGTTTTTATCGTGTAGTTTGACTCGAAAAAATTGACAGTCAGCTTTGCGAGACTGTATGGGCAGGCGGCCGACGGAAAAGCAGCGCGTGAGTACAAAGGCAGAAAAGAAGAGACGAATGTGAAGATGGAAAACAAAGTGAGGGAAAAAGAAACAAATTGTCATTCGTGTTGTCATCTTCATTCTGAAAAAAAGTTTGCCGAAATATTCCTCGCCAAATTTGACTTTGGCGTTGGCGTTGATGGCTTACACTGAAGTCTAGCATCTGGCGTTTTGGTGGCGCTGCAGAAGCAGATACAGCCTATCAGAACATGTTCTCTGCGTGAACTTTTCAAAAAATGACGTAAATGTCAATATGTGGAATATTTGATAGATGAGCAACATTTGACCTGGGGTAAACTGGTTTGGGGGGAATGGGATAAACAGTTAATCACGGCCACGGGGGGGCATGTTACTAAAAGACCTCGACCCAATCAACCCACCATCAACGCTTGTCCAAATCTGTTTTCGAATTGAGACCTTGATTCTCTTCATAAAGTCATAGCTCAATGCTTTCTTAATTGTACATGCCCATCATCCCCACAGAGGGGACTTCCAAAGCCGCCTTACCAAGGTGTATAGATTAGCGCGCTCGGAAGCAAAAAGCTTATGTTCATTAGATGATCAGCCACGTTTACTAGCGATGAGTTTATTACTCAAAGCCCTGGCAAATATACCACGTGGCGGCAACGCCCTGGTATCGCCCTGTGAACCCTATCTTTAATTTCTATTTCCATTTTTTTTTTTTTTTTTTTTTTTTTACATAGATAATCCGGCCAGCCTTGCCCCCCCGCATATTGCAAAGAGGCGCGGCGACGTCATCAGCATCATTTGTGTGCGGTGCGATTCAGCCCACACAAGATCGACAGCGCAAAGCATCTCTCAGCTCGTCGTCCCCAATCTCTCTGGCTAATTCTTTTCTTCTTCTCTTTCGCTTGATTAACTAGATACCCCATTTACCGCCCTTACGCCTTGTATACACCGCGCCCCCTCCCTCCACCATGGACCTTACGCAACAAGTCGAGGCCGTGTCCCGCGCCGTCTCCAAAGACGTCCTCACGCTCGCCAGCGGCCAGCCCTCGCGCACCATCAGCCTGCGCCAGACCTTTTCCACACCACATGCTCCCGACCGCGCCGCCCTATGGGACGCTCTCACCAAGCCTGAGCGCCTTGCCACGTGGTTCGCGCCCGTCTCGGGCGACCTGCGCACCAACGGCCGCTACAGCATCGCCGGCAACGCGAGCGGCACCGTCACCGAGTGCCACCCTCCCCACGGCTTTGCCCTATCCTGGCAAGTTGGCGACACCATTAGCGCCGTGCGCGTCAACCTCGATTCATCATCATCATCGTCATCATCGCCCTCCGACGGCAAAACGGTGGTCGAGCTGCGGCACACGTTCCCTGTCGACGCCCACTGGAAAAAGTACGGCCCGGGCGCGGGAGGCGTCGGCTGGGATATGGTGCTGCTCGGGCTGGCGATGCATCTCCGGGGTATGGCCAAGCCCTCGGACGAGGAGTGGGCGGCGTCGGACGAGGCCGCCGCGTTTACGCAGAGGGCGAGCGACGAGTGGCGAGAGGCGGCGGTGCAGGGCGGCGAGGACGAGGCGTGGGCAAAGGAGGCGGGCGACAGGACGACGGCGTTTTACGTCCCTGGATGGGAGGCTAGCTCGTAGAGGTAGAGGACCTATATAGTAGAGGGGGTTTCTCTTGCAATGTCTTTTTAGAAATTCTGCGTGAAAACTGAAGCGCCTCTTCTCATGGCCAATTGTTGACTGTGACAGTACACGGTTACGTCATTTCGTCAATTGCGGCGGCAGCTCTTGACTGAGCCGTTCACCTGGCATACTACATACAAATAGTTAAATAGAGAATAGACCGAAAGAGTCACCAACATATCTTGGCAAACAAGCCATGAGAGCAATAAGCACTGTTCTCATTACTACTTATTCAACCGCAGGTTATAACAGCGCACAACACCTTCCTTCCATGGCGGGGTCCACCGGGAGCTGCCAAAGAGCCCCTCTACCTCGGGCCAGACCAGGCCCCGGAAAGCCATTATAACCCGGGGAAAGCTTCCAGCATGTCCACCGTCTCTCTCTCAACTCTATAGTTTCACCATTTCAATAGGCACATTTTTCCGCCCAAACACATTGTCTCGTCTTCTCTATTCACAAAGCTGTACCCCCGCAACAAATGACTCCCACACCCAGCCCGCCACCCCCGGCGCTGCTGCTGCTCCCGCCGCCCCCCTCGCCGAGCACCCGCCTCGCGCTCAACAGCCTCTACCACGCACCCCTCTCCGCCGTCCTCGCCACCCTCGCCGCGCAGTCCCGCCAGACGCGCCGTCCCGTGCTTCTCCTCATCGCCGTCGCCGCGCCCGTTTTAACCCACAGCTCCAGCGGCAGCACGTCCGTCGTGCGCTGGCGCGCCGCGCAGTCGCTTCTCGCGGGCGTCTACTCTATCATCGCCGCGCTGTGCGCTGAGCAGAGCGTCCAGACAGACCTGGGATCCGCCCCGACGGCGACGGCCGGCAGCGTCGACGCGCGCGTCGTGCTGGTGGACCACGAGCGCGGGCGCTCGTACCGCCGCGCGCCGGACGGATCTTACCAGACGCACAACGGCACCGCGGTGCTAGATCTTGCAGGCTTTGCGACGACGGTACGGGGCCCCTGGGATAAGATTTTTCACCCAAGCAGCGAGTCCGGGTACGAGCTGCTGAAAGCGTACTTGCTGCTCGCAGAGGACAGACAGGTCTTCAAGCAGGGCCAGATGGTGCCCGTGCCGGGCGGCATCAGCATCTCCCCCGCCGCCGCGGGCGCGAAACCGACTACGACGACGGGCAAAGAAGCAGACGGAGAGGTGGGCACACAGGAAAACAAGAGCTACGATAACGTCATTCTCGGTGGCACGTTTGACCACCTCCACCCGGGCCATAAGCTGCTCCTCCACGGCACCGTGCTGCTCCTGCAGCTGCCCAAACCAGGTCAAATATCCTCGCCGAGCACCCTCATCATTGGCGTCTCGGGGGACCCCATGCTGCAGAACAAAAAGTTTGCCGACGAGCTCGAGAGCTGGGATACGCGGTCTCGGAGCGTCCTTGCCTTTCTTGCCACCACACTGCACGTGTCCCCGCCCGGGGAAGCCACCGCCGCCGCCGCCGCCGCCTTCACGCCGTCGAGCTACCGTTTGGAGCGCATCGCCACGGGTCCTTCGGGCGGCCCGGAGCTACAGGCCATGTACGCCGACGGCGTGGTGCGGGTGCGATGCACGGTGCTCGAGGATCCGTTTGGGCCGACGGTCGATGAGGAGCCCATTGGCGCCATCTGCGTGTCGGGGGAGACGCGCGGCGGCGGGCAGGCCGTCAATGAGAAGAGGGCGGCCAAGGGCTGGCATGCGCTCGACGCCTACGAGGTCGACGTGCTGGACACGCGCGGCATCGTGGAAGATGGTGGCGGGGCCAGGGAGGAAGATTTTGCGGCCAAGATTAGCAGCACGGCCATTCGACAGCAGAGAGCCGAGGCCAAGGCAAAGGCGCAAATTTGACCAGACAGAATTGCTATTGTGAATTCAGAATTGTATAGCATAGCATGCAACACAGAATGTTCGAATATACTGGTATAAAAATGTGCGTGGCATAACTACCTCGAGCCACCCGTGGTGATACGAGTTGGTCCGAGTGTTCTGCCATCCATACTTTAGCGGCAGATCACACTAAACACAAGTACTCCGTTATTCAAATAATGGTCTGTCTGATGACAAAATAGCCCCAAGATAACTCCGAATTGTCCGACGTCGCATCACATCATGTCTTGATGAATTCGTCGATATGTACACGTTCGAAAAAGCTTATGTGTCCAAACCCAACCCAGTATTGCGCCAAACGGTTATGTGATAATAGTATAAGCTGACTTTCAACAAACTTGTCTGCGAAGAAAATTTTGTTAGCTCTCTGCACTGCGCATATCAGCGGGTTATTATGGTGCGCAACGTACCCCGATGGAACCCGGCTGCAGCCACATGCCCTTTGCTTCTAACCATGCGAGCACCAGCAAACAACTCGTCCTGGGCATCGCCCACATATCCGGCAGGACCAAGGTCATCAGCCACAAAAGTATATTCGCCGCGAGGTATATTCGGGTCGCCCGTCAGCTTGATTGCTTCCAGTCGGCCTCTGTACATCCGCGCGTCGAGTCTCCTCTTTTGCCACTCGTCCTCGGTCTCGCAGTCGTCTTGCTCCAGCCCAAGCTCGAGATCGGTGGCTGGAGGATCATCTGGTTGGTTCACCAATAGAAATTCGCAGCCATGACCACTGTAGTCGCCAACCCAGATCCCACGCCACGGCTTCGTAGCCGTCGGTGTGTACAGCGTGGGATCCAAGGTGGAGTAGGTGACAATTTCTTCACCGATATGCACGCCAATGGCGGCCGCAGCGCCGTTACTGTTCGGTAAGGGTGCAGCAGCCCAGGGCAAAGGTGGCGGAGTCGTTCCGGTGAGCTCCATCCACTGCCGTATGCGGAAGGTCTGATCGGACACTTCAGACCGACAGCGAGGTCTGTCATGCACGGGTGTTCGGACAACGGCTTGCCCGGATTCGATGCCGGCGACATGGTGTCGAGCCGGGATGGCTGGCGGTGGCCAAATGTCGTGGTAAGGGTAATCTCCCGAAAGACCTCTGTCGGCCTCTTCAGGGTTGAGTGGTCGCGTCAGCATAAAGTTACTGTACATGCCCGCCAATCTGTCATCTAGAGTCATGGGCATCTCGTCGGCGAATCGGTTACCGCCGGGACGGTTGCAAAATTCTCGTTCCGCTTTCCCCTTTTCTTGCACTCTGAATTGCAAAACCGGTTTATCCAGATGCAGGCTGACTTTGGGATCGAATCCATGAATGATTACCTCCTTGTCCGCGGGCCAGTGGTCATATGAATCTCTGCGACTGACGGCAAGTAGCTGATATGCTTCTATGCAGCCTCTTCGTTGATCGTACCGCGCAAGAATAAGCTTTCCCATGAGGTCGCGATCGCTAAACCATATTTTGTATCGTGGCAAAAACCATAGTCTGTCGAAAGCAGAATATAGTTCCCGAAAAGTTTTGCATGGGCCTGGGGTCGATAGCCAGACACCTGGGACGTTGCGCTGGATGCAGCGGTGCCAATGCAGCTCGGACACAGCATACTCGCGCAGGGTGCGGCAAGTTGCTGTGACGCTCAAGAGATCCAAGGGGGCAAGGTAGGACAATACTGCATGCAGGAGCTCTGCAGGTAAGTTCAAAAGTGGTGTCACATTCTCCTTTTTATGCGGCTCCATGCTAGTCCCCTGCCGCGTGTGCAGGGGCACATCGTTCGGTAATCGATTGAGCAAGTCGTCTAATTTTTCTTACACAACCCCGTGTCAGCAACCAAAACTCTTTGCGAGGTTTTTGCCTCTGATTCAGCAGGGTAGAATATGGCAGGGACTTTTGAATGCACCTGCGGTAGTTGGAAACGGCAGCAAAACCCCATCGTTATGCAGTCAAACGGTATCAGATGCAGACATCTGAGTGTCCACAACTGACGGACCTGACTTACCTCTGAGCGGATCTAGCCAGCAACCGTTGGATTTCGTAAATCCTGGAGGACTGGGCGAATCGGTGGGAAGTCGCTTGCATCTTTTTAGAGCCCCTGTTTCGTCGGGAATATGGTTGAGAAATTCGAGAACATTTTCATCCTCGGCATCATGACGACCCCAGATAGAGGGTAGGGATGAGTGGTCCATGGCTGGCATTGAAATGTGCAGGCGTGCGGCTGATGACGAGTTAAGATTGATAGTGGCGAGGCGAGGGAAGGAGTTTAGAGTACCCGGCGACCAGCTCGCTTTATCAATCGTCTTTGCAAGCCTCTCTGCAACGTCTTGACATGGGCTGCCAGCCAACCAGGGCCACGATGGGACAAGCCAAAACGGGACGATGGCAAGCCGCACTACTTCAGCTGCAGCTGTATGCGGGATTAGGTGGAGCAAAGGCCAGATATTAGAGCAAAGCGTGTCGATTTGCGTTGAATGGCTATGCGCGGGGGTACAATAATGCGGCATGCAGGAGCTGCAGACACAAGCGAGATGCCTATACGGCGGGCAACTAAGAGGCTGTTGTGGATGGCGGTTGACAGGTATTTATGGCGAGGCGGCGGATAGATCAAGATGCCCTGCTGAAGGATGCGGAATGCGAGATGCAAGCAGCAGGGAGCTATATGAAGCAGCGCAAAAGAAGACGGGCGTAAACGTGGAGGCGCAACACAATGCAGGACGCGGAACCGGCCTGCGTAGCCGATGGGTATAGTAGGTTTTGTGGTGCCGGGAAGTGGTGCTGCAGCGGAGTTGAGTCGTGGTTTTTGCGGCGTCCGTATCTCGTGCCGCGTGTCTGTGCTGGCTGCGATCTACCGAGCTGGGTGACGTGGGAAGCAAGATGGGCGAGCCAAGCTGCAGGGATTCCTTCTGCAGGCTGAAAGGAGACCAGTTGATATAGGCAAAGGGCGGCTGCTGACACGCTCTTGGCTCTGCAGTGACGTTGGGTTGTGTCTGTGTGTTTGCTAGCCAATCTAGCCTGGTCTTGGTGTTCAACGCTGTGCATGTGCCAAGAGAGCAACAGGTAGACGCAACGGCGATGAACGATGGCCGATGATCGGAGCAATGTGTCCTGTACAATGCGCAAACTTGTATTTGAGCCAATGCGGGCAGGGCTTTCTTTTTTGTCGTGTTTGTGCTGAAGCTGGAAGGTATTACGAAGCAGTGGGAAAAATGGTTCCGGCCAAGCGCAACAGAGCCGAGCCGCTAAAAAGTAAGCCTCAAAGCCACAAGCTGGCAAGAAGGGCCGATGTACGGATGGCAAATTGTAGTACAGAGGCAACAGGCTTGCGAGAAGAGCAACAGTAGGGAGGAAAAACGTCGTCTGTTGGTGTGACCGCATCAATGCATTTGACGACGTTACTTATTATAGTTGAGAGTCTATAAATGAATGAACAGCGTGGAAGCTGGATGGCAGGTTAATTAGATGGAGGTGGGACCGGAGCTGGTGCGTGCTTTCTCGATGCGTTTGCAACTTGTTCAGATACCTACTCTCGCAGCCTTCCTCTGGCAGCAACTGGCTAACAGTAGACGAGACGGGTAAAGGCTGGATACCCTTGGGACTGCCGTGGAACAATCGAGCTAGCACCAATTCCTTGATGATGCGAGATTGTGAGTCGTGCTAATACTTTCTAGGTAGCAGGAAACTGCCAGATGCGGCGTCGCCTCGGCCGTTGGTCACACGTTCGTCTTCACCACCATCTCATGCCCGAGTCCGGGCAGTCCTCGGGACATTTCGTCACGCATCGTGAACCATGATTCGAATTGCTTGATCCATACAGTCACGCTGTCCGGCTTTTCGACCCTTCTCGAGCTCCCCAGAAACTAGGCCGGATGAATACTGCCACGCCTGTTCGTGACGGCAATGGAGTGGCCGCGATATAGCCCCCACCACGCCTTCATAATCCACTTTGAAGGAACCAGCTTCTCCAACCACAAAGCGGACCATGCGGGCCATTGTTTCTTTCTCGACCGCCACCATCCTGGACAAGAACCGCTCGCGGGCCTGCCCCATACCCTGCGAGTCTACATTGCATGGAGCTGCTTGGCGAGCATTTGGCCTATTCATTGCCAGCCTTGCGATGCTCCAGGAACCAGACTTGGCTTGATGTTGCACTAGTTTCGACTGTAGACAGTTTCCGTCCGGCGCAGAGAACACTTCGTCGAAGAATTCTCCCTTGATACGCAGCCAGCCTGTCGGCTGCCGCAGACCTAATCTATTAGTTACAGTTGTGGGCTATGACGTGTGATGGTGGACTGGTGGTCTACTGATATACAGTATACTCTACTCATGCAGCGCTGCGAGGCCCCGGTCGAAAGCAGGGGCGGAAGAACGAAGACCATTTTCTGCGTTTGATGATCCTTGTCAGGCGAGAGAAATATAGCAAATTTCCGAGCTTTCTGTTTTGCCCTCACCAAGTAGAATTCTCGAGATGGAACAGCTACGAACCGGGGCTGTCAACAAGAAGACAGTGCTACTCTAAGCAGTGAATAGAGCTAGCGGGTGCTCGGCTCGGGCTGCTGTGTGTACATAGAACATCCAAAATCCCCCGTCGGTGCAGAAAGATACAGCATTTTGAGTCTATTATTAGACAAGCCAGCTTCCTCTTTGGGAGGTGGACTTGCACTAGGGCTCCCATACCACCAAACTATGTCGTTCAAGCGGCCGGAGCCAGCAGCCTTGAAATAAGAAAACAGCAGCGGGTTAATAACTACCTAGTGATGCAGGAGACAGCCAAGCCAAATTCGCGAGGCCGTGTTGGCACGCCTCGAGCAGCGATGATGCGCTGTAATGAACATTCTGGCGGAGATGGCCGCCCCGGAAGAACGCTCAACCGACTGGCAACTTTTCCAGAAATGGCTTGTCCGGACTCGGACGAATGTAATTGGCCTTGACTGCTCGGCCTCTCATTTTGCGAAAAATGCGGTTGGGGGCGGGACGAGAAGACGGCGGCTTGCAAAAGTACTGCACTTGCGAAATGCTGTACTAATAAGCCGGCTTCGCACAGCAATTGCTATTCTGGGCCCAAGCTGCGAGGACAAAGGGCCCTTTGGCATCAGCTATAAAGCCAGTTGCATGGCGAGAGGCTGCCACGGTGGCGTATTGCTTGGTCTTAGTTGCACTTGGGACATGGAGCCTCACAAAAGTGCCCGAGTTGAGGCTCGGCCGAGGTCTGGTCTACGGTGGAAATCGATGAATTGGTCCAGAGCTACTAGTCAGACTATCTTTCGGTGTGCATAAGGTGAATTGTTATGTTATATTAAGGCGGTTGCGGACTAGCATTACAATCTCTTCAATATTGGCCACCAAAACAGCATGTGCAAGTATTGCACGCACCACCTAACAGAATTGGTAAGGGCCTGGCCTAGCCGGCCCGGGATGGCAAGTCGGGCAAGTGGAAGTGCAATTGCAATTCAGCATTACGCTGGCAACTCCGGCATGATCTTGAAGACTGCTGACCAAGGTCAGATGGCGCTCTATGGTGCTGTGGCAGCTCAATAATGTCGAGTTGGGCCGTGCAGACCGTGGTGTTGCAGCGAAGTCGCATTCACGGGTGCGACATGGCTCCGCCGGCGCTGTAGGTGGTGATTTGGAGGGGAGGCTGGGGTGTTGGTAGTTTGCGGAGTGGCTTGTCGGGAGTCAAAGTTCCTTCGTTGCAGACGCCTTGGCATTTCTCAATGTGCTCAACTGGTAATAATAACCGAGATTCGTGTATGGCAAATCTTTGGCGCCGTGATGCGGAATGTCTTGTTGCCTCCGTCTGTCGTGGTGTATCTGTGGTAAATTATTCCCCAGCACCAGCTTGCCAGCTGCCAGCTGCCAGCTGCTAGCCGCTCCACGCGCCACATTCACCAATCTAAATAGTTCTTTCTCCAAAGCTTTTCAATCCGTCACTATTGTCTGCATCTCATCCAATACAAGCCATCCACCGTCAAACACCAATATCCTCCTAGCGGCAAGGCGAAACGAAACGAGACGGAACAAGACAAGAAAGACGTGTTTTGCCGAGTACGAGATTGCTCCCACCCAATATCATGTCGCCAGCAAACACCACCAGCTCGACCAGCCATCATCCACTAATTTATAGCCTAAACTACGCCATACGCTGGCTACCACAACATCACTGGTTGACTGGTTGACTGGTTGACTGGTTGACTGGTTGACTGGTCGAACGTGTAGCTCGACCTCCCAAATCATTGCTGCATTAATAAGTTACAACTCACTGCCTGGCGCCACACAGTACTGGCTGCTGTGCGTGGGCTGCCAGGATGATCGTTGGACGTTGCTGTGCGTGGGCTGCCAGGATGATCGTTGGACGTTGCTGTGCGTGGGCTGCCAGGATGATCGTTGGACGTTGCTGTGCCTTTTGGCTGACAAGTCCAGAACCGCATCTCAGAGGTTATGCTGATTCCTACGGTGCGATCAGCTGGCCTCTACGACATCATTTGCTCCACGAAAACGCCCATGTCAAAACTGTCGCCGACTCAATCGCCGAATACCAGCCTTTGTTCAAGTGCCTAGCTACCGAGTGGATGCAGAAGAAAGAGACCCGCCGTTTTATTTTCCGAATATACATTGCTCCTGCATTCATTTGTTCTTCTTTTTTTCCTCTATTTCCCTTTCAATTCTTTGTTATCTTGTATTCACAATCGGCCTTTCTTTCGGCACCGCCTTCCCGCCTCCGACCCAGCGTTGCGCACCGCTCACCCGCGCGCCCTCCCCACAACAACCAACACCACCACTAGTGCCCCTGGCGTCATTGATCGGCCTATTTCCCTCCCACCACTCCTCATCGCACTCGCCTGTCGCCGCCTACGCACCTCACACGGGGCTACTGTCCCTTGCCTAGTCAGATAACCAGAGTCTGGGGGTGGCGTCGCAGCTCGACTAATAAGCTTCCGCCTGCCTGGTTCACCTTCCTAGTCGGGCTTCCGCCTTCGCCATTCAGCCCGGCCATATCAACCCTTGCCAAGCAACTCTCCAGCAAGGTGCCAACCATTCTCGCTGCGTGTTGCCTCGGTGCTACTCAATTATACCGCCGCGGCAAAACGAGGAGCAACACTTGATCGCAGCTGACGAGCCCGAGGTCTGGCCAGCATATTCAACCGCAACCCTACGAGTCTGCATCGCCGACCCCTCTGCGTAAGCAGCAGTTCTCCATCATGGCGTCACTGATACCGTTCATCTCGGAGATTCTCCCCATGATCATGCCCGCCTCCACTCACGTTACTGCGGCCAAAGATCTTCGGCCAGCCCATCCAACCGTCGAAGGGCCTGTGATAAGGCGTGCTGCAGTCGTCGACCGCTGCGACAAGATGTGCGCCTCTGGTAAGCTCGACACCACCTCCTCACACGCACAACTTATCACACCACCGCTGCCCATTCAATTTGCTGCTTGCTCCGGCCTTTTCTTACGCCCGAATGCTACCACATATTCGCTATCCCCTGCCAGACCACGAGGTGTAACTATTTTAAGCAGTTCTCACAACCCGGCCCCGGTCTCGCACCCCAGTGCGCCACAACAGTGAGCAGGGTAAGTGTCGCCACGCCTCAGCACGACATTCTCCGAAAGTAGCGTAATGCTACGCCGTCAGGCTGGGCTGAGCTGACCCGTCGTTTTTAGATGCCATCATATATGCCGTCTCCGGTACCGGCGTCTTGCTGGTGAATGAGAGTTTTGAAGAGGAACTACGACGTCATGCTCTAGGTGCCGGAGATTTTGCTTTCGTCCCAGCCTGGACAGAACATCAGATTCACAATGACACAGATGATGACCTCGTCATGGTTGTTATTCAGAGTGGCTCACGCCCTGTCGGCGCCATCTTGTCAGATTGGGGAGGTGACGAAGTAACTGCGGACATAACTAGCGACTAATGCCTAGCAATCTTCGGCTTGGGCTGTGGACTTGCATCATATCACATTTTCAAGGACTGGCTTTATCTACACGACGCCGAGTTGTCCTTGTATGAGTTGGCTGTTGATTGTGACAGGTCAATCGTCATGTGCTAGGACGCACTTGATAATCTTGTTGTAGTCTGATGGCGTGTCAAAAACCTGCGCGTGATCCAGCTTGGGGAACCACAGCAACCCAACCTCAATCTCCGTAGTGCCATCTGCCACCGCATCCTTGGGCTCTTGCAGGTATTGGGCCACCGTGGGCGCATTGACGATGATGTCTTTGGCCGCCAGGCTTACGGTGACTTTGCGGCGCCCCCCACCCGGTAGCTGCAACAAGTCCTCCTTCCAGACAATATTGTCCCGCCAGAAGAAGTGTCTCCCGAGCACCGTGGCGACGCCGATGTCTGTGCTGGCAAAATACCACAGCTGCCACTCGGCTGCGGTCCGCGGCGGTCGCCGCGTAAAGTTGTAGGCCACGTGCGGCAGCTGCAGCAGCACGGTGACGGGGTCGACGAGCGTGGCGGCTCTGGCGCGCCGGCGGAGCCCCGCGTCGTCGGCCGTCAGGACGTGCGTCGTTGGTACGGAGCCGTACGAGTGCGACACGATGCCAAAGTCGTCCCAGCCGTGCGCATCGACGATTGCGGTAAAAGCGGCGAGAAAGGCGCATTTATCGAGCGGCGGGGCCGTGAGGCGGAAGGACACGGGCAGCATCTCGACGGCAATGATACCTAGGCCGTCCACGTCCTTCTTGGAGCAGATCTTGGCGGCGCGAACGAGGTCAAAGAGGAAGCGCAGATAGGTGAGCAGGCCGACGCCGATGCCATGGAAAAACACCAACGGCAGCTGTTCCGCCGTCCTCGCGTCAGCGCTTTTAGGCGATTTATCCGCCGACGACGGCGACGGCCCGTAGTACCAATAACCTAGAGCCGGCGCGGGTGACTTGCGCCGACTCAGGAGCTCCTGCGGCCGCGGCGGAAACGTCTTTAGTACCTCGGTGGCGCTGCCGCGCCCGTAGAAGCGGAACCCGTGCCCCCATAGCAGCGCGCACGTCACCGCGTCAATGAGCGCTATGACGCCGTACCACGCGAGCCCGCGGTACGCCGTCTTGACCGGGTCCAGCGTCAGCCGCAGGCTCGTAGCTCTGCCGCGGCCCGGCGCGAAGCGGTGTCCGAGGCGGTTCCCGAGCTCAGCCACGTAGCCGTCGAGCTCGATCACCGTCGCCTCTGCCAGCTCCTCCTCATCCTCGACCTCAAAGAACGCCCAGAGCAGAAACTCGCGCACGTTGTCGCGGTGAATGTCGGCGAGCGGCGCGTTGAGGAACCAGCCGCGGAGGTACAGCGCCGGGTCGCGGGCGTGCGCGAGGCAGCGACGAAAGAGCGCCTGCCGCTGCGGCGCGGTGAGAGAGGCCGAGGGCGGCGAGGCGGGCCGGGTGGCGCGGAGGAGGTGTGGCCGGTAGAGAAAGACGTAGAAGACGGCTTCGGCAAGGAGGAGACTGAGCAGGATGGTAATGGTGATGGTGTGCTGAGAGAGGGGGTCGTAGGCAGAGTGGGTGACTAGGGCGAAGAGGGCGACGAGGTAGAGGAGAGGCGTGAAGCGGAAGATGAGAATGAAGAATTGGATGAGTGCCCATTCGGGCGGTGAGTTGCCAATCATGGCATGTGGTGTGTGGTATAAGGCGGTTGGTTTGCAGAAGGTGTGGCTATTGTTGCGCGGCTGCCAGCGCAGAATTCAATCTGCTGTTTAATGTCGACGAGATCTTTGCATGGTGATGAAGTGCCGAGAAATACGACCATGGAGGAATGCCGTAGACGTCGCTGGCAATGGTGTAGTGAGGTTGAAAAAGAGTGAGACATGTTGTTGCCAAGAGTTGTTGAGCGATCAACAATGGCCCCCACTAGCCAACAGCTTGGCATCGCTCAACGTGGTGTGTTTTTTTTTTTGGTGGTTATTTCCGCGACAGCAACTTATCGTTTAGTGTACGGACGCGTAGTTGAATATGATTCGACGTTTGTCTCCAATAAGTGTAAATATTGAACATGAGGCAGCAACTTTGAGCGAGCGCCTTGTCAGCTCCCATCTCGCCAATGCCATGCATGGGTAGCCTAACCTCCAATCTACCCTGGATCAGTGGAAGCCGCCAGGTGTATGTTGCGCTATACAACTCTCCCCTGTAAAAA